>CM045760.1:89721524-89957645 GCA_025200525.1 Camellia lanceoleosa
CTTGATATTTTTGTTCGTGGCCTCGACAGCCCCATTGGTCAGTGGTCTATAGGTTGATGACTTATGGAAAGCCACGTTATATTTCTCAAGCAAGTCTAGCACCTCTTTCTTGAAGTGTAACCCATTATCGGAGATAATCTCATTTGGAACCCCATACCTACAGATGATGTTGTTCTTGATGAACTTAGCTACATGCGATGCTTTTAGCATAGAGTAAGACTGGGCCTCTACCATTTGGTGAAATTGTCGATTGCTACCAAGATGAATTCATGTCCATTTGACCCCTTTGGCATAACTGCGCTGATAACATCTATCCTCCAAACAGAGAATGGTCATGGTGAAGTCATGTTGTAAAGCTTCGACGGTGGAATGTTAATGCGATTGGCATGAATCTGGCACTTGTGGTATTGCTGCACAAAACCAATACAATCCTTGTCCATGGTTGACCAGTAGTAGCCTTGTCTAAGGATTTTTCGGGTAAGTATCACATCGTTCATGTAGGCCCGCACTCTTCTCTGTGAATGGCCTCTATAAGGCACTTTCATTCCTCTTCCTCAACACACAGTTTATGCATTCCCAGATGACCTCTTTTGTACAGCTTACCCCTACAAACGATAAATTGGATGGCCAGATGCCGTATTCCCCTTTTGTTCTTAGCAGTCGCTCTTGGTGGATACGTCTCCTTTTCTAGAAAATTCCAAATATCATAGTACCTGGGGTTCTTGTCTTAAGCCTCATCAATCGCGACAATGGTCTCATAGGCTGGCGTGTACTTCTGTTCAATAATGATTGGACACATCTTGACTCCCAATGGAATGTCTACTATAGAAGATAGAGTTTCTAGTGCATCAACGAATCGGTTGTTCTCTCTTAGCAGACGGGTAAACGTTAGCTTTTTAAACCACGAAATTAGCACATCCAAGACCTGATGGTAAACCTTCATTTTCTTCTCCTTTACCCGCCAATCTCTGTTGGCTTGAGACACAACCAAGTTCGAATCCTTGATGACGTCCAACCTTTTTGCCCCTAGTTCCAAGGCGGCTTCTAAATCAGCAATACAAGCCTCATACTATGCTTCGTTGTTAGATACTTTGAACCGGAGTTTGAAGGCTAAGGGTACATGGGAGTCATCGGGTGCTATCAGCAACACACCGATCCCATAACCGTATTGATTAGTTGTTCTGTCAAAGTACATCGTCCACGTTTTCTCCTCTATTTATAGAATATCTTCATCTGGGAAAAAGTACTCCACTGCTTCATCTCCTTCTACTGGGTGATCTATCAGGAATTCCGCTATAGTTCTCCCTTTAACCGACTTGTGTGTAACGTATTTAAGATCAAATTTTGAGAGAAGAAGCAACCAGTGGGCTAGCCTACCCATAAGCGCTGGTTTGTCAAAGAGATACTTGATAAGATCTAATCTCAAAACCAGAATTACCAAGTGAGCTAATAGGTAGTGCCTCAACTTCCGGGTGGCCCATACCAAGACTAGGCAAGCTTTCTCGAGGGGAGTGTAACGGGTCTCGTAGTCCATCATTTTCTTGCTCAAGTAGTAGACAAGTTTCTCCATGTTGGCCTCTGACTCTTGAGCTAACATACACCCCATGGTTGAATTAAGTGGTAGCGGTACAAAATCAATAGTTTTTCGGCTTTGGCGGTGATAACCAGTGGATTCTGCAGTCTTGCTTAACATGTTCAAAAGTGGTAGCGGTGATAATCCCATTGGAATTTCTTTCCTTTCTTCAGAAGACCAAATAGTGGTTCACAAGTCAAGGTTAGTTTTGAAACAAACCGCCTTATGAATTTCACTTTACCCAGAAAGCTGCGCACCTCATTTTCAGTCATCGGTGGTGGCATTTCTAAGATGGCCTTGATTTTGGAAGGACCTACCTCAATTTCTCTCTGTTTGATCAGGAATCCCAGCATTTTTCCTGTTGTTACGCCGAAGGTGCATTTTCTTGAGTTCACTTAATCTGTACTCTTTGATACGTTGAAAGAATTTCTCCAAGGTGGTGTAGTGGTCCTCTCGATCTTTGGACTTGACAATCATATCGTCCACATACACCTGAACCTCTTTGTGGATCATGTCGTGTAGAATGGTAGTTGCAGCCCTTTGATAAATAGCTCCAACATTCTTCAACCCAAACGGCATGACTCGATAGCAGTAGGTGCCCCATGGGGTAGTGAAAGAGGTCTTCTCCCTATCCTTGGGTGCCATCAGAATCTAGTTATTCCCGAGAAACCCATCCATGAACGAGAGCAATGCATCGCCCGTGGTGAAGTCTACTAACTCGTCAATATGCGGTAGTGGAAAATCATCATTTGGACTAGCCTTATTCAGATCCCTGAAGTTGACACAGACCTTTATTCTGCCATCTTTCTTTGGGACTGGAAGAATATTGGCCAACCACATTGGATACTCAGATGCAAGCAAGAACTTTGCCTCAATTTGTTTGGTAACTTCTTCCTTGATCTTCAAAGCCCAATCTGGGTGAACTCTCTGTGACTTTTGCTTAACTGGTCGGGCCTCAAGTTCAAGAGGGATCTGGTGTTGTACAATCTCAGGATCGATTCCATGCATGTCTTTGTAGGACCACACGAAAACATCTTTGAAATTTTTTAATAAAGCGACTAAACGCTCGTGTTCCTCCGATGACAGCGTGGACTCGATCTGGACCAAGCGAGGAACTTCCTCAGTACCCACGTTAATTGATGCGATTTCATCTGTACAGGGTTTAACATGCCTCTCCTCTTCATGATCAGTCAAATTTTTCAAAGCCCGAGGAATTTCTTCCTCTTCGTTTATGTCAAAATTTTGAAAATTAGTATCAGTACAACAAACTAAAGGCATAAAGAAGTAGGCAAAGTCCACAACATTCCCATTCAAAAAGTCTGGATCTTTGGTTACAGTAGACTCGAAAGAAAAGCTAAAAGATGACCTAGACAGGACTTTGGTATTCGGGTTACCACTCCCAAAAGTACCAGACTCAGAGGAACTCGAATCTGACTCTGACTCCACAGAGTCAGTGGAATTAGATTCGGGCTCACTATCCAATCTAGAACTGTTGATGATGACTTGCTCTAACTTCCAGACCAGGTGTGGAGCCTCAGGTGCATCCACGATAAGATTGGAGAAATTCGCTGTTGGGTTATCCCTGATCATTGAGATAGTAAAACTATCCCCCAAGTTGGTGGTCTTAGCTCCAGCAGTAGAACTTATCAGTAGGTCAGCTAGTGCTTTTCCCAATAGCTCTTCCTCTTTAATGTCTAGGCTTGTAGACTTGCTGTGATCCATGCTAGGACTCAGTCTTCTTGTTCATCCTACTTTTCTGGTAACTGGTGTCCGAAGAAGATCTCGAACCCCAAATACCTTATTTTTGTTTCCTCGTCAAACCAGGGCTCTGGGAATCCACAAAAGGGGAAGTCTTCTCCTTGGCGGACAAAACGTCTGTTCAAGTTCCCTTGTTTTGGTTTGTGAACTAACTGGTACTGCCTCCAAATCCTCTTTACTTTTAGCCTTTCTCTGAACTCCTGCCCTTTTCTTTGCCAATATGTAGCGGTAGGTTTGTATCCCAACCCAAAAGCGTGGGGGTTGCGACTGATCTGCTTAGCGACAGTGCCCCCCTGCCTACCACTTTGACCTAGTCTTGATCCGGGCCTATGCCCCTGTTTGTTCATCATGTAGATAGATTGCGCACTTATGTAGTTCCCATTGCCCTTCACCATGATGCTTTGGACCAACCGGGCTTTCACCAGCAAGAAGCCAGAAAGAAACACGTCTTCCTCCACATGTATGATTTCCAATAATGGTGCAGTGGTTCCCTGGGGAGGATGGATAACAAAATTACCGTACACAGTGGCAATCCCGCCTTTAAAGGGGTACTTCACTAATTAATGGACTGTTGATGATATAACCCTCATTTGATGTAACCAGGGCCTTCCCAATAGTAGATTAAAAGTGGTCGGAATGTTAATGACATGGAATTCCACCTCATGTTCAGACGGGCCGATTAGGATGTGACTCTTGAATGTTCCCATAACATCCCGGCTTGTATTGTCATAAGCTTAGACAGCCTGGGTTGTAGGTGTAAAGTCAATCGGCCTCAAACCGATGGCATAGGCAGTCCTCACTGGACATACATTGATCGCCGATCCATTAGCTACTAACACTACTGGAATTCACTTTTTTCGACTTTCCAGGGTTATGTACAAGGGTCGGTTGTGGTTGGCACCCTCAGGTGGTAACTCCTTATTTGTAAAAGATATCACTGGCGTAACATCCCCAGATGTAACCAACGATACCAATTGGTCAGCAGTGGTGTCGATAGGTAGTTTGGTCTGATTCATTGCCTCTAATAACGCTTGCCTATGCTCCTGGGATGCCATTATCAGCCCCTAGATTGATATGTCCACCTGAATCTTCTTGAGCTATTTCAAGACCAGGTTTTCTTCAACATCCTTCTCTTTTGCTCTCTCAGTCTCCTTTCCAGAGGTCTCTGGCTAATCTAATGCTGCGGTTTTGAAGTACTGGCCACTCCAGGTTATGTGATTGATCTCGTAGTATACCAAGTGTCGTCCAGGGTATCAGCTTTCCAACCTTCGTCAGTGTACGTATGACTTGGGTCGCTGTCTTCCCACAACTCTCCTGCAGTCATGGTCGGGCTAGCATCAGGTTCTATCTAGAGCATGTTAATATCGCACGCCCCATCATCATACCATTCTTCCTCCACCAAAGTCTTGGTTTCTGAATCCTAATATTTTCTGAGCTTCATCAACATCCTTTTCCGATTGGTGGGCTCCCATTCAACCTTGTTGGTAGTTTGGGCATCACTCTCTGTTGTCTTGGGTTCTTCTTTCCTTTTTCCTTTTCCTGCTCGAGCTATCTTAAATGCGGATCTCTTCTATCCGTTCCATTTGAAATGGTTCTAGTGCTAGTTCTTTCTCAATCAGAGATGTAGCCTCAGCCTTGGCACTAGAAACAATCTCCTCTTCCTTCCCAGTCTCTCCTATTTGTTCCTCCACATCTGACTCTTCTTCACTCAACTATCTATTGCTTATTTCTAGGTGTCTCGGGTCCCACCATCCCACACTGCTTGTATCCTTCTCTTTGAAGAAGTACAAATCCTCGGATCAACAAATCTTTTTGTAAGTAAGCCAAGTCATTTAGGCCTTGTTTAGGCTGATCATTCTAATGTTTCCCTATCTGGCTTTCCCCGATAGCATTAATGTTGGGAAATTTTGGAAATATGACTACTGGCTTTGGCTGATTGATGGCCACAATGTATAAACTAGGATCGTACTCCTTCTGAGCAAGACCCCCTTCTCTATGCCACGAGTATCAGATGACCCTGTCTTCAGTGCATTCTCTTATTTCCCCATTTTAATTGCCACGGGCCTAGATTAGGTTTGTGGTGTTAGATCCATCATGCACATGTGCGTGCTTATACGGAATAACTACCTCTAGTTTTGGTAAATGAGATGAAGTAATGTATGTACTAGGGTTGAAGGTGGGCGGTAGTGTATGGATGTGGTTAATGTTTACAGGCGGGAATTTGTTTATCTTGTGAGCGATGGGTTGGTTATTACGTTTGGTTTGGGAGTAAGATGATTACCTTGTTGTCAATGAGATCCTGGATCTCATGACATAGACGGTAGCAAATGTTCGTGGGATGGCCATGTTGTTGGTGAAAGATACAATACTGGGTAGGGTCATGTTTGGCTGGCAATGGGTCCAGAAGTGGATAAGGATCGAGAGGCTTGGGATGCCACTTTTCTATTAATAGTTTGAGGGCACAGGCTGGGCTCGTATGGAGGGAAGTAAAAACTCTTCAGTTCTGGGATGGGCCAGTGTTTTGTGAAGGTTGTGAGGTTTAGGCAGTAGCAAAGGGATTAGCCATCTTGGCCGTTGAAACAACAATACTGACATCTGCAAACCGTGGAATAGTGCTATTGTTGGCATTGGTATTCCGAGAGAATGGCCTTCTTGCGGGTTCACTTGTTTTGTGGATGGTACCCTTTTTGAATGCAGTCTTAATCTGAACCCCCAACTCATGTAAGGAAGCAAATGTGGACAACGGCGCCACTATCATTCTCTGTAACATGTTTGACTCAAGGTTTTGGACCACTAGTCAGACTTGTTCTCTTTTGGCAGGTCTATTTGTCATTTAGGCTGCCTTGGCTCTCCACCGGCGACAAAATCTATGAATGATTCTTTAGGGTTCTAGGTAGTAGCCTCCAGCTCACTGATGGTTATCTCTATCTGGGCATTATATGAATACTGATTGACAAATGCCTCAGATAGCTCCTCCAAATTATGCTTTGTCGAGTCTTCCAATTTAGCGTACCAAATGGCTTCCACGTCAGACAAGGTACTCCCAAACAAGGATAATTTTTGAGCCCTGGACAAACCCATAGGCCTCAATACATCTAAAAACAACTGGACATGAATAATCGGATCCACACTTCCATCGAATCTGTCGATGTGGGGCATCTTAAATTTCTCTGATAATCTGACTGAAGCCTCAGTGTACCCGTCTTCGATATCCGGAATGGAGTTGAAGCCCTGGGATTTCTTCAATGCTTTCTCTAATCTAACAATCTTGACCAAGGCTGGATCAATTTCATTGATATCAAATGGAAAGATTCCAGCGGGAGGTTGAACCAGAGGCCTATAAGCGGGCGGAAACATTTCCTAAAGATTTGATTTGGGGATTTTCAACGATGGAGGTGGATCAAGATTTGGTTGGGTGGCGGAATTTGGATGTATGGTTGATCACGGATACGGATGTACATCATAGATCGAGGATAATCTCATTATGTTCAGTTATCCTTTGGTTTACAGTACCCATAGTTCTCTAGAAAGCCGCCATCATGGCAACAAATTCCTCCACATGCATTTGTATTACGTGCCATTGTTGGTGCAGGTGAACTAGATGTTGGTGAACTAATTGAGTGAGAATAGATAGATGTTTAGCGTGCTTTATCTTGGTCTTCTTTATTTGTCTGTTCCTCTTTCGTCGAGTAATGGCGATAAGACCAACATAAATTTGGTCACCAACAAGGTCTTGAGCTTTGCAAAGCCTGCCAAAACGAGTTCACACAACTTGGGAAATATCAAGTTTTTCTGAAGCTATGATGCTAAACTACCTAGCAAAAAGAAAAAAAACTTAATCAAAATCGGACAACACTTCAACCCCAATTCATAACAGTTATAATACACAGTTGAACTGTAATCTCCACTGAACTCTATTCTCAAACTTATACTGATATGAACTACCCTGTATAGTCTCACTATAAGAGCACATACCAAGTAAAAGAACCAAAACACCCCTATGAGGGGGTATGGTTACACTGTCCGAGATTTTTGACATGATCTAGGCTGTACTATTTCAAACAACGAGTTTCACAACATCCTGCAAATGGGTGGCATCAAGTCCTAAGTTGAAATAGTCACTATAGCTTCACTATATGCAACTAGGTCAAATGGTCCAAAGGATACCTCAGCAAGATTACCTAATATACCTCTCACACCTAACACCAAGAAGTGAAAGGAGGATCAAGCGGTCTGCGGTAATCCAAATCAAGGGTTGTGTTTCCAACATGGTAGAGGCCATGGTAGGTCGACCTTTTAGCAAGCCTTTCGGGTGAGCCTCTGGTACACCGTCCAGGAATAGCAGATGGAAAACACTGTGACTTAAAGTAACCATGCAAGTGCAATGCAAAGAACATGTAAGTGTAGATAAAATTTCACATCATGATTTTCAAGTCAAGTTCTCTAATTCTCCAATGATGTCGAGAAATTGTAGCTCGCCGTTCATGCTCCTTTCGAATACGACTAGCCTTACAGTGCGGACTCCCGTGGTTCTGAATTTGATTTCACAAAGTGCAATGTGAAATAGTGAAAACACAAAAAGAGTCCAAATCTGGCAATTCTTTTTGAAAAATCAATGTTTGAATCAAATGCCAAAAATGGACTGCTTTGCCAGATTTCAAAGTCGCCACCTAAATATTTTTGGAAAATTTAGAAAACCCAAGGCTCGTGCCAAAGGCCACCTATCTGTCATCACCATTGTGTCTCAGGCTCGGGAACTTAGGTACAAGAGGAGAAGGTCATGAATTGATCACCCCACTCGCCCGATCAAAGATCGGCCTCTACAAATCATGATGCTATTTTTATTAACGTTATATGCTCTTGTTTCGATTATTAGCTTATTTTTACTACGTGACACACATAAGTATAGACTAATTTGCAGGAATTGGAACATTTGATTTCATGTTTGTTTTTTGAAAAGAGTTTGTGAATATGCTACGTGAAAAAGTAGGCTTAAAATGGACATTAATGAAACTATCCTTATTCAAGCAATTAGCCTTCATCTACAGACATTCAAACTGTTATATCATTTAAGCAATTAGTCTCATGGAAGTATGCTTGGCATGGAAACATGAACATTCGATGAAAGATGCAAAAACTCAAAATTGCTCACCTAGTTGTATCTCGACTTTTTCGTGCCCCTTTTCGAAAGACGAATAAGCCCTATAGCATCGGACTCTCGCGGTTCTGAATCTGATCTCACAGGTGGAATGTGAAATAGATAAACACCAGAGAGTCCTAATTCGGCAAATCTTTTGGAAAATCGATTTTGAATCAAATTGCCAAAAATGGACTACTTTTCCAGATACAGAGTAGCCACCTGTGGACTCGCCTTTTTCCGCGCCCCGCCTTTCAAAAAGGTTTGAAAGGAAGGCCTCATTGTTTGGACTCCCGTGGTTTTGAATCTAGTCTCACAACTACAATGTGAAACTGATAATCATCAAAGAGTCCAAATTCGGCAAATCGTTTTGGAAAATTGATTTTAGGATCAAAAATGCCAAAATTGGACTACTTTGCCAGATATAGAGTCACCACCTAAATGTTTTATTTTGGAAAATTTAGGAAACCCTGACTCGTGCCGAAGGCGACATGTCCGTCATCACTAAAGTTGCCTTGGCTTAGGAACTTGGGTACGAGGGGAGAAGGTCATGAATTGAGCATCCTCACTCGCCCGATCAAAGATTGGCCTCTAATAATCGTAATATGATGTTTTATAAACATTGTGTTCTTATTCCAGTTATTAAACTAGCTTTACTACGTGACACACACAAGCAAGTATAGACTAGTTGCAAGACTTGGAACAATTCAACTTGCGTTTGTTTTCGAAAATGGTTTAAATTTGCCACCCTCAAGTGGGCTTGAAATATGATTTGCCATAACAAAGTGGGCTTACAACTCACATTCGTTGAATCGTTCCAATTCAAACAACAAACCTTCATTCACAGCAATTCATGCAGTTTAGCATTTAAACACATAGCCTCATGGCAAACATGCTAATCATGGCAAGATTCACACTCATGCAAGTATGCTAAAGCATAAAATTCACCGAGTACTCCAAGCCAAAACAAAACCTAGTTAGAAGAATGCATGATCCTAACTATACAAGATGCCTAATGCAACACATGCAATATGAAATTAGTAGGCTCGGCTACTAATATGGCATATGCAACACTTTGATAGCATGCTTTGAAACACGTATTCAAAGAAGTATTGAAATTGCAATGCAGTTTGAATGATCTTGTAGAGCCTCGGTGTATGCAAGACAAATGAATGGGTGCAAACGTGCGAGCATACGGTATGCTAATTGAAACATGTCCCTAATCTAACCATCAAAAGCGATTAAATAAAAGGGAGACAGACGTGGGGTTGGAATACATACACACGCACACACACACACTTATTACAACATTATGCCCTCGCGAAGGAGGTTCCGAATGAATAAGCTAACTAGCTAGACTAATTAAGCTAACTAATTCTTACAATAATTGAAACAATTGACTAACTTATTCTAAGCTAATTAAATATTACAAATTGAAGTAATTAGCTAAATACTAAGCTAATTAAGTACAAAGCAATTAAACTAATTAATTAGCTACCACTAATTAACTAAACAAAGCAAATAAATGGCCTTGGGAAGCGAGGGATGCATGCATGTTCGATTTTTCCACCCGAAAAAGCCACTACCTTGCCATTGAACGCCTCTGTTTGCACATTTGAACACCAATTCTGCTGCTAACTTCCAGAATAACTCTGTTCCATCTTACCAACACAGTGGGCAATTTCTATTGGTGGCCGACAGGGGGCCTGTCGGCTACCAATGGTGGCTGGTCGGCCACTGATGACATGAACTCCACTTTTTGCTGCAACAGAGAGCAGACAGGGCAAAATAGTGTATTCTCACAAGTTTGTGTGTACTATTTACACTCGTTATCATCAAAGAAGCTCAAAGGAGTGAAACTTTTGCTTAAACCACCAATCAAGCAGTTTCCATGCATGATGGCCAAAGAACAAAACTTGTACAAGTTTAATGAGTGCAAAACAAGACTCAAAAAGACCACCACCCTATCATACATGATCAAGGGTGATGGTGGCAAAGGAAAGTGGCACATTTTATCACTTTCGAGTATGAAATGTCCCATTTTCCTCGTGTTCAAATTAACGTCCGATTCGAACACATGCAATGCAACACAAAAGATGCTTTTCTTGCCTTTTTTACTTATTCATTTTGTTTACTCATTTTACAATACCGATTCATTCTTTAATTGATTAAGTCCGAAGGTGAATGTCCTCTAATGGAAAGATGGTTCAAACAGTGAGTTGCTTTGGGCATGAAAGAGGCATTACATTGTTGGTAATGAACCCGCTAAGGGATTAAACCATTAGGTGCAACACCTTAATTCCACACTTAGACAAATAAGTGATTTGAAACCACTTTCGCAGCAAACAAAAGAGTGAAGAATGGAGTGAGATTGCAGAGATTTGAAGTGCTGAAATGAAGTGCAAACAACACTAAAACATGCTACTAACACAAAGCAATGATGATTAAAGCATTAAAACATCAAGCCAATGAAGGAAACAACACCACAAATATGCAATACAAGCCTCAACTGAATTAACTAGCCCAAAACAGAGCCAAAACATGTCAAAGCAAAAGCAAAAATATGCTGGACTTAAGCTAAGTTAAGCTAGAAAAACATGCTAACTCATGAAGCTAACTAGGCATGCAAGCAAGACACAAGGAGGGGAGGCTAACCCCTTCAATTTTGGACTTCAAAACATGGTTTTTACCACTGAAAAACCTCTGAGATTCAGTGGTTAAAAGGCCCAAAAAAGTTGTTTTGAAAGTGATGAAAAGATGACACAAAAGCTTAACAAGCTAAGAAACAAAAGGGATGGACAACTCCCTAACTCAAAAGGGCTGAAACCACCACTTTTGGGCCTCAAAAACAGAACTTTTTACATGTCAAAACCAGCCCCAAAATAGTAAAACAAGAGGGCAAAGCAAGTATTGAAAGCAAGCTTATGTAACAAGTGTTATACCTCTTCAAGCTAAGGCACAAAATAGGCAACAATTGAAACCCAAACCTCCTTCTAAAGCTCAAACAAGGCTCCAAGGGACCTTAGCTCAAAGGTGGTCAAGTTTGATTAAGGTAGTGTAAGAGTGTAGAGAAAATAAGCTACAAGGCATAAAATATGAAGAGAGAGAGATATATATTTTTGGTTTAAATCTTCTAACCCTCCAAAATGAGGAAGGAACCCCCCTATATATAGAACAACACCCCTTGAGTTGAGAAACATCTCATGATACACGTGTATGGAGATGCAGCTCAATGTGCAACAACTAGCATAGTTGTTAATAAATATCTGGAAAAAAGTGATGGCCATCGACCACCACCGATAACGGTGCCCGACCACCATTAGTGGTGGCCAAGCCACATCAATGGTCGACAACCAGGGGGTGGTGACGGAGTCACCACGAGGTCCAGACACCAAGTTTTGGTCCCAAATAGGGCAGAGAATGAACAAGGTTTAAAGGCTTAAAGACAAGGCATTCCACTAAGGTCTTTGGGTGCTCAAAATGAACACAAACATACCATCACCAAGTGCACAAGCGATGATATCTAAGTCTTGAGGACGGTCAAAAATGGGGTGTCTACAATTGCCCCTCTTTGACAGAACTTGGAATTCATGAAATGACGGGAGTGAATGTCAAAGCCCAGAGACGACCTATTTTTGACAAGGCCGAAGACTTGGACAAACAAACAAACAAGACAAAAACGGTTGCGCCTGCAGGTTGCCTACGTATCCCTTTGCAAGGAATCAAACCAACGTAGTTCTGGGGCAAGATGCAAATGATATGCACAATGCGAAAACATAACTTATGATCATGCAATGTGGCTGTAATGAAACATCTAGGGGCAAATGTTATGTAAAGAAATGCTACAGTCAAACAAACCGAAGCAAGGTACAACACGTAGGAAAGGCAAAGAATAACACAACGGTCTGGCACACCCGAGGTGTTGAACAAGATCCCAATGTATTGCATGCAGAAGGAGAGAAGGGATGGTGAACACCGGGACGTACCTGACTGTTCTTAACCAAAGGGAACAGTGATAAATATCAAAACGCGTCCAAATATTTGTAACCAAAATAAGGAGTGTTGATAAACCTCGGAATGCATCCAAATGTCTCTAACCAAAACAAGGGACGGTGATAAACATTGGAACACATCCAAATGTTTTTAACCAAAGTAGGGAGTTGTGATAAACATCGGAACACATCCAAATTTTTTTAACCAAAACAAGGAGCAGTGATAAACATTGGAACACGTCCAAATGTTTTAAACCAAAACAGGGATAAAACAAAGGACATAAATGATCTCACCTAGAATTCCTCTGAATGAACCGTACATACAATATCGTGCCTGCATAAGAAAGATGCTTAACAAGCATAACATAGTAAGAGTGTATGTTCTATGCAAGATGAATAATCATGACAAAATGTTAAAGACATGTTTTATGCAAAACATGCGAGAAACAAAACGGAAGCATGTTCTATGCAACGAGAATTGGAGTATGTTCTATGCAACATTGGAATGCATATTCAATGCAATAATACGAAATGCATGTTCTATGCAAGATTAATAGCACAAAATGCATATTCTATGAAAGATTAACAAATGCATGTTCCATGCACGATAATTGGAAACATGTTCTACGCATGTTCTATGTGAAAATGGAGAAATGCATATTCTATGCAACAATGGAGGAATGGACATTCTATGCAACAATGGATTGAATAGCAACTTCCGATTTACCTCTCGAAAAAGGTGCAACAAGTTAAAAAGGATACACCTCATTTGTATTGATTAGTGATGAATCATCATGCACCGAAGACACGGTTTAGAGCTTCTGCAAAGGCAATTTGAGCTTAAAAGTGAACTTTTCTTGCACTTTCTTGAGAACTAAGGACACAAAACAGCAGACAAACACAAATGAGGAGCACTGGAAGCTTGTCGGCCACCAAGGAGAGATGTCGACTTCTTGTCGGCTAGGCATAATCATTGTCAGCCACCAATGGTGGCTGTTGGCCACCACTGCTGGCTGACCTACCATCGATGGCAAATAAGGCCATTTTGGTCTTTTTACATTCGGGTTTTTAAGTATAGGGCATGGGGTCTTATTTCCTCCACAACCCATGCCTGAAATCCTTCCCTCTCTCCCTCTCTCTCTCTCTCTCTAGACCTTCCTTCTCTCTAGATCTGAGCTTTACACACATTTTCCAACACCCCACGTGAAGTTGATTCGCTAAAACTTTTTGATTTCCTACGTTTTGAACCCACTGAAAACTGATTTCGGTGTTTTTTTCTTCATTTTCACCACTTGAGGCTTGTTTCTGTCTAGTTTCTCTTGGGTTTGGCGCCTTTCCCCGGCTTTGACTTTTTTCCTATTTTCTCTCTTCTAGGGTTTGACTTGAGTTGACTTTCGTCATTTCCACCTATTTTCACCATTTTTTCCCCCTTTTCATCGACTCTTCATCTATATTCCAGATGGCAGACGACTTTTCACATGATGGGGCTCCTCTAGAGATAGAGTTTGAGGTAGAGTTCGATTACGATGCAAGAGCCCTTACCCTTTGGGAGTGATGCCTTTTGTGGCGAGATATCATCCCCAGACGCACATTACACTTTCTTGAAGGCATTAGGCACTTCTTGATTTGTTGATGCACTAGCGAGATCTTTTACTTAGGAGCAGGACTCCATCTTTTAACCGTTGCCGTGGAGGTACAAACTCTATGCACTTGCACATCCAATGTTCTTTACTTGTATTTCTTGCAGCAAACACACTCTTGCACTATATTTTTACCAATGCGATCGCATTTGTTTTACACTTCCTTTTCATCGAACTGTATTTACACTAATTCATCTGTCCTCTGCCATAGGGTGATGCCCATATATACAGGTGCTATGGGGCTGTGACGGCCAGAGATTGGTACGACAAGCTCTCTGCCGGAGTACGAGCTAATGTTGACAAGGTAGGCTTTGGCCTATTCTGCTCTGGATTGTCACGAGTCATAGTCGGCCGTCCACTTCTCGGAGCACTAGTGGAAATATGGTAGGACACCATCAACTCTCTCCACCTTTCCACTACCGAAGAGATAACGATGATCCCTTACGACTTCGCCATGATCACAGGCCTTATTGTAGGGGGTGATCCGATTCCCCTTGATCCTGATATGGGGGAGTGGGAGGCTGTTTGGATTGAACTTCTGGGAGGCTGCCCGCCTTTTTTCTAGGCAACCTAGGTCAGATACAGCTGGTTTGAGGAGTGGTTTTGGGGGACCGAGCCTAAGATAGTAGAGGGGATAGAGCACTATGCTCGGGGTTTTCTGATGTTCCTTTTTGGTACCACCCTGTTTGCGAACAGGGCGAACACCGTGGGACTATACTTGCTGAGCGCACTAGTGGTCCTTCCTCGAGTGCATTTCTATAATTGGGGCAAGGCCGACCTCGCCACCCTGTATGGCTATATGAGCTCGACCTCCCACGGGATTGGACTCTTGATCGGAGGCTACTGGCGAGCTTGAGAGGTACACATCTCAGTTCTCTCTTTACACTTTGCAATTTCTGTTTAACATTTTTCGCTTTACATCTGTTCAACGCATGTACTTTCTGCTTTGTACTTTCTATATCTGTTCATACACTGTATACTTTATGCTTTGCATCTTCTATATTTGTTCATACACTGTATTCATCTGACACACTGCACTCTCTCCACAGTTATGGATGTACGCATAATTCTCGACTCTTGCCCCGGAGCCAGAAGTGGAGGTTCCATTGACGGTCCCCTATTCACGGGTGTGTGACAGCCAGCTTCGCCGTCGAACTCGCGGGCCCTTTTCTTTCTTCAGGAGTTACTTCGACACTATAGCTGCTCATGAGGTAACCTAAAACACGGTCATCATTTGTTTTCACACTATTATGATTCACATTATAGCCACTAACAATAACTGACAATCTATACAACTTCCATTTGTAGATCTCATTGCAACCGTGGGCCACGATACCGAGAGGAGTTGGAGATCGATATAATACGGCCTAGGGCATGGCTCATTATTGCATTCTACTTGAGGGCTTGGTCTGCCGAGCCTAGTACCTTGGCGAGAATTAAATGCGCCAGTCTTTGGGCATGCTTGCTCAGTTCATACCGATGACGTCACCAGAGTCCATGAGATCAGCAGACGACCTACCTGTCGACAGAGCTATCCAGTTTGTGGTGGGCTTGGAGGCGGAGTACTTCCGAGTTGAGGGTGATTATGTAGTCTTCATTCAGACGCATCTTATGCCACCTCTGACCGGTGTTCGTGGAGGCGAGGGAGCGAGAGCTACTGTTGCCAGGATGGGGCCTAAGGCGGCCAAGGCAGCCAGGGCCTATGGCAGAGGGGCTTCTCAGGCGAGAAGGATGACTGGTTGGCCAAAGCTTCCCACTACACTTACCTATTTGCATCATACTGGAGAGGCTTACTAGATCCCTATTGAGCCTGCACCAGCCGGGCACAAGCTTGTCGGGGTTCGAGGCCCGACTCCATTATGTACCACACTTTACATTTTGCATGTTAAATTTATTTCAGTTATGCTTATAGAACACTGATCACCTCAACGCATTTACAGGCATCTATAGAGTACACCAAGGACGCTCTCCAGCTAGCGGCTTCCTTAATGGGGATGGTGTAGGGGAGCATGAATCTGCTCAGCCTCTACAGAATTCAGGTAATTTTCTTCAATTTACATTTCATGCTATCAAACTTTCTGCTGATACATTCGCATTTCAACTGTAATTATTTGTTCCACGTTGCACTGATTTGATCTGCTGTACTCAAACACTACATCCATACAATGTACCTGTACATTGTATTTGACTTCTACCTACACTCATGTTGCGTACCATCTTTGCATTTAATACATACACTGAGACTGATATATTGACAAGCGCCTTTTCGGATCGGCCATGCAAGGTGCTGGTGGGACCATCGATTGCCCTCTCCGTGGCAAGAAAAGAGAGAGTCTCGGCACACGGTAGGCGAGCTAGGGGCACCAGAGATGAGAGTGGCCCTTCCGAGCCCATTCTGAGTGATAATGAGGTTGAGACCAACGAGGCCGGGGAGGCAGCGAGTCAGCACACTAAGTCATCCGAGAGTAGTGATGATGACGCCGACTCGAGTTCTGCTAGTGGAGATGATGCTGAGTTAGGCTCTGAGGCAGAGGGTAGCGACGATTTTGGTTCTGGTTTAGAGGAAGGTGTAAACAGCGGCGCTGACAAAGATAGCTCTGAGGCTCTGCCCAGGAAGAGGACAAAAAAGGCATCTCGAGACTGAGATAGCTGGTGCTGATTTTCTGTATTTTTGCTTAGTTTCTTTTTGCTAGTAGTATTAGCACTTTGTACAGTTTTAGACATGTTTTATTTGCTTTAAAAACTTGTATTCTTTTGTAAAAAGTAACCATGATTGGAATGAAAACCAGCTTTTTGATGAAAAAGTGTTGTATTTTGCATTTTGAGCACCGCATAACATTGCATAGCATAAAAACAAGATTGATCTTGATTGAAAAACTACACATTGTACTGGCATTTTCTTAATCAAGTAATGAACCGACCAACACTTAGCAAATGAAATAAGACAAGATGATAAACAAACTAACAATAACAACTCGATAAACAACGTAACCACTCGACGACCAACAACTCGACAGCCAAAAACCAGCAAATACAACTCAATAAGCAACACAACAGCTTGATAAACGAATTGAAACATCTCGATAAACAAATTGCAACAACTTAAAAGAGACTCAACAAAACTAGCAAAACAAGATAGCAGAATACACCAAGAGTAGAACAAAACATAGGTTCTCAGCACTCTCAACACACAGAAAGGCCACAAGAATGTTGTCGGCCATGAACAGAGGTTGTCGGCCATCAGCACTGACCGGTTAGCCATCAGTGTAAAGGACCTCCAGATTGTTGCCACCTGTCTTCCACTCAATGCCTTATCTTCTATAAAGGTTGGGACTTCGTAGTTTCTTTATTCCAGCTCTGTTTTTGCCACAAATGGAGCCATTCTTTACCCAAAAACTCTCAAATTGGATTGTAACATTAGATGGCTCGGAAAAAGTAAATTTTTGGGGTTTCAGAATAAATGAACTATTCCCGCTGAGTCGTTCTCCACTGTGTTTGCCATTCCTCCATGCCGTGGCTAGGTGTTGGAATCCAATTGCACATGTTTTTAGCTTCAGAGGACAAGAGATATATCTTACAATTGAAGAATTTCAAGTTTTGATGGAATCCTGGCGTGACGAGGAAATCTTGCCTCAGTCCCGTTTTAGCCACATCCAAGCTCTAGTGAGAATGTGTGGGCTCACTTTACATAAAAGCTCGGTCCTTAGTTCACAATGGAGAGATGGATATTCCCGGTCTTATTTATCCATTTTCTGACACCGGTGACCGCGGAGACTGTCTTTGGCAGTGTTTTTGGTAGCATGCCCTTTGTTTGTGTACATTGGCTGATTTTCTACTTGCCCCAAGTTTCAGACGGTCTAGCATTCGACTGATTAAGGTGGCCCAAGACTTGAAAGAGGGCAAGAGTTGCATTGGCCGAGACTTGGATGGGCTTCGATGCCTTCCATCGGCGGGAGACGACTAAATTTGCAGGAACTCCACTACTTTTGCAAGTAATGTTTCCCATTCTACCTCACATGTGTTTCTCACATCACTCGACACTCATGCTGTATTTTTTTTCTCAAAATCATGTCTCACTTTTCTCTCCACATACACCTATCTATTCTTTAATGTCTCTTATTTTTTTTCATCCCTCCCCAGGTATGGCACATGGACAGGTTGAAGATAGTGGACTCTTACCTTGCATATTCAGCGCAAGGCTATTTCTTTCTCCAACGGCTAGTTGATTTCCCGAATGAGGGATGGTGGTGCCATTGGATGTGCAACAGGTCAACTGTGGACATTGCTTGGCATTGCCCCTGATTTGATCTGCCCAAGATGAGCTATAGCATGTCTCGACAACCCGACATTCAGCTGATTGGTCTGATACACTGTGTCTTCTATTTTCCATTTCGGTTCAGGCGTCAGTTTGGATACGACCAGACTTGTCCAGAAGAGAGGGTAGAGTACTTGGCTCCATTCTTCGTCCGAGGCTCACATTTAGCTCAGTATCCCATTGCATGGAGGATAAGAGAACTTCTAGCTTCTACTCCCAATTTCAATTGCGCCCTTTCTGGCGAATGCCTAGCTTGGCTTGAAGATGAGGTGCAAACTGGGCCTACTTTAGCATCTAAAGCTTCCGCAAGCTCTGGGAGGGGGCGCAGAAACACCTGATTCACCCATGCCCCAAGTTTATTACTTTGATCTATACTTTCAATTTTTCCTTTTGAATGTAATAAAAAGCAACTTTGATTTGCATCGAGAGCTAGAGAACTCTATATTAAAATCAATGAAATTGAAGTTGTAGGCACTGAAATTTTTTCTTTTGGTCCAAAAATGCTCTACGTTGTAAAAAGATTAATTTGAACAAAATTAACTTTTATTAAAACTTTTCAAAACCATTTTCAATAAGGATCACAACCTGACACACATAGAATCTATCCTCAAGATGTACAACCCCGAATCCAGGAATGGAAAAATTGCCCCTTGTCTGAATAACACTGCACCACAATGGAAAATTGCCCCTGTAGCCAGCTCTCATAGTGAAGATAACAACCAAACTCTTGGGATACAGAAAAGACAAAGATGACCTGAACAATCTCATGGATATGACAGTTGAGTTGGAAGTGTTTACGACTAAGCTTCAGAAATAAGTTGCCTACGTATCTCGAAGATGGGAATCAATTCTTATATAGTTCGGTTCAGGTTCACTCATGTATTAACACTCTCCTTTTGCGCTCTAACTTTTGCCAAGGCCGCCCTTCTGGGGTTTTCAGCCTTACGAGCTCAGTTTTTATTTTTTCTAATTTTTTGTGCTCTAACTTTTACTTAGGTCGCCCTTCCGGGTTTTCGGCCTACTGAGCCACTCAAGGATAATATTTCTTCAAATTTTCCGTGTTGATTGGTTGGGAAAATTCTAGGCCATCTAGATCCATAATAATAACAGCTCCACCTGACCAGATTGATTTGATGATGTAAAGACCAGTCCAATTGGGTCTGAACTTGCCCCTAGGGTCATGGATGGGAGCTCGGTTGTCTTTCAGCACCAAATCCCCTTCCTTAAGATTCCTGGACTTAATTTTCTTATTAAAAGCCCTGGCAATCCTGCGTTGATATCCTTGGACATGGTACAGTGCTTTCAGCCTACTCTCATCAAACATCATCAGTTTCTCAAACCTGTTCTGCTGCCAATCTGCTTCTGCTATCTGGCACTCAGCCATAACCCGCAGCGATGAAACCTCTATTTCAATCGGCAGAACAACTTTCATCCCATAAACCAGAGAATACAGAGTTACCTAGTAGATGTTCGAATTAAAGTCTTGTAGCCCCAGAGAGCGAATGACAATTTGTTTGGGCAGTCCCTGTAAGTCATAACCATTTTATGCAAAATGTGCTTGATGTTCTTGTTAGCAGCCTCAATAGCTCCGCTGGTTTGTGGCCAATATGTGGATGACTTATGAAAAGCCACGTTGTATTTCTCCAACAAGTCGATCACTTCTGCTTTGAAATGAGGGCCATTATTTGAAATAATCTCATTCGGGACCCCATAACGACGAATGATGTTATTCTTGATGAACTTGGCTACATGCGACGCTTTCAGCATTGCATAGGATTGGGCTTCCATCCACTTTGTAAAGTAGTCTATTGCCACCAGGATATACTCATGCCCATTTGACCATTTTGGCGTAATTGCCCCAATAACATCAATTCCGCAGATTGAGAAAGGCCATGGTGAAGTCATGTTGTACAACTTCGATGGCAGGATATTTATGCGATTTGCATGAATTTGGCATTTGTGGCATCGCCGAACAAAATCGATAAAATTCTCATCCATGGTTGACCAGTAGTCACCCTGTCTGAGAATTTTCTGGGCTAGCATTACTCCGCTTATATGTGCTCCACACTCTCCCCCATGGATGGCCTGCATTAGGCACTTCTACTTTTCTGCATCAACACACAACTTGTGCATTCGCAGATGACCACGTTTGTACAACTTACCCCCGTAGATGATAAACTGAGTAGCCATTTGCCATATTGCCCTTTTATCTTTAGCATTTGCCCCTAGTGGATAAGCTTCATTTTCCAAGAAGTTCCACACATCATAATACCAGGGGTTTTGATCTTGTAGTTCATCTATTGCGGCGATCAACTCTTAGGCCGGCGTATATCTCTGTTCAATAATGATCGGATGCATCCGGACTCTAAAAGGGATGTCTATCATAGACTATAGAGTTGATAAGGCGCCAGTGAACCTATTGTTCTCTCTTAACAGATGCATGAAGGTCAACTTCTCAAACCTAGGAATCAGAACATCCAGGGTTTGGTGATAGATTTTCATCCTTTCTTCTTTAACCTTCCAGTCTCCTTTCGCTTAAGATACAACCAGGTTCGAGTCCCCGATGACGTCATGCCTTTTTGCCCCTAGTTCTAGGGCGGTTTCCAAGCCAGCGATACACACTTCGTATTCTGCTTCATTGTTGGATACTTTGAACCAGAGTTTGAAGGCTAAAGGTATATGGGAATTGTTGGGTGCTATCAGCAACACCCCTATCCCACAGTCGTACTGGTTAGATGCTCCGTCAAAGTACATTGTCCAGGTTTCTTCCTCGACCTGCAGAATAGCCTCATCTGGGAATAGGTATTCTACTACTTCGTCCCCTTCCACTAGGTGATCTGCCAGAAACTCTCCTACTGTTCGTCCCTTGACAGACTTGCGAGTAGCATACTTCAAATTAAATTCGGAGAGAAGAAGCAGCCAACGAGCTAGCCTACCCGTAAGTGTTGGTTTCTCGAAGAGATATTTGATGGGATCTAATCTCGAAACCAGAATTACAGAGTGAGCTAACAGGTAGTGCCTCAACTTCCTGATAGCCCACACTAAAGCTAAGCATTCTAGTGGCGTGTAGCGGGTCTCATATTCCAGCATCTTCTTGCTCAGGTAATAGATGGCTTTCTCCACTCTATCCTCAGATTCTTGAGCAAGCATGCATCCTATCATTGTATCGGTTACTGACAAATACATAATCAACGGCTTCCCCGGCTCTGGTGGTGACAACACAGGTGGGTTCTGAAGGTACTGCTTGATCTGCTCAAAAGAAAACTAGCATTGGTCATCCCATTGGAATTTATTTCCTTTCTTCAGGAGACCAAATAGTGGTTCACAAGTCAAGGTTAATTTTGCAATAAACCATCTTATGAATTGCACTTTACCCAGAAAGCCTCGCACCTCCTTTTCAGTCCTTGGTGGTAGCATTTCTAAGATGACCTTGATTTTGGAAGGATCAACCTCGATACCCTTCTGTGTGATCAAGAAACCCAGCATTTGCCCTGCTGTTACGCCAAAAGTGCACTTCTGTGGATTCAGCCTCAACCGATATTCTCTAATCTATTGGAAAAATTTCTTCAAGGCAGTGTAGTGGCCCTCTCTTTCCTTAGACTTGACAATCATGTCGTCCGTGTACACCTCAACCTCTTTGTGGATCATATCATGCAAGATAGTGGTTGCAGCCCGTTGATAAGTAGCCCCAGCATTCTTCAGGCCAAACGGCATCATCCTGTAGCAGTAGGTTCCCCACGGCGTATTGAAGGCAGTTTTCTCTTTATCCTCGAGTGCCATCAAGATCTGGTTATACCCGGAAAACCCATCCATAAAGGAGAGCAATGCATGGCCTGAGGTGAAGTCCACCAACTTGTCGATGTGCGGCAGAGGAAAGTCGTTCTTCGGACTGGCTCTGTTCAAATCCCTAAAATCTACACACCCGCATTCTGCCATCTTTCTTCGGCATCGGAATAATGTTGTCCAACCAAGTCAGATACTCAGACACTAGCAAAAACCCTGCATTTATCTGCTTGGTGACCACCTCCTTAATCTTCAAAGCCCAATCCGGGCGTATTCTCCGAAGCTTCTGCTTGACGGGTTAGGCCTCGGGGTCAAGAGGGATCCAGTGCTACACAATCTTAGGATTGATTCCAAGCATGTCTTCGTAGGACCATGCGAAAACATCTTTGAAATCTTTTAATAAAGCGACTAAGCGCTTGCATTCATCCGAAGACAACGTGGACCTGATCTAGACAAGACACGGATCCTTCTCAGTACCTACATTAATTGAAATGATTTCATCAATAAGGGATTTTACAAACCTCTCCTCCTCTCAATCAATCAAATGTTTCAAAACCAGAGAAATTCCTTCCTCATCGTTTTTATCAAAATTTTGAAAGCCATGATCAATGCAATATACAAGTGGCACAGATAATTACTCGGAAACTGCGATGGTATTCACATTCAAAGTTCCAGCTCATCCAATTCCTCGGTTACAACCAACTCAAAAGAAAAGGAAAAAGACGACCTGGACAAAACTACGGTATTTGGGTTATCAACCCCAGGAATACCGGACTTCGACTCAGAAGAACTAGAATGTAATTCTGACTCCACAGACTCTGTGGAATCAAATTCTAGCTCACTAACTGATTCAGAACTGCTGGACAAAAAGCCCTCCTCTAGTTGCCAAATGAGAGAGGGTGGGTTAGATGGATCCAGAATACCACTAGAAAGGTGCACACCTGATAGGTCTCCGATCATGGAAACGGTGAAGTCATCCCCCAAGCTCTCCAGTTTGATTTGAGGATCCGAAAGGAGACATGCCAACGCTGCTCCTATCTCAAGTTCATTGCTATTGGATTCACCCTCTGTACTCTGTTCAGCCTCAGCAGTTAATTCAATCTGTTCCTTTGTGGCTTCACCCTCTTGCAGCTGTAGATAGAAGAAAATCTCAAAGCCGGGCATACGCCGCTTCTCAAAGTTCAACAATGGCTCAGGAAAGCCGCAAAATGGGAAGTCTTCCCCCTCCCGGATAAAACGGCTGTTCGGAGTTTCCCGAATTGGTCTATGCACAAGCTCATAGTATGCACAAGCTCATAGTGCTTCCTACTTTGCTTAACTTTGGCTCTTCTTGCCATTTTTTTCCCTTTTCTCACCCAGTCCTCTTTGGTAGGCGTGTAACCGAGACCAAAGGCATGTGGGTTATGTAGCACTTCGGCCAGTGCAATAATGCCCTTCCGGCCGCTTCTTCCTAATTCCATCTCAGGTATATGTTGTAGCTTATTCATGAGGTACATTGATTGAGCACTGACGTACAACCCTTCATCAATAGCCAAGATATCTTGCACCACCCGGGCCTCAACCAAGGTAAACCCAGACAGAAAAACATCCTCATCGTCGTGTACAATCTCCAAAACGGGTGTGGTAACCTTAGGTGAAGGATGTATAGAAGAATTTCCAAACACAATGGCCACCCCCCTTCCCATGGGGGTACTTCAACATCTAATGAAGAGTGGAAGAGACAGCTTTCACTTGATGCAGCCATGGCCGTCCAAGGAGTAAGTTAAAAGTGGCCGGAACATCCAGGACGTGAAACTCAATATCTGTAGACACCTCATTTTTGACCATCCTCTAGACTTGGACATCATCGTTTGAACACTCGATGATAATCCATGCTCGTGTTCGTTTTGAGTTCCCGAAGGTCTCGGCTGCGTGTCTTGCCTTAAGATCTCTCAACTTGTTTGTTTTGTGCTTCGTTGTGGACCAAGGACTTGTGGTTTTTGCTTATGAGGGAAGAAGGTGGCTTGTTGGCCATCCCTATAACCCATCGGCCAAGGCCTTGTGCCATCAGCCATGTTTTCTTGCTATCGGCCATAAGTGTTGGCCGATCGGCCCTCTTTTTGGTCGATCGGCCATATTTCGTGGCCGAGACTTTTCCACCTGCTTTTGCAGATATTCTTGTCCCAGCTATGACAGCTGGTGAGCACAATTCTCATCCTCCATATGGAGGGATTGAATCAAGGCTCAAGCTTGTTCAACAAGCTTGAGAATTGATTTTCTATAATAAGGGAGGCCCCTCTCCCTTTCCAGAGGTTCTGAAAAGTAGAGATACAAAACTTATATCACTCTCTCTCTATATTTTACCTCTCCCTTTTCATTTGCTCTTGTTTGTGCTCAAAAGTGTGATTTCTTCATACTATTGCACACAAACACCTACTAGAACACCATCCTTTTGTTGCTGAGGTACTGAGGAGTTGGTTTTAGTGTTTTTGGATTGGTTTGAACTCAGAAAAGCTACTGGAGTTGTGTTCTTGAAGGTGTTCTTCAAGGTCGAGAAACTAACCGTCCTCAAGACTTGGACGTCATCATTTGAACACTTGATGATCATCCATGCTCGTGTTCGTTTTGAGTTCCCGAAGGTCTCGGCTGCGTGCCTTGCCTTAAGATCTCTCAACTTGTTTGTTTTGTGCTTGGTTGTGGACCAAGGACTTGTGATTTTTTCTTTTGAGGAAAGAAGGTGGCTTGTTGGCCATCCTTACAACCCATCAGCTAAGGCCTTGTGCCATCGGCCATGTTTTCTTACTATAGGCCATAAGTGTTGGCCGATCGGCACTCTTTTTGGTCAATCAGCCATATTTCTTGGCCGAGACCTTTCCACCTGCTTTTGCAGATATTTTTGTGGCAGCTGTGACAGCTGGTGAGCACAATTCTCATCCTCCATGTATGGAGGGATTGAATTAAGACTCAAGCTTGTTCAACAAGCTTGAGAAT
Organism: Camellia lanceoleosa; assembly: GCA_025200525.1. Classification (NCBI taxonomy): domain Eukaryota; kingdom Viridiplantae; phylum Streptophyta; class Magnoliopsida; order Ericales; family Theaceae; genus Camellia; species Camellia lanceoleosa. The sequence continues at coordinate 89,746,693 of CM045760.1, forward strand.
TGATTTTCTACAAGAAGGGAGGCCCCTCTCCCTTTCCAAAGGTTTTGAAAAGTAGAGATACGAAACATATATCACTCTCTCTATATATTTTACCTCCCTCTCTCCATTTGCTCTTGTTTGTGCTCAAAAGTGTGATTTTTTCATACTATTGCACACAAACACCTACTAGAACACCATCGTTTTGTTGCTGAGGTACTGAGGAGTTGGTTTTAGTGTTTTTGAATTGGTTTGAACTCAGAAAAGCTGCTGGAGTTGTGTTCTTGAAGGTGTTCTTCAAGGGTGAGAAACTAACCTTTTAATCCCTTGTTTTGGCTTAAGCTTTTGGACCTATTTGCATGCTGATTTAAGCTTAATGTTCTACTATAAAAAGTTCTAATTTTTCATGCTTTTGATGTTTGTTTAAGGTCACTTTTTTGTTGGCGGTAGTCTACCCCGTCTTAGGCATTGTTTGGCCTTATTTTGAACCATCCTTTTAAGCTATTGGGACCACCTTGTTTTGGCCTTCTCACCAGTGAAATCCAAAGGGTTGTCAGTGGTGGAAAGGTGGTTTTGAAGTCCTAAATAGGAGAGGGTCATCCCCTCTCCCTGTGTCTTGGATGCTAGTATAAATGGCTCATAATAGTAGCATGTTTCCATAGCATGTTTTGGTTCCATTTCAGCAACTTTTTGGTGTTATTTTAGCATTCTTCAACTCTGTTTTAAGTTGGTTTGATAGCATCTTGCATGCTTCACATACTTGTAGAGCAATCTTGCGTGCTAGCAAAACATGCATCTTGTGTTTGGACCATCATTCTTGCATGTTTTGGCTCAACTCAAAGAAGCTTTCCCTCATGTTTTACCATGCTTGAGCTCTATTTGATGTTGTTTTAGTCCTGCATGCATTGTTTTGTATAGCCATGGTTCAATCTAGCTTGTTCGCTTTGTGTATCAAGTCTACTAGCATGCATTGCTTAGACTATTCTCATGATTTGGCATCATTTGAAATGATATTTGAGTGCATGTTTCATGGTCATACACTTGCCTTTGTCATTCTTTCAATGCATTGAAGAGTTGGTGTTTTATGCCTTAAGAGTGGGTCATTGTGCATGCCTCTATGCTTAGGCCTTTGGGCTATCATTTCAATGTATTTTTTGGTCTTGTTTTACCATGATGCATCTCTGATTTTTGTTGTCAAAGTCATGCCATGTTTGGTTTTCATAGGTGTAGTGCAATCCCCTTTGTTGGCCTTACTTGCATCATGCCTTATGCCTTTCATGTTGACTTGTTTTGGCCTTGGTCCATGCATGTTTTAGACTCATTTTGGCATGATCTACGACTATTTTGGTTGTCCTTAGCCCTTTGGGGCTTGATTCACGTAGCCTTGGTACAAGATCCTTGGCTAGCCTTATGCTTTGAACCTCCTAGCATGCCATGCTTATATTATGTGCATGATTTGGCATCATTCCTCACATGATTTTAGAGCTTATTTCATTGCCACAGTCTCATGTTTGTCACACCTTGCTCATGTTTGAGGATTGTGCAATGTTTCCTAGCTTGTGGACCAATATGTGTGCATGCATGTTTTGCCTTTTGGTGCCTTAGTTTTGGTGTTTTGGCCACTGATTTGGGCATGATTGAGGTCTGTCCATTTTGGTTTAAGTCTATCTTTGCATGTTGTTCAAATGTTATTACATCGCATCATGCTTGCATGTTTGGGTTGCATTGTGTTTTGCACGCTTGTTGCATTGCATTGTGTGTGCATGCCTTGCCCCTTGATCAAACATGATAGAGGTTAAGGTCCCTTATGTGTTTTTGGGCATTTCATTCACATTGAATTGTGTGACTCGGCCTCTTTGGCCATCATGCACCGAAATGCGTGATTGATGGCTCGAGAGTCGAGCACTACACTCCTTTCTGCCTTAGACATGATAAAGGGGTGTAGTTGCACAACATTTTCTTGCAAATGTATCGTCATGCCTCTGTTTGTACTCTGCTGTAGCAAAATGAGCAGTTTGCAGGAAGAGATGGCCGATCGGCTATCTAGTGTGCCGATCAGCTATCAGTATTTGGCCGATGGACTCAAAAGTGGTCGATGACCCTTATCCCTTGGCCGATGACCATACCATTTGGCCGATGGCCTCTCAGCATATCTATGAGGTGGATCAAAAGTGTTTCAGAAGTTGGCACAGTTTTCAGAAGTCTAAAACAGTGCAAACAGTGGCAACATGAGGCATGGCAATGTAACCAGGCGATCGAGCATACATCATTCATCACTTCGAGGCAGAGCTATGGCAGCCTGTTTTAGTTTCATACTTGGCTGGTTTTGTAACTTGATTAATTTGTTTAATTAGTTAAGGGTTTTGTAATAATTAATTAACTAGGATAGTTAGTTAATTAGTTGGTTTGTATTATTTATTTGGACCCTCAGTCGAGAGGGCGAATTTTGTAATAAGTGTGCGTGAGTGTGTGAATGTCTTTCAACCCCACGTTTTGTCCCTTTTACTTATCAGCTTTTGATGTTTAGTTTTAGGACATATTTCAATTAGCATCCTTATGCAAACATGTTTGCATCCATTCATCTGTCTTGCATGCACCGGGCTCGGGGCATCATACTAACTACATTGTATTTCAATATATTTACTTGAATATGTGTTTAACAGCATGTTATCAAGTTGCATCTCATATGCCATCTTAGAATAGCCGAGCCTATTTTAGCTGCATTTTGCATGCGTTGCATTAACCATCTTAACATAAATTAGGATCATGCATAATTTCTAACTAGTTCTCTGTTTGGGCTTGGAGTACACTATAAATGTTTACGCTTTAGCATATTACATGAGTGTGAGTGTTGCCATGATAGCATGCTTGCCATGAGGCTAACCGCTTAAGTGTTTAACTGTCTGAATGCCTGTGGGTGAAGGTTGGATTGTTTGAATTGGAATAATTCATTGAAATGTGAGTTTTAAGCCCACTTGAGAGTGGCAAAATCATGTTTTCTAAGCCCATTTGAGGGTGGCAAATCCACGACTTAGCCTACTTGCGAGTAGCATCTTCAAACCATTTTCAAACAAACAAACATGAGATATTTTGTTCCAACTTAGGCGATCTAGTCTATACTTGTATGCTGTGCGCATCACGTAGTAAGCTAGCCAATTAACCGGAATAGGAACACATGTGTTTTCAAAAACAACATATCATCTTAGTAAAGGCCGATCCTTTGATCGGGCGAGCGGGGGTGCTCATTGCATGACCTTCCCCTCTCGTACCCAAGTTCCTGAGCTGAGGCAACTTTGGTGATGACGGACACGTGGCCTTAGGCACGAGTCAGGATTTCCTAAATTTCCCAAAAACAAAACATTTAGGTGGCGACTCTATATCTGGCAAAGCAGTCCATGTTTGGCACTTCTTTATAAAAATCTGTTTTCCAAAACGATTTACTGGATTTGGACTCATTGGTGATTTATCAGCCTTGAATTACACTTTGCGAGATTAGATTCAGAACTGTGACATTGAGTCCGAACTGTAGTAGCTAATGAACAAAATGGATTTCGCGCCATTCGCGTGCGGAGCCGGGACGTTTGGGCACATCTCCAATATCCTGTTGAGCTGGACCAACTTGTACTCTGACTTACACTGTTCCCATCACTTCTCTGCTTGTGCTGTCGTACGCCCGGATCACCTGGGCCGTAGGTACAAAGTCAGCTGGCTTCAAACCAATATCATAGGTTGTGCGTGATGAACAAACATTGACTGTAGACCCAGTGCCAACCAACACAACCGGCACCCACTTTTCTCTACACTCAACTGAGATGTACAACGATTTGTTATGTGTAGAGCCTTCGGGCAGCAATTCCTTATTTGAGAAGGTTAAAGTGGGCGAAGCACCTCCCGAGAAGACAAGTCCCACTAGTTACTCTGGAGTTGTGTTGATAGACAACTTAGCCTTATCCATTGCTGACAGGACGGCTTGCCTGTGTACTCGCGAAGCCATGAGCAACCCCCAGATGGATGTCTACTTGGATCTTCTTTAGCTGCTTCAGTACAGCTTCTTCTTCTAATAGTTTCTCCCTCTGTTTTTCAATCTCCTTGTCCTTTCTGGATGCTTCGGGTTGGTCCAGCTATAGGGGCTTGAAGTATCGCCCACTTCTAGTCATATGATCCACTTCCTCAGAGTACCAAGTGTCGTCTGGCAGGTCTTGACCCCAATCCTCATCAGTGTGGGCAAGATGCAGATCATCATCTTCCAATCATATTCCTCCGGCAACTGACAGGCAATTGTTCGGTTCCGTTGTAATTACTCTTACATCACAGTCATCCCTCGCAGGGTGTTTGGCTTTTCCAGCTTTCTGACTATACTTATCTCTTTCCTGTTCGAACCGCTTCAGTGCGGCTTCTTGCTCTGTATCAGTAGTACTAACAATGCTCAATTCCTGAGCCATTTATTTCAGACCGGCGTCTTCCGGCAGTTTACCCTTTCTATCGGCTATTCCAGCCTCTGTAGTGATTCCCGCTTCCTGCTTTTCTAGCTTCGATTCAAGTTTCTCATCCACATCAGGTTCATCACTGGGCCACCCTGAATTATTTGTTGACCTGTTCAGATCGAACCAGTTAATTTGTACATTTCCCGGATCTTGTTCCTTGAAGAACTACAGATTGTTGATGTCCTCTTCAAGGTCGGCTAAGTCATCCAATCCCTGGCTTGGTCCATTCTCCCGGACCACACTAACCTCTATTCTTGTTGGCAAATCCATATCTGGTTTGGCCTGATTGGTTGGCAGAATATAACGGCATGAGTTGTATTTCACCCCCGATAAATCCACAAAGCCCTCGGTCACTGAACTGACATTCCCACTCTCCACCAAGGCTACCATGCCCTTATCTACCACGGTCACCACCACAGGTTTGGGTTGGGATGTGGGTGCGTTCGTCATGCACAAATCTGTACTTTTTGAGATGAACAGGGCTGGCTTAGGTAGGTGGGAGGGGGTGATGTATTTACTGGGGTCGTAAGGGACAGCCAGTGTATGGATAAGGTTTATTTGTCAAGCTGGATGGGGTTGGTTATGTGGTGGGAGAGGATTTGTAGTGACGTTAAGCTTTTGAGGGGGCGCTATCACCTTATTGTCAATGAGATCCTGAATCTCATGACGCAATCTAAAGCATTGATCAGTGCCGTGACCATGTTGTTGGTGAAAAGCGCAATATTTGGCCAAGTTGGGTTACGGGAGAAGAGGATCGGGTAGGGGCGAGGCTCTAGTGGCTTAAGGTGCCCCTTTTTGATCAGGATCCCTAAGGGTTTGGATAAGGACATGTATAGTGGAGTGAAGACCCTTTGGCCTCGGGGTTGGTGGCTCGAGGTTTGTGAGGTTGTATTGGATGTACGGGCAAAGGGGTAGGCAATTTTAGGTGTGGTGGTGACCATATCCACATTGAAAGACCTTGCAGTTACACTACCGCCAGTAGTCGCAATGGAACTAGGTGTGAAAGCCCTCTTGAGCTGCTCCTTCTCGTGGCCTATCAGACCCTGTTTCATTACATCCTCTATTTGCACCGCTATTTCATAGAGGTCAGCAAATGTAGACAGAGGTAAGACTATCATCTTCTGTAACAGTCTTGGTTGCAGGTTATGGACCACCATTCTAATCTGGTCTTTTTTAGCCAGTTGGATGGTCATCATGGAGGCCTTGGCCCTCCGCCGAGTCACAAAATCAGAGAAGCCCTCTTTCGACTCCTGGCGAGTTGCTTTAAGATCACGAGTAGTGACCTCGATCTGGGTGTTATAAGAAAACTGTGCTATGAAGGCCTCAGTGATTTCCCCCAAATTTCTCTATCAAGTTTGGCATCCCAGATGGCCACTATACCTGACAGGGTCCGACCGAAGAGGGATAAATTTTTGCAGTCTAGATAGGCCCATCGGTGGACCATGGGGTCACCTGAGCCATCAAAGTGGTCTCAGATGCAAAGATTTTGAACTGTTCGCAAAGTCACTGCCGAGTCATTGTAGCCGTCCTCAATATCAGGGATTGAATTGACACCTTGAGCTCGTTTAAAGAGCTTTTCCAACTTGCTTACTTTTAGTGCAATAGGGTCAACCTCAAACTCAAATGGCGCCTCTATCGGCTAAGCTGGTGCCTTGGAGGTTTGGGGTGGAATCGGATCCACGGGGATGCCTGCATTTTCCTGGACATCAACTATGGGAGTAGTAGCTCCGGGTACTGGAAGGTTTACAGGAGATGGATGGGATGTAGAGGCCACTGCCTGTGGCAATTTACGTTGCTGCAGCCTAGCGATCAACTCAACCTGCTAGGTTGCAATTTTCACTTGGCGGGCGGTAACTTTCGTTTGGCGGGCAGCATCAAGCTGCATAGCCTCAATAGTTTGCTGGAGTTATTGAAGCATATCTTCCATGTTGGCTGGGGGACTTTGAACTACCGGAACTGGTGAGTACTCTCTGTCTGGAGTAAAAGCAGATGATTGGGCCTGACTGGGCACAGGCGACGTAAATGGTGACTACTGAATTGGAAAGTTCTGCCGAATCCTCCTCCGTCTAGTAACCGGTAGGAGTGAAACGAACACTGGCTGTCCCCCAATTAGATCCCCAGATCTACAAAACCTTCTAACTCGAGTCCTGAGTGCTTGGGGGGTAACACACTCGTCCAAAGCAATGGTGTAAGAATACCTTGCAAAAAAAATAAAGCAAAAAGAAACAAAAATAAAAAACCGCACAGTACCTCAGCTCAGACTCAAACAACACGCTGTTGCAATCATAAGCTGGAGAACTATACTAAACACTGAATTTCTGCCTCCCAAAACTGATACCCAAACTTGCAACTAATATATACATTTCGGTAAAGTTTCACTCCTAAAGGGAATATCAAGCAAGTGAGAGCCAAAACACCCCTATGATGGGGTAGTGTTACCCTGTCCTAATTTCGTCAGGAGCTAGAGGTTGACTACGCAAACAAGCAGTTTCACACAATCTTGCATTCGGGTAAGCAACCTGTCCTAGTTTGGAATAGTCTCTATGGTTTTCGATATGCAACTAGGCCGATTGGTAAAAAAGGGTACCTCGGCAAGACCACCTAATATACCTCTCACACCTAACACCGAGAAGTGAAAAGAGGATCAAACGGTACAGCGGTAGTCCAGATCCAAGGGTTGTGTTCCCATCGTGGCAGAGCCCGCAATCGGTCAGCCTTTTGGCAAGCTTTTCCAAGCATGCCTCAAGCAAACTGCTCAGGAATAGCAGATGGCAAACACAGTGACTTCGGTGCATCAATGCAAATGCAAATGAAAATAAACACATAAGTGTAGATAAAACAACATATCACGAGTTCGAGTCAAGTTCTCTAAGTCCTCAGCAGAGTCGCCAGAAACTGTGGGCTCTCCTTTTTTCGCGCCTCGTCTTTCAAAAAGGTTTGAAAAGAAGGGCTCACAGTTTGGACTCCTGCGGTTCTGAATCTAGTCTCACAAGTCCAATGTGAAATTGATAATCACCAAAGAATCCAAATTCAGCAAATCGTTTTGGAAAATTGATTTTAGGATAAAAAAAAATGCCAAAATTGGACTGCTTTTCCAGATACAGAGTTGCCACCTAAATGTTTTATTTTGGGAAATTTAGGAAACCCTGACTCGTGCCAAACGCCACGTGTCCGTCATCACCAAAGTTGCCTCGGCTCGAGAACTTGGGTACGAGGGCAAAGCAAGTATTGAAAGCAAGCTTAAGTAACAAATGTTATACCTCTTGAAGGTAAGGTGCAAAATAGGCAACAATCCAAGCCTAAACCTCCTTCTAGAGCTCAAACAAGGCTCTAAGGGACCTCAGCTCAAAGGTGGTCAATTTTGATTAAGGTAGTGTATGTAAGAGTGTAGAGAAAATAAGCTACAATGCATCAAATATCAAGAGAGAGAGATAGAGAGAGAGAGAGAGAGAGAGATATTTTTGGTTTAAATCTTCTAACCCTTGAAAATGGGGAAAGAACCCCCCTATATATAGAAAAACACCCCTTGAGCTGAGAAACATCTCACTATACATGTGTGTGGAGATGCAACTCAATGTGCAACAGTTGGCACAGTTGTCAATAAATATTTGGAAAAAGAAACTGGTGGCCAATCGGCCACATCCATGGCTAACAGGCATAATCCATGGCCGACAGCCTTAGGGGGTGGCCGACAGGGCACCAAGTGGTCCAGACACCAAGTTTTGGTCCAAAATACGGCAGAGAAAGAATAAGGTTTAAAGGCTCAAAGACAGAGCATTCCGCCGAGGGCTTTGGGCTCTCAAAACGAACACAAACACACAATCACCGAGTGCACAAGAGATGATGTCTAAGTCTTGAGGAAGGTAAAAAATGGGGTGTCTACACCACCTAAATATTTTTGAGAAATTGAGGAAACCGATGACTCGGGCCAAAGGCCCCATGTCTGTCATCACCAAGATTGTCTCGGCTCAGGAACTTAGGTACGAGAGGGGAAGGACTTGAATTGAGCACCCCCGCTCGCCCGATCAAAGATCGGCCTCTACTAATCACGATGTAAATCTTATTTACATTATATGCTTTTGTTCCAGTTATTAGGCTAACCTTACTATGTGATGCGCACACAAGTATAGACTATTTGCCAAAATTGGAACATTTGATTTCATGTTTGTTTGCAAAATTGTTTTGAATATGTACCACTTGAAAAAAGTGATTGCAGAACATTATTCAAATTATTCCAATTCAAGCAATAAGCCTTTATCCACAGGCATTCAGATGGTTTATCAATTAAGCACTTAGCCTCATGGCAAGCATGCTAGACTTTACAACATCAACATGCAATTATGCTAAAGTGAGTAAAGGCTCACCAAGTACTCCAAGCCAAAAAGATGATAAAGTTAGAAAAATGCATGATCCTAACTTATGCAATATGACTAATGCAATACATGCGATATGCAATTACTAGGCTCGGCTACTAATATGGAATATTAGTCAATTTGAGAACATGCGGTCCAAGCACGTATTCAAAGAAGTATTTAAACGACAATGCAAGTTTAGCATGATGAACCGAGCCTCGGTGCATGCAAGACAAGTGGATGCAAGCATGAAGAATGCTAAACAAAACATGATGCTTTAATCTAACTATCGTAAGCAAATAAATAAAAGGGAGAAAGACGTGGGGTTGGAAGACATATACATTATTAAAAATTTTGTGCCCAAACACGAAGGAGAGTCCAAATGAACTAACTAGCTAACTAAACTAATTAGATATTACAACAACAAATGAATAATTTAGCTAAACTACTTAACTAATTATTACAAACCAAATGCATTAACGAATGAACTAATTGATTAACTAATCTAGATAATTAAAATAATTACAACACGAGACGAATTAGCTATTCTAACTAATCAATTACAAAGCCACTATGTTAAGCACAACAATAATATATTTACAACATGGATCCCGAGGATTAATGGAGTGCTCATGCATGATTATGGTTTTCACCCGAAAAGGCCACTGTTTCTACTGCTGACTACCTCTGTTGCACAGTAGAACACTTGCACTGATTTCTACCTCCAGACCAACTCTGTTCTGCTTCAAACGGACATTGCTTGATTTTGCACTGGCAGCCAGCAGAGGGCCTGCCGTCCACCGATGATAGCCTCACCGCCATCGCCGATCGGATTGTCCCCTTAATCGCAAGAGGGCAAATAGAGTAATGACAATGTATTCTTAAGGATTTGTTTACACAACTCACCCCTTATCATTTAAACAACTCAAAGGTTAAGTTTGATTCCACAAACCACAAATGGATGTAATTTAATTGTATGATGGCTTATGAGTCAAGTGTGCAAGTTCAATAAATGCAACAAAACAAGACTCTCAAAACCACCTCCCTATCATGAAAGATCAAGGGAAGTAGTTGACAATGAATCTTGAACCGTTTACATCACTAATGAGTATGAAATGACTCAAGACTCAAGGGTTCAATTAACGTCCGATTGAACCCTAACCAAATTATTATCTTGCACATTTTTATTCACTAATTTTATTACTTCATTTTAGATTACCACCCATTCTTTAGTCAATTGAGTCCAAAGGTGAATTTAAGTCCTCTAGCGGAAAGATGGCTCAAACCAAGTGTTGCTTTGGGCCTGAAAGAGACATCATACAGTTGGTAATGAACCCCCAAAGGGATTAAACAATTAAGCATGACACCTCAATCTCATGCTTAAACAAACAACTAATTTGAAATCACTTTCAAAGCAAATGAAAAGCCAAGAAAGGAGGGAGGATGCAGAGGTGATTAAGAGTGATCACAAGTATGGAAAGCCATAAATAAATGCAGTCAACTCAAATAAGGTGGTGTCTAAGGCCTAAAACACCAAACTCATGAGGACAATTACACTACATGCATGCAATATAAGGTTCAAATGCAATGAACACTTAAAAATAGACCTAAAACAGTGCTAAATAAGTCCTAAAGCATGCCGGAATTAAGACAAAAATAGCTAGGACAATAAGCTAAAACATGGACCATGCTAGCCTAGTAAGCAAAACACAAGGAAGGGAGGCTAACCCCTTCAATTTTGGGCTTCAAACCATGATTGTAGCTACTAAAATAACTCTAAAAATCAGTGTTTAAAAGCTCAAAAAAAAGATAGTGCAAAGGGGGAAAACACAAGCGTAAAGGCCTTGAGAACAAGTTGTAAAGAAGGGTGAACCACCCCTCAACCTTTATTGGCCTTCAAACCCAAGTTTCAACCCAAAAATATAGATTTTTTACAGCCCAAAAATAGTTGGAAAACTGTAGAAAAAAAAGTAATTAAAACAAGTAAAGTGGCAAAGCTTTATACCTCTTGAAGAGGAGATCACTTTTAAGCAATAAAACAAGGCAAACACACCTTCAAGAGCTCAAATAAGGCTAAAAGGTACCTCAGTTAAAAGATGGAGAGGTTTGGTTAAGAGTGTATAGGCAAAAGCTTGCAAAAAGCTAAGAAATTTCAAGAGAGAGAGAGAGAGAGAATTGTAGAGAGAGAGAGAGTTTTCACTCTAAAAATTCCAACCTTTTTAATAAAAGGGAAGGCCTCCTATATATAGAAAACAAAGAAAGTCCCTCAGAAACGTCCAGCCATACACGTGAGAGCATATGAAAGTATCTCTGCAAATAGCTGGCACATCGGTCACAAGACATCTGCAAGACACATTGGTGGCTGGCAGGCCACATTAGTGGCTGGCAACCAGAAGTAGTGGTCGGCAGGCCATAGCAGTGGCTGCCAGGCCAGCAGAGGTTGCAGGCTTGAAAATCCAAGGTTTTGGTCCAAAAACAAGGCAACAGGGGTGTAAGGTTTGAAAGGCTAAATGCTGTGGCATTTTGCTAAGGACTTCAAGTACTTGATGAGCATATACACTCATCATTGGGTGTACAAGCGATGATGTCCAAGTCATATACATGGTCAAAAATGGGGTGTCTACAATTGTCCCTCTTTGACAAAACTCAAAATCATGAAATAATGTGAGTGAATGTCAAAGACTGAAGACGACCCATTTGACAAGGAAATAACACTTGTACAAACAATCAAAACAAAAACAAATGGTTGTGCTCGCAGGCTGCCTACGTATCCCTTTGCAAAGAATCAAACCAGCGTAGTTTTGGGGCAAGAGGCAAATGATATGCACAAAAACTTTGAAAGCTGGACCCACACACTTCGCGTAGCTGACTATTTTGAAAACTCATGATCATGCGAGATGATGCAACAAGGAATAACAGATGAAATAAACAATAACAAGATAATAACGAGTAATAACAAGATAGCAACACATGAATGAGCAATTGCAAGCTTCAAACCAACACAGGTTCCATGCAAAAGATATAAAACACACTCTAACCACTCCAAAATGCGGGACGAGGAAAGAAAACACTGTTTAAGGTTGCGTTTCACGTATCTCGAGAAACTGAGAAACGAAAACCACTCGGGGTCAAGTTTCACACATCTTGACATAAAAGCTACTCAAGGTCATGCTTCACGCATCCTGAGAAGTAGAGGAATGAAAACCGCTAGGGGTCATGTTTCACGCGTCTTGAGAAACAAGAAAAACTAGTCGGGCTCGTGCTTCACGTGTCCCGAGATAAAATATGCCCAGAGCCGCGCTTCACGCATCTTGAGATAAAAGAGAAACTACTAGGGCTCGTGCTTCATGCATCCCGAGATAAAACAAGAGGTGAATTTAAGTCCTATAATGGAGAGAGGGTTCAAACCAAGTGTTACTTTGGGCATGAAAGAAACATCATACCGCTGGTAATGAACCCCCAAAGGGATTAAACCATTAAGCATGGCACCTCAATCTGATGGGTAAACAAACAAATAGTTTGAAACCACTTTCAAAGAAAATGAAAAGCCAAGAAAGGAGGGAGGTTGCAGAGGTGTTTAAGAGTGATCACAAGTATGGAAAGCCATAAATAAATGCAATCAAGTCAAATAAGGTGTTGTCGAAGCCCTAAAACACAAAACTGATGAGGACAATTACACCACAAGCATGCAATATATGTTCATGCCATTAATAACATCGCTGTCCTTTCCTTACAGCTATGGGTTTACACACAATTTCCAGCCCTCGCCCCAAAGCCTATGGAGGAGCTCCCCCTTGTGGTTCCCTACTCAAGTCGGTATAATGGTTGGTGTCGGCGCCGGAGTCGTGAGACTTTTGTTTTCTTTCGTCATTACATTGATACAGTGGTTGCCACTGAGGTAACCCGAAACTCACAGTTATTTTTTCTTTAATACTACACTCTGATTCACACTTTGGCAACTGACGACAACTAACAATTTGTGCATTCTCTATTTGCAAATCGCGTGGCAGCCTTGGGCTATGATGTCGGCCGGGTTGAGAGACCAGTACGCAGGAGCGTGGGGCACGTCGCGCTTCCTGATTCTGTTGGAGGGCCCAGTCTGCCGGGCTTGGTTTTTGAGCGAGAGATTTGTTCGCCAGACTGTGGGCTTGCCTGGCCCAGTTGTTTCGATGCCAGCCCCGGAGTCTATAAGGACAATGGATAACCTATCGGTTGATGCAGTTATTCAGTTCATGGTAGGCCTAGGTGCTGATTTCTTCAGAGACGAGGGCGACTACACTACATTTATTTAGACCCACCTTATGCCTCCTCTGACGGACGCTCACATAGGTGAGGGGCAGGGGCTCCTGCAACAGGCGAGGCGACTTGGGTGACTAGGGCCCATACTAGAGGGCCTCTCCCTATTGAGTAGACTACTCGTTGGCCAGAGCTTCCCACCGAGCTCACATCTTTGGCACTGACCGGGCTTAGATTCTCGGTCCCAGTGGCTGAGGCAGGGCATGAGTTTGTCGGAGTTCGAGGCTCGTTCTAGGTATGGACCACACTTTACCATTTATATCCCACATTTCCATTTCAGATATGTTTATTCCAAACATTGATCATCCAAATACATTTGCAAGCATCTATAGAGTATACAGGGAACCTCCTTGTGAAAATCCTGTTCCGTGTTATGCTAATTGATCCTAATTATGCTTGTGATTATGTGCTTGATGTGGTTTTGCATGATAATTATATGATTACATGTGTTTTTGTAATTCTATCTGTTCACTGTAGGAAAATATTTGATTTTCTGCTTTAGAATTTAAATTGAAGGCCTTATCAGCCACAAAAACTGAAATTGATTACGCCTTTGTGATTAGCCTAATTTTTAGAGCCTACGGTGAAATTTAATGAGAAATTGATTCGGATAAAAATAATTAGATTCAGAATGATTAAATTGGGATTAATTACTTAGACTTAATCAACATGATTAAGCAAGCCTATAAATAGGCCAATATACACTAAAGTTCCTCATTATTGAACTCAAAAATCTGAAGTGCACACTAGAGAGAGAGAGAGAGACGACTCTAGAGAGAGAGAAGGGCTCAAATTATAAATTTTGGCTGAAGGCTTGAGAATTGGAAGCTAAACTCAAAGAACTAGCTAGAATTTAGGTGATTGGAGCTCCTAGGTGAGCATTGATTCATAAGTTTAAGGTTGTAATTTTGTGAATTCAAAGTTAGATGGCAATCAAGAACATAATTTGAGTTGAATTTGATGAATTTAGAACTTGTATGCACATGCACGTGCATAATTACCATGATTTTATATATTCAAGCATGAATCATGTTGAACAAGAAGAATTGAGCACCAAATCTCACATGCATGCATAATTTTCATGAGTTTCATGATTATAAGTGTCATTTGTACCACTTGGAATAGAATCAAAGTCAAAAATTTTCATGCATGCATGATTGATGAAGATATGGAGTAGGTATGAAGTGGAATACATGTGTTTTGAAACCTATGAAGAGAACTCAAAATGATTTTGGAAAAGGACCATGAATTTGAACAATTGGTCTCATATTCTTATGTTCTCATATTATGTAATGTGTTTCTATGTTTTTGTGTCCAAAACTTGAGTTTTGAACCCTTGGACATTGAGTTTGAACTTCAAGAACAATTCTAGAAATTCGAGAATTCGGCATGTCTGCTCGAGCGGGGGAAACGCCGCTTTGAGCATGAAATCTTAGCTTCCAGAACTTTTGCAAACACTGATGTCCACCTAAGCGGGAAGAGTTACGCTTGAGCTTCTGTACATGTATTTTGACTCTCAGCTCGAGCGTCCAAAGTTGTGCTCGAGCGCAAAAGTGGGGTAACCAGTACTTTTGCAGACCAAAGGTGTCCGCTCGAGCGGCAAAATATGCGGTCGAGCGGGAAGCCCTGTTTCAAAAATTTTATAAGAGTATTGTATGGCTTGTTTTCTGCTCTCTTTCACTTCTAAGCACTCTTAGGCATGCATTTAGCATTGTGAATAGATTAAGAAGATAAGAAAGAGGCCTAAGAGGAATGAATAAATTAAGAACGAATTGAATTGCTTGTGACCCATTTTGTGTTATGATTTAGGTAGGGTCGAGCACAAGGACGAATCCTCCGACAGAACACTGTGAGTAATATCTTAGTAAAGAAATTTTGAAGCATGCCATTTGTCCAATTTCTTACTCTTATTTGAATTTCATAAGTTTGTTAATTTGAACTGTGGACAAATATTCGTTGTACCAAATGATTAGGCCAAAGGCTGTCGGACATAATTGATTGGGCCAAAGGCTGTCAGACATAATTGATTAGGCCAAAGGCCGTCGGACATGAATGATTGGGCCAAAGGCCGTTGGACACAAATGATTAGGCCAGAGGCCGTTTGACATGAATGAAATGGGCTAGAAGCCGTTTGATATACTCGGGCTTGAAGCCATCTAATGTACTAGATAAAACCATAAATGGGCCCAAGGCCGTTGGATGTATGTATATCTGTTTCGAACTTCATTCATGTATCTCTTTATTTGATATTATTCACTGGGCTTTCACTAACTGTCATTCATATGTATGTAGGTGAACCAAGAGATGTTCAAACCCAGTCTCGGTGATGTTTGTGAGAAATAATCAAAGTTTTGAGGAGTCAGCCTTAACGTCTTACACATGAGACTTGTTTTTGCCCTTTTGTTCTTTGGTTATATTTTTGCTATGTTGGTGAAAACGTTGAATCACCTTTGTATATAGGTTTTGTTTGGTTGACTGCATAACTGAAAGTTCCTAGATATAGATTAACTCTATGGTTTGTGTGAGTAATTATGAAATACTTTTGGAATGATTATGCTATATCATGTATGCATAACTCTATGGACAAAGTTTTTAAAACTGCTTCCGTTTTAGCCCCCTTAACTCTGATGAGATATGTCTGAGTATTGTTTGAGGCCATAGGTAATCTCTTGATTCTTGGCGGTTATGACCTATAATCCATAGGGGCGGGTTGGTCATGACACTCCTCGAGCTAGTGGTTTCCGATGGGTATAGTGCGAGGAGAGAGATGTTGCTTAGTCTCTGATTATCGGTAATTTCCTTCAGTTCAACATGCATTTCATTACTAACTTTGCTTGCATTACACTATCATATTTCTACTGATACATCATTACTTCAACTATAGTCATTTCCAAACTACACTGATACACTGCATTGGCGCACTGTACTCATACACCGTACTCATATTGCATGACACTTATTCTGCATACTATGCCTGTATTTGACACAACACATTATAGTTGATATGTTGACAACTATTTTTCCAGATTCCATCTGTCTTTGAGGAGGTGATGGCAGCAACTGAACAGCAACGTGACAATAGTAGTACCTTCTCTAGCGGCGGAGGAAAGAGAGACAAGCCCACTTGTGGCGAGATATGAGCCGCGATCGAGGTAGAGACAAGGGCACCCTCGGCCAGAGCGTCCCTCAGAGCCCATTTTGAGCTACAATGATGCTGAGACTAGTGATTCTGAGGAGGCAGTGAGTCGGCATTCAGAGTCATCCGAGAGTGGAGGTGATGATGTTGGCTCGGGGTCTAAGAGCGAAGGTGATGCTGAGGCGGGTTTTGAGACAAGGAGCGGAGATGACACCAGCTCTGGTTTAGAGTCTGATTCAGACAGTGGTGCCGATGGAGACAGTGCTCCTAAGTCCCCTCCAAGAAAGAGGACGAAGAGGGCCTCTCGAGTTTGAGATGACTGACGCTAATTTTTTTGTAATTTTTGCTTAGTTTCTTTTCTTGGTAGCATTAGCACATGTATAGCTTCAGATGGGTTTTATTTTTATTTTTAAAACTTGTACTCCTCTTTTGTAAAACCATGATTGGAATAAACCTCGCAGTTTTTGTGAAAAGTGTTATCATTTTTGCATCATGAGCACCATAATATTTGCATGAAATGGGCATGGAATCGAATTTTCCAGGAGAACACTTGGTTAAAACAATGTTCTTAAATGGGTAATGAGCCGACCAACAACCGAAATACAAAATACAACATACAACTCGACAAACAAAGCAAAAACAACTCAAATACAAATAATGATCATAATAATAAAAAAAGAGACAAAACAACTATTGCCAACACCGCTTGCCCCATTGTGTGGTGAGCAAACCGAAGAAGTGGGACTGCCGACCATAGATAGAGGTTGCCGACCAAAGGGAGTGGCCTGCCGGCTACCAGTGTGAGTAACCTCCACATTGTTGACAACTGGCTTCCACTACAACCTTATCTTCTACAAAAGGTTCTGCTTAGTGATTTCTTCTCCAGAGATTCATTTCAGCTATAATTTCTTCCACAAATGGAGTTGAAAGACTCACGAATTGGATAGCGACTTTAGACAGCACGAAAAATGTAAATTTCTGGGGTTTCGGCATAAATGCATTTTTTCCGTTGAGCCGTACTCCACTTTGTTTTCTGTTCCTCCATGCCGCGGCCCGATACTGTGACCCGATTACACATGTCTTTCGTTTCAGGGGACAAGAAATATGTCTGACACTTTAAGAATTTCAGGCACTAATGGAATCCCAGAGCGATGAGGAAATCATGCCTCAGCCCCGTTTTGGCCACGCCTAAGCTTTGGGATGGATGTGTGGACTCACTTTGCACGAGGCTCGATCTTTGGCCCATAATGGAGAACTGGACATACCCAACTTGATTCATCGATTTTTCAATATCAGTGACAGAGGCGACCTTCTCTGGTTTGGTTTTTGGCAATATGCCCTCTGCTTATGTAGGCTTGTTCATTTCCTTCTTGCCTCTAATTTTGGCGGATCCAGTATTCAATAGATCAAAGTGGCCCAAGGTTTGAAAGAAGGGAAAAGTTGCATTGGTTTAGCACTGGCCGAGAGCTTGATGGGCTTAGATGCCTTTCATCGGCGAGAGATGACCATGTTCACAGGGGGAGTCCACTACTTCTTTAGGTATTATTTCGCACCCTTTCTCATATGTGTTTCTTACATCACTCGGCACTCATGCTCTATTTTTCTCTCAAAACCCTTTTCTTACTTTTCTCTCAACGCGCATCTCTCTATTCTTTAATCTCTCTTATTTTTCATCCCTTCCCAGGTGTGGCTTATTGATAAGCTGAAGGTAGTGGACTCTTGCCCTAAGTACTCAGCTCGAGGTTATTTCTTCCATCACCGACTAGTGGATTTCCCTAATAAGGGATGGTAGTGCACCTGGATGAGCAGCAAGTCTGCGGCTGACATAGCTTGGCATTGTCCCTGGCATAATTAGACCGAGATGAGTTATAGCATGGCTTGGCAGCCTGGCATATAGTTGATTGATCTCATTTAGGCTCGACTTTCTTTGCACCCCCCCTTTCGAAGAGGCTCGAATTGGTCCTACAGTTCAGACTCCTGTCACGGTTCTGAATCTAATCTCACAAAGTGCAATGTGAGACTGATAAACACCAAAGTGTCCAATTCGGAAAATCATTTTGGAAAATCAGATTTTAAATCAAATATTGCCAAAACTGAACTGCTTTGCCAGATTACAGAGTCGCTACCTAAATATTTCATTTTTAGAAAATTTAGGAAACTTTGACTCATGCCAAAGGCCACTTGTCCGTCATCATCAAAGTTGCCTCAGCTTGGGAACTTGGGTACGAGAGGGAAAGGTCCTGAAATGAGCACCCCTGCTCTCCCGATCAAAGATCAGCCTCTATGAACATGATATGTTGTTTTATAAACACACATGCTCTTGTTCTAATTATTTATTAACTTTACTATGTGACACACACACAAGTATAGACTAAATCGCAAGAATTGGAAAAAATTCAACTCATGTTTGATTTCAAAAATGGTTTGAAAGTGACACCCTCAAGTGGGCTAAAACGCTGATTTGCCACCCTCAAGTGTGCTCAAAACATGATTTGCCACTTCGCAAAGTGGGCTTAAAACATACATTCGTTGAACTGTTCCAATTCAAGCAATAAAGTTTTCATCCACAGGCATTCATGCAGTTTAGCAAATAAACACATAGCCTTATGGCAAGCATGCGAAACATGGCAACACTTACACTCATGCAAGTATGCTAAAGCATAAAACTTACAGTGTACTCCGAGCCAAAACAAAAGCTAGTTAGCAATATGCATGATCGTAACTATGTTAAATGCCTAATGCAACACATGCAATAATGCAATTAATAGGCTTGGCTATCTAAGATGGCATATAAACGCAACAATTTGATGACATGCTTTGAAACACGTATTCAAATAAGTATTGAAATTCAATACGATTTGAATGATGCGCTGAGCCCGGTGCATACAAGAAAAATGAATGGATGCAAACATGCAAGCATAAGGTATGCTAATTGAAATATTTGCCCTAATCTAACCATCGAAAGCGGTTAAATAAAAGGGAGAAAGAAGTGGGGTTGGAAGACATGCACACACACACACACGCTTATTACAACATTGTGCCCTCTTGAAGGAGGGTCCAAATGAAAAAGATAAGGTACTCTAAGCTAAGCTAATCAAACTAATCTAATTAAACTAATTAGACTAATTATTACAAACCAATCGAATAACTAGTAAACTACTTACTAATTATTACAACACTTAAATAATTAGCACACTAATTAATTAAATTACAAAACCAATGAATACTAACTAAACATGCAAAACAAATGTTAAAACTACACTGCTTCAGGTCTGCCTCGGGAAGTGGAGGATGCATGCATGCAGTTTTTCGCCTCGAAAAGCCCTCCGGTTTGCTCTTGAGTGGCTCTGTTTGTAGGGTTACTCCAAGAACTTTCTGCTCCAACTTACCAATTCCATGTTGAGGACTGTACCAGTGGCCTGCCGGCCATGAGTGCTTGCTGCCGGCCAAAAGTGAGGCAAGCTGGCTAAGGATGAAGCACTATCGGCCATCAGTAAGCCATTACCGGCCACTGGTGTGCTGAATCACCACACTGCAACAGAGCACAAACAGAGGGAAAATGAGGGTTTTCTAAGAACATGTTTGTATTGTGCCCCTCCTTTTCAGCTCAAAACATCAAAGGAGAGGCACTCTTGGATCCAAAACCACCAATCAAGCATTTTCAATGCATGATGGCCAAAGATCCAAGTTGTACACTTTTAATCAATGCACAAAACAAGACTCAAAGGTCTACCACCCTATCATGCATGATTAAGGGTGATGGAGACAAAGGAGATTGGCTCATTTTATCACTTTGAGTATGAAATGGACCAATGTACCTTGTGTTCAATACAACGTCCGATTGAACACATGCAATGCAAACATAACATGCTTATCCTGGTCATGTTTTACTTGGTTCATTTTATTTACTCATTTTAGCATTACCAAGCCATTCTTTAATTGGTTAAGTCCAAGATGAGTGTTCTCTAATGAGAAAAGGTTACCAAAGAATGGTTTAAGACATGAGAGAGATCATACCTTTGGCTAGGAGGAACCCTCAAAACAGAGTTAAAGCCATTGAGCACAAGCTCTATCTCAAGCTTAAACACAACCTTAAGGTTAACCAACCCTCAAAGCAAATGAAAAATGAAGAAATGAGGAGGGTTGCAGATATTTCAGTGCTGAAATGGCATGAAAAATGATATTACAACATTCAAGTAACTCATGCACAATATGTTTCAAAGCCAAAAACATTAAACTATTGAAGATCACTTCACTATAGGCATGCAATACAAAGCTCAAATGACCAAACCAGCTCTGGATAGAGCTTAAACATGCCAAAACAGTGGCTAAAACATGCTGAAATTGGAGCACAAAAGACAAGAAAAACATGCTCGCATGTTAGGCTACAAACAAGACTCAGGACACAACTCTTAAAAGCAACAAAAGAGTGGAATAAGTGAGAGTGTGACAGAGATATATGCGCTGAAATCACATTCAAAATGATGCTACTATATGCAATCATCTCAAGCAAAGCATGTTAGAGGCCTTAAAACAATGAAGTAGTGAAGACCATTACACTATAGACATGCAATACAAAGCTCAAAAGGGACAAATAGTCCAAAATAGTCCTAAAAAAACTTAAAAGAAGTCCTAAAACATGCTTGAAGTAAGCTAAAAATAGCTAGAATGAAAGGCCAACACATAGCACAAACTAGACTATTAAGCACCATTGCACTACAAGCATACAAAGCAAGCCTTAAGTGACCAAACTAACTCAAAACAGAGCCTAAACAAGTTAAAATAATAGCAAAAACATGCTGAGATCAAGTCACAAAATGGTAGAAAAACATGCTCACAAAGGCTCATGCCACCACTTTTAGGACTGAAAAATAGAACTTTTTACATGCCAAAAGAAGTTTGCAAAGGTGGCAAAAAGATGGCAAAGCAAGTATGAAAAACAAGCTTAAAGAGAGAGAGTTATACCTCTTGAAGCACAACACAATTTTAGGTAACAAAACCAAGCAAAACCACTTTTAAGAGCTCCAAGAAGACCTTCTAGAACCTCAGCTCCAAGATAACCAACTTTGGTCAAGGATGTATAGGCAAAGGAGAAGTGTATCTACACTTGTATGCACTAAGGTTCAAGAGAGATAGGAATGTAGCGAGAAAGAATTATAGAGAGAGAGAGAGACTCCCCAAAATATTTCACTCCTAAAATGTTTCTAACCTCCAAAACCATAGAGAAGGCTCTCTATACATAGAAGAATGCAAGCTCAGGTTGAAAATATCCCAAAAGGGACAGCTGGAATAGCTGGAACACAAATATCTGCAAAAAACTGACTTTTTTCATCAATGGCCGGCACATGATCATTTGTGGCGGGCACTGATCATCAATGGCCGGCACTGTATCATTCATGGCCGGCAGAAAAATCTGCTCTCCAGGTCCAACTTCAAATGGGCATAACTCCTTCATCTGGACTCCTTTGCAGGTCATTCTTGTGTCTGAATTGAAGCCCCAGAAGTAAGATTTTGCAATGGTGGCAGCTGCACATCAAAATTCCAAGTGTGCTAAGAGATATCCCTCTTTTAGTGAAGACTGCTCATTTCCAGCTCAATCGGATTGATACCTAACTTCAACCGACCATATATCTCTCGTCTGACCTCGGCTTTAGGAGATTCTTGAATGTAAAATGATGCCCCTGAAGTCCACTTTCCAGCAATGGTTACCTCATAGTTGAAATCCAAATGTACAAATTGATAGGCCCGATTTAGCAAGGACTACTCAACTCTCACTTAACGATTCATGCCCATCTTCTTCCCCAACATGGTTTCTTCCTTCTCCTCCAATTTTCCTCAACTCCAAACCTCTAAAAAAGATGTTTTAAAGCATTTTTCAAAGAGTTCACCTCTTTTTCATTCATTTCCACTTTGTCCTTGCTTGGTTTACCGAAAAGTGCAACATTTAACAAAATGTGAGCCTCGGAACATCGTAGGAACTCTTTTTTCAAAAATATTTTGAAAGAGAGGGTTTTAAGGTCTGAAATCATTTTGGTCAAAATAGTTTTGGTCCAAAAAAGGGGTGTAAGGTTGGGATTTGTCGCTCTTCTTGCCGAAGAAATCGAACCTTTGCACTTCGCAACTTTCACCACCAAGTAAGCAATCAGTAGCGCCCAAGTCTTAAGGGTGGTAAAAAATAACGAAACAATGCAAATGATATGCAATGTAATTGAATCATCAAACTACAAGCAGTGCAAAACTACACAAATACCATAAAGGGATGGAGATGCAAAATCAAACTACGTTTAACATAGAAAAGGTGTCGGAACCCTCAAACCACAATTCTCTTAGTGGAGTAGGTGTGTGCACATGAAGAACTATGTGTTTTGCAGAAAGAATACAAGTAGTTGGGTGGCGTGATATAAGTGAGGAATGATCTGCTGAGGAAAGATCGTGATCCTAAATGCCAAATGCAACAAGCCAAACTACGATGTAGTGGATGCAATGGATGTAGTGAATAAGGCGCGCGGCCATACCACATTTTGCCTAGAAAAGGTATGGACACAAAACAGACCACGTCTAACATCGAAAATGTGCCAAAACCCTCAAACCACAGTTCTCTTAGTGGAATAGGCACATACACATTATCACAGAACCATGTTTCAACGAAGGAAAAGTATGAGCACATGTCAGACTAAGCTTAACATAGAAATGATGCAGGCGATATAATAGGTAATGCAGTAGATGCATGCGATGTAGCTGGGAAGTGAAAGTACCTCACAGGGGCAATTGGCAATGACTCACCTCGTACTGATAGGGATCTTCCTCTTCTTCTTGGTTGAACAACAGGTACTACTTTTCTTCCTGGCTATGTTCGTAACTTTCCCTACTCTCCAATAGGGTGACACACTAGGTTGGTTCAGTATCTAGAATTGAGGTGCATACACGCTACCTCAACCTATGGGGCTACCATACAGATTTCAAGTCGAGGATACACCCCTGGGTATTTAAACCAGACTTTAGTCTCGAAAATTCCAAACCTTTGTGTTCTAGGCGTCGACCATTCGAACTCTAGTTTCCACCGTCTCAGTTGATCTCCTAGGAACTCACCGCAAATACAGGCAGGTGGCTATACTAGACCACTGGAATTCATTCAGGCACAACAAACACCAAAGGAATTGCACCTTTAGAGGATTTAAGGTCTCCTAGACCAGAGAATGCACAAGACAGTGTGATGCAGAGAGAATGCACAAAACAATGCTAACAAGATACACAAAACAGTGCGAGTGAAAGTGCACAAGGCAGTGCGAATGAAAAAGTGAATGCACAAAACAGTGCTATACAATGCACTAACAAGTGCTATACAATGCACAAAACAGAGAATGCTATACAATGCACAAAACAGTGCTATACAATGCACTAACAAGTGCAGGTAAGGTGCGCAAAACAACATGAACGCAATGCACTAACAAGTGTAGGTAAGGCGCGCAAAATAGCACGAGTGCAATGCACTAACAAGTGCAGGTAAGGTTTGCAAAACAGCGCGAGCAATGCACTAACAAGTGCAGGTAAGGTGTGGAAAACAACGTGAGTGCAATGCACTAACAAGTGCAGGTAAGGTGCGCAAAACAGCGCAAGCAATGCACTAACAAGTGCAGATAAGGAGTGCAAAATAGCGCAATGTAAGTGTGCACAAGACAATGCGATGCAAGGTGCACAAGACAGTGCGAATGAAAGTGAAATGCATAAGACAATGCAATGCAGGGTGCACATGACAGTGCGATTGAATTGCAATGCACAAGACAGTACAATGCAAAGTGCACAAAACAGTGCGATGCGGGGTGCACAAGGCAGGCGATGCGCAAAGCAGTGTAAATTCAAATGCACAAGAAAGTGTGATCGCAAGAAAGCGAGTGTAAAGCGCACCAAAAGGTGCGATGAGAAAGCGCGAGTGTAAACTGCACAAAAAAGTGCAATGCACAAGAAAACACTAGTGCAAACTACACAAAAAAGTGAGATGCGCAAGAAAGCGCGTGTGTAAACTGCACAAAAAAAGTGTGATACACAAGAAAGCGCGAGTGTAAACTGCACAAAAAAAAGTGTGTTGCGCAAGAAAGCTTGAGTGTAAATGTAGGATGTTAAGGTCTGCTTGATCAAAGAATGCACAAGACAGTGCGAGTGAGACACAACCACAAGGTGCACAAAATAGTGTGAGTGATACACAACCATAAAGTGCACAAGACAGTGTGAGTGGCACACAACCACAAACTGCACAAGACAGTGCGAGTGATAACGAATGCATAAGACAGTGCGATGCGAAAGAAAGGGCGAGTGTAAACTGCACAAGAAAATGCGATGTGCAAGAAACCTCAAGTGTAAAACTACACAAGAAAGTACGATGCGCAAAAAAACACGAGTGTAAATGCCAGAGGGCGATATAAACATCGGAGCACGCCCCAATGTTTCTAACCAAAACAAGGTGCTAAGGGAGAGGAATGGTTTTACCCGGAATTCCTCTAAATGAACCGTACATACAATATCGTGTTTGTAAAGAAAGACACTTAACAAGTGTGATACAGTAAGGGTGCATATTCCATGCAAGACAAATAACTGAGATATAAAGGCAACAACACATTCTATGCGAGAATGAAATCATGTTCTATGCATGAAACATAAGCATATTCTACGCAAGAGACAAAAGCATATTCTATGCAACACTAAAAGCATATTCTATGCATGAGACAGGCACATTCTATGCAACATTTAAAGCATATTCTATGCAAGAATCATAAACGATGCGCGGCACGCATGCAACAGAATTGTATATGAAAGGCCACATTCTATGCAATAGAACTAATTTACCTCTCGGAGGACTTTGTGACATGCTTAACTCAAAAAGGACACACCCTGTTCGTATTTGACGAGGGGTAACATCTGCATGTGAAAACCATGGGTGCTGATTGGACTGCCATTCTGACTTGAAGCAGGCTTAAGCTTGGGGTCGAGATACACTCATACTCCAGAGAAAGGCGAGGCCTGAGAACGTGCACCTGGAATGCAGTCTTGGAACTTGCCGAAGTTGAAACACACTAAGATGCTTCAAATTTTTCCTCTTTTCTTTTGCTTTGCAGTCTGGAATCTATATAGCTTCATATAGGTCCTACTTCGATTGTTCACACATAACCTGGGTTGAACCTTGCAGTTCATGAAAGAAAGGATCCTGTTTTGCACAAATGTGGAGAATAGCACAACACTCCGGGCACAAAACGATTTAGTTTTGAAATTGAGAGATGAGTTCTTAACCGAGTATTGGGCCTACGACTGACCACAGTCAAAATGACTCAACAAAGGAAAACAAAGGTAAAACAACCTAAACACATCTATTGACACTCGAAACGACTCAAAACAAGAATCGAGACAAACAAAAACATACATACAACTCTCAGATGTGTTCCAATGGCGAGAGACCTCTCAGTTCACGAGGAGCTAGTTTCTTCAGGTATTGTTTCCCACCCTTTCTCATTTGTGATCCTCATATCACTATGGCACTCAATCTCTAGTTTTCTGGGGAAAAAAAAAAAAGAAGCCCTTTTCTCACTTTTTCCTCTCAACGCATATCTCTCTATTCTTAAATCTCTATTATTTTTTATCCCTCCCCTGGGTGGTTGATGGATAAACATGAATTTGTGGGCTCTTGCCCCTAGTATTCTACTAGATTCTCATTCTTCTACTCATAACTAGTGAGCTTTCCCACAGAGGGGTTGTGGCGCGACTGGATGTGCAGCAGAACTGCAACTGACATCGGTTGACGATGCCTCTGGTTTAGCTTGAATGAGGTGAGTTACAACATGTCCCACCGGCTAGGTATACAATTGATTAGTCTGACACATTGTATTTTCTACGCCCTCATTCCGGGTCAGATGCCAATTTGGGTGTGATCGTCCAGATGAAGGAACCGAACATCCCGCTCCAGTTCGTGCTTCACACTTAGCTTGGTACCTCGCTGCTTGGAGGATGTGAGAGCTTTCAGCCCTTTGCTGTTAGCTTCAGTTGTGCCCTTTATGGCGAATATGGTGTCCTTTCCAGCAAGTATGGTGACAAAGGGAAAAAGACAGAAAACCTGACTCGACTGTGCCCCTAGTTCATCATTTTGACCATTTTTTGTTTTGGCTTTCTACTAAAACAATTTTGACCAATATGAGAGTTAGATTAACATACTTTTTCGATTTTTAGATTTGAAATCATGCAAGTCAGGTTGTGAGCACTTAAAATTTTTCTTTCTTTGGGTCCAAGAAATGGTCCAGTTTTGGAAAAAAAATGAGTAATTTTTGAGAAAAATAGTCAACTTCATTAAAAATCCTCAAAACTGTTTTTGCAAATGGCCACTGCTCGACCAACACGGAATTTACTATTGAGATTCACAATCTGAGATCTGAATTTGATTTGTCTTGTAGCTAAATCTTCCAATCGAATAGAAAAACTGAATTTGAACGAAGACGTGCCAATTTGTATGTGGACATGATAGCCGAGTTGAACAAGGATAAACCAATCAACATGGATAAGCCAAGCAGGCTGAAAATGATTGAGGCCGAACTTCAAGATGAAGTTGCCAATGTATCCTAAAGATGGGAATCAGGTTGTACGTAGCTCCGGGTTGAGGTTCACTCGGGTATTAACAATCTCCTTTTGCGCTTTAACTTTTGCCAAGGCCGCCCTTCCGGGTTTTCAACCTTGCGAGCTCTGTTTTTCTTTTCTTTTCATTTCTTTTCTTCTTTTTTCATTTCTTTTGTTCTTTTTCTTTTTCTTCATTTTTTTTCATTTCTTTTCTATTTTTTTTCATTTTTGTTTTTTTTCTTTTTTTCTTGCTCTAACTTTTGCCTAGGTCGCCCTTCCGGGTTTTCGGCCCAACGAGCCTCTCAAGGATAGAAAAGTTTAACTCTGTCCGTTTTGATCGGTTTTGAGATCTCGAAGCCATCTGAATCCAAGAGAATGGCTGTTGTTCGCTGATGATGTAAGAGTCCATCCAAATGGGGCTGAATTTGGGCCTAGTGTTGCGGATAAGAACTCGATTGTCCTTCAGCAATAAACTTTCTTCTTCAATTCTTTGGAATTTGACTTTCTTACCGATCTTCCTTGGTTTCTTGAAATGACCCATCCTTTGAATCTTTGAGCACATCGACATTTTGCCCCTAGTTCAAGGGTACTTGATCTAGCTTTGCAAGCTTCCATTGATGACATCGATCTTCTTGATCGACTTTCTTACCCCTAATTCCATGGATATTTCTCATCGACTTTGCAAGCTTCGTTCGATCACATCTGACATTCTTGATCTGACCTTTTTGCCCCTAGTCCAAGGGTTGCTTCTGATCCGGCCATACAAGCCTTATATTGTAATTGTTTGCTTGAACACTCTGAGTCAAGGTTCAAGGTTTGAAAGCAAAAGGAGACGAGTCTCGAGGTTGAGAATGATCCTATGCTGCACAATCTCAAGAGCGATTCCACACAGGTCTTCGCATGACCACGCAAAACATTTTTTGAAATCTTTTAAGAAAGCGACTAGTCGTTCACACAAAAGACAATGTAGAACCAATCTGGATCAAGCCAGGATCCTTCTCAGTACTCACATTAACAAACATGATCTCATTCATTAAGGGCTCAGCTTGCCTCTCTTCCTCTCAGTTTGATCAAATTTTGCAAATCTAGAGGAATTCCTTCCTCTTTGTTTTCATCACAATGTTAGAAAAGTTTTGAAAAACTTAGGTCAATGCAATGATTTCAAGGCATAGAAAAGTAGGTGAAAATCTTTGCCGTTTCATTCAGATCTTCTGGCACAATTGGTGCAAAGGCAGAAACCAACGCAAATGAAAGAGTGTAAAAGACAAACACAAAACGAGATAGTGATATCCGAGGTAACCCCCCCGAAATCACCCGACTCTAACACCACAAGACTGACTCGATACAACAAGACAGACTGAACTGACTCAGTACAAAAAGACTGACTCAATACAACACAACACAACAAGATTGACCCAATACGCAAGTCAGAAAGTAAATTAAACAGCATTCGTAAATTGCTCAAAATAGTACGTGCCATCCACAAATCTGGAGTAAACTGAGCGCCATCAGCAGGTGGTTCATTCCCCGATCAAATGATCACATTATCTCCCCAAGTTCATTGATCCGGTGCCGATAGACTTTGCGGGACCTGGTGCGACGATGACCTCTTTGTTAATCAGATCCTGTATTTCTTGGCGAAGACGAAAACGACTGTCAATGTCATGACCGGTTTGTTGATGGAAGGCACAGTACTTGGCAGCATCATGCTTAGTTGAAAGGGGATTCGGGAGAGGCCATGGTTTGAGCGGTTTGAGATACCCTTTCTCCTTCAACGCCTGAGTTAGGCTCAT
Organism: Camellia lanceoleosa; assembly: GCA_025200525.1. NCBI lineage: Eukaryota > Viridiplantae > Streptophyta > Magnoliopsida > Ericales > Theaceae > Camellia > Camellia lanceoleosa. The sequence goes on from CM045760.1 coordinate 89,775,323, forward strand.
ATGGAGTTAGGAAAAGGTTTGTTTAGGGGAAGTGGAAGCACTAGGTTTAGAAACATTGGCAAACGGAGTAGCGGGTGTTAGTCGGGTATCCATAGGCTTGGAACAAGAATTAGGATGGGTATTTCTGGTAAAGCATTGCTTTCCGTTATTTGCCCCCTGATTCAGAATGCTCTCATCCTGAGCGACAAAAGTATACTCCATAGTTTTTGCAACAATTGTAAGCACTTGCTGTCTGTTCAACCCTTTGTCCTTTAATGCCTTGATAGCCCACCGAAGTTGTGCATAAGGATCAATACTTATCCCGGCTATGTTCCTGCACTTGTTTCAGCTTGGCCAAGGGATTGAGCGGAGCTCGGTTGTTGTTGACATGCCACCACCTAGATCTAAGATGGCTTCTGGTCGGCCCTTTTCAATTGCAACCCTCCCTAAGATTGAGAAGCCTTTTGGATTGAAACTTCTGGCCTGTGATGTAGTCGATGATGGAGCCAAAATTCCAAATGCTAAATCTACCACAGTTCTTTGCAAATCTTCAATCGTGCTCACTAGGTCAGAAGTAGTGGGTTCATGGGTTTGAGATGATTGGGGTTCGAGTGCATTCATCATGCATAAGTCCAAGTTGACTGGAATGAACACCTTAGGCCTGGGTAAATGAGGGGTGACATATATGCTAGGGTTGTAGCCGGATGGCATTGTATGGATTACATTGAGATGTGGGGGTGACAGGTCAGTAGTGGCTTAAGGTCCTTTTGGTGGAACTATGACCTCTTCGTCAATAAGATCCTGAATCTTATGACGAAGAAAGATGCAACGATTTGTATCATGACCGTCTTGTTGATGATAGGCACAGTATTTAGCTGAGTCATATCTTGGTGGAAGAGGATTTGGAAGGGGTTGGGGTTCTAGGAGCTCTAAGTACTCTTCTTCTCACATCATTTTCAAAGCTTGAGAGAGACTCATGTAAAGAAGATGGAAATTTCGGGCTTGGTGCCGAGTTGAAGTGGTTGGTCTTTGGCTATTATCAGGAGGAGGATTTTCGATGGGTATGGTTGCAGTGTTTACTTCTTTTGAGCATTTCGCAGCTGTGCTACCATCAGTAGTAGCATTGGAAGTATAAATGACATTCTTCCCCATAAACTCATTACTTTCCACAATGTGCCCATGTCGGATGGCATCCTTGATTTGAACCCCAATGTCATGGAGGTCCTTAAAGTTGAATATCATATTCTGTAATGTCTCAGCTTGCCTAACCATATCTTGCTACAGCGAATCTCTTGATTCTTTGAAAATGGATCGATAAATCCTCTAGATTTGTCGAATCGAGCCATGATGGTGATAGATAGTCGTGCTCTGGCGGAGGTGATCTAGTTGGTAAATCTTTGATGCAGTGGAATCGAGGCCTGTCAGCACTTCTTTGCCGTGTCACCGGCGAAGGAAACATTGGTTGCCTGAACTCAATCTTCAACCTGAAAAAGTCTATCAACAGAAGACCAGTGTACTCGGGGGATATTGGAGCGTTCTGAGGCTATGCTTCCAAGACTACCTTTGCAAAAGAGAAAACAAACAGCACCTCAGCCTGATTTCACTAGAACAGATATGAGCACAGCTGAATGATTGTGCTCTCTACTGAATTTTTCCCCAAAACAAATACTAACTTGGCAACTGATATGCACATACCAGTTAAATGAGAGCCAAAACACCCCTACGATGGGGTTAGGCTACCATGTCCTAGTTTCGTCAGGAGCTAGGGATTCACTATGCACGCATGTGGTTTTCAAACAATCCTGCATTCGGGTGAGCAACTTGTCCTGGTTTGGAACAGTCTCTACGGCTTCCGATATGCAACTAGGTCAATTGGTCAGAAGGGTGCCTCAGCAAGACCACCTAATATACCTCTCGCTCCTAACACCGAGAAGTGAAAGAAGGATCAAACGGTATAACGGTAGTCCAGATCCAAGGTTTGTGTTCCCATCGTGGTAGAGCCCGCAACTGGTTAACCTTATGGCAAGCTTTTCCAAGCGAGCCTCCGGCAAACCACTCAGGAATAGCAGATGGCAAACACTGTGAGTTAAGTGCACCAATGCAAATACAAATGTAAAGAAACACATAAGTGTAGATAAAACAACATATCATGAGTTTGAGTCAAGTTCTCTAAATCCCTAGCAAAGTGCTTGAAACTATAGGCTCAACTTTCTTGCGTCCCCCTTTCGAGAGGCTCGAATTGGTCCTGATTCGGACTCCTATCACAGTTTTGAATCTAATCTCACAAAGTGCAATGCGAGATTGATAAACACCAAAGAGTCCAATCCAGTAAATCATTTTGAAAAATCAGATTTTAAATCAAATATTGCCAAAACTGGACTGCTTTGCCAGATTACAGAGCCACCACCTAAATATTTTATTTTTGGAAAATTTAGGAAACCTTGACTCGTGCCAAAGGCCACGTGTTTGTCATCACCAAAATTGCCTCGGCTTGGGAACTTGGGTACGAGAGGGGAAGGTCCTGAAATGAGCATCCCCGCTCGCCCGATCAAAGATCAGCCTCTGCTAACGTGATATGTTGTTTTATAAACACATGTGTTCATGTTCTGATTATTAGCTAACTTTACTATATGACGCACACACAAGTATAGACTAAATCGCAAGAATTGGGAGGAATTCAACTCATGTTTGATTTCAAAAATGGTTTGAAAGTGCCACCCTAAAGTGGGCTCAAAAAATGATTTGCCACTTCGCAAAGTGGGCTTAAAACATACATTCGTTGAACTATTCTAATTCAAGCAACAAAGCCTTCGTCCACAGGCATTCATGCAATTTAGCAAATAAGCACATGGCCTCATGGCAAGCATGATAAACATGGCAACACTTACACTCATGGAAGTATGCTAAAGCGTAAAACTTACAGTGTACTCCAAGCCAAAACAAAAGCTAGTTAGAAATATGCATGATCGTAACTATGTTAAATGCCTAATGCAACACATGCAATAATGCAATTAATAGGCTCGACTATCTAAGATGGCATATGAACGCAACAATTTGATAACATGCTTTGAAACACGTATTCAAATAAGTATTGAAATTCAATGCAGTTTGAATGATGCGCCGAGCCTGGTGCATGCAAGACAACTGAATGGATACAAACATGCAAGCATAAGGTATGCTAATTGAAATATGTGGCCTAATCTAACCATCGAAAGTGGTTAAATAAAAGGGAGAAAGAAGTGGGGTTAGAAGACATGCACACACACACGCACACTTATTACAACATTGTGCCCTCTCGAATGAATAAGCTAAGCTAATCCAAGCTAAGCTAATCCCAGCTAGGCTAATCAAACTAATCTAATTAAACTAATTAGACTAATTATTACAAAACAATCGAATAACTAGTAAACTACTTACTAATTATTACAACACTTAAATAATTAGCACACTAATTAATCAAATTACAAAACCAATGAATACTAACTAAACATGCAAAACAAATGTTAAAACTACACTACTTCAGCTCTGCCTCGGGAAGCGAAGGATGCATGCATGCAGTTTTTTGTCCCCAAAAGCCCTCCGATTTGCTCTTGAGAGGCTCTGTTTGTAGGGTTACTCCAAGAACTTTCTGCTCCGCCTTACCAATTCCATGTTGAGGACTGCACCAGTGGCCTGCCGGCCATCAGTAAGCCACTACCGGCCACTGGTATGCTAAATCACCACATTGCAACAGAACACAAACAGAGGGAAAATGAGGGTTTTCCGAGAACATGTTTGTACTGTGCCCCTCCTTATCATCTCAAAACATCAAAGGAGAGGCACTCTTGGATCCAAAACCACCAATCAAGCATTTTCAATGCATGATGGCCAAAGATCCAAGTTGTACACTTTCAATCAATGCACAAAACAAGACTCAAAGGTCTACCACCCTATCATGCATGATCAACGGTGATGGAGACAAAGGAGATTGGCTCATTTAATCACTTTGAGTATGAAATGGACCAATCTACCTTGTGTTTAATATAACATCCGATTGAACACATGCAATGCAAACATAACATACTTATCTTGGTCATGTTTTACTTGGTTCATTTTATTTACTCATTTTAGCATTACCAAGCCATTCTTTAATTGGTTAAGTCCAAGATGAGTGTCCTCTAATGAGAGAGGGGTCAACCAAAGGATGGTTTAAGACATGAGAGAGATCATGCCTTTGGCTAGAAGGAACCCTCAAAAGGGAGTTAAAGCCATTGAGCACAAGCTCTATCTTAAGCTTAAACACAACCTTAAGGTTAACCCATCCTCAAAGCAAATGAAAAGTGAAGAAATGAGGGAGGTTCCAGATATTTTAGTGCTGAAATGGTATGAAAAATGATATTACTACATGCAAGCAACTCATGCACAACATGTTCAAAAGCCAGAAACATTAAACTAGTGAAGAGCACTTCACTATAGGCATGCAATGCAAAGCTCAAATGACCAAACTAGCTCTGGACAGAACTTAAACATGCCAAAATAGTGGCTAAAACATGCTGAAATTGGAGCACAAAAGGCAAGAAAAACATGCTTGCATGTTAGGCTACAAACAAGACTCAAGACACAACTCTCAAAAGCATCGAAAGAGTGGAATAAGTGAGAGTGTGACAGAGATATATGCACTGAAATCACATGTAAAATGATGCTACTACATGCAATCATCTCAAACAAAGCATGTTAGAGGCCTTAAAACAATGAGGTGGTGAAGACCATTACACTATAGCCATGCAATACAAAGCTCAAAAGGGACAAACAGTCCAAAACAGTCCTAAAACAACTTAAAAGAAGTCCTAAAACATGCTTGAAGTAAGCTAAAAATAGCTAGAATGAGAGGCCAACACATAGCACAAACTAGACTATTTAGCATCATTGCACTCTGACATCTGAGCAAGCCTCAAGTGACGAAACTAGCTCAAAACAGGGCTTAAACAAGTCAAAATAATAACAAAAACATGCTGAGATTAAGTCACAAAATTGTAGAAAAACATGCTCACATGTTAGGATATCTACTCATGCAAACAAGACACAAGGAGGGGAGGGCAACCCCTCTTATTTTGGACCTCTAAACATGGTTTTTGTCACAGAAAAAACCTATGAGTTTCAATGGTAAAAAGGCCCAAAAAGTTTGATTTGAAGGTGATGAGAAATGGTGCAAAAGCTTAACAAGCTAAAGAGCAAAAAGGAGGGACAACCCCCTAACTCACAAAGGCTCAAACCACCATTTTAGGACTGAAAAACATAACTTTTTACATGCCAAAAATAGTTTGCAAAGGTGGCAAAAAGATGGCAAAGAAAGTATGAAAAACAAGCTTAAAGGGAGTGAGTTATACCTCTTGAAGCACAACACAATTTTAGGGAATAAAACCAAGCAAAACCACTTTCAAGGGCTCCAAGAAGACCTTCTAGAACCTCAGCTCCAAGATAACCAACTTTGGTCAAGGATATATAGGCAAATGAAAAGTGTATCTACACTTGTATGCACTAAGGTTCAAGAGAGAGAGGAATGTAGAGAGAGAGACTCCTCAAAATATTTCACTCATAAAATGTTTCTAACCTCCAAAACCATAGAGAAGGCTGTCTATATATAGAAGAATGCAAGCTCAGGTCGAAAATGTCCCAAAAGGGACAGCTGAAACACAAATATCTGCAAAAAAATTGACTTTTTTCATCAATGGCCGGAAAGGGACCATTAATGGCCGGCACATGATCATTTGTGGCAGGCAATGATCATCAATCGTAGGCACTGCATCATCCATGGCCGGCAGAACAATCTGCTCTCCAGGTCCAACTTGAAATGGGCATAACTCCTTCATCTGGACTCCTTTGCAGGTCATTCGTGTGTCTAAATTGAAGCCCCGGAAGTAAGATTTCCAATGGTGGCAAATGCACATCAAAATTCCAAGTGTGCTAAGAGATATCCCTATTTTAGTGAAGACTGCTCATTTCCACCTCAATCGGATTGATGCCTAACTTCAACCAACCATATCTCCCTCGTCTGACCTCAGCTTTAGGAGATTCTTGAATGTAAAATGAAGCCTCAGAAGTCCACTTTCCAACGATGGTGGCCTTATAGCTAAAATCCAAGTGTACAAATGGATAGGCCCGATTTAGCGAGGGCAGCCCAACTCTCTCTTAACGATTCATACCCATCTTCTTCCTCGACTTGGTTTCTTCCCTCTCCTCCATTTTTCTTCAACTCCAAGCCTCTAAAAAAGATGTTTTAAAGAGTTTTTCAAAGAGTTCACCTCTTTTTCATTCATTTCCACTTTGTCCTTGCTTGATTTACTAAAAAGTGCAAAATTTAACGAAATGCGAGCCTCGGAACATCGTAGGAACTCTTTTTTCAAAAATATTTTGAAAGAGAGGGTTTTAAGGTCTAAAATCATTTTGGTCAAAATAGTTTTGGTCCAAAAAGGGAGTGTAAGGTTGGGATTTGACGCTCTCCTTGCCGAAGAAATCGAACTTTTGTACTGCACAACTTTCATCACCAAGTAAGCAATCAGTAGCGCCCAAGTCTTAAGGGCGGTCAAAAATGAGGTGTTTACACCTCACGCACTGCATGTTCAATTTTCCCTTACGGTTCAAACGTCAGTTTGGGCATGATCAAACCCGCCCAAATGAGGGGGTAGAGTACCCGGTTTCATTCCCCATCCATGGTTCACACTTGGCTAAGTACCTCACTACTTGGAGGATGAGAGAGCTTCTAGCCCTTGCCCCTAGTTTCAGTTATACCGTTTCTAGCGAGTGTTGGGCTTGGCTCGAGGACGAGGCATAAGTTAGGCCCACTTTGGCTTCAAAAGCTTCCATATACACGAGTAGAGAACAAATGAGAACCTGACTCACCTATGCCCCTAGTTTATTGCTTTGACCTTTCTTTTCAAGTTTTATGATGTAAAAGCAACTTTGATTTGTATCAGAGATTTGGAGAACTTTATGTTGAAATCAATGGAATTAAAGTTGTGAGCATTAAAATTTTTTCTTTTGGTCCAACAATGGTCTAAGTTGTAAAAGGTAAGATTTTGAACAAAATCAACTTTTATTAAAACTTTCAAAAATCATTTTCGAAAAGGATCACCACCTAACATGCATGGAATCAATCCTCAAGATGTACAATCCCGAATCAAAAGATTAGAATTGCCCCTTGATGACCCCACTGCTTCGTATTGAAACTAGTTCTTCTTCTCAAAATAAAGATCACAACCGAACTCTCAGATAAAGAACAGACTAAGATCACCTGATCAGACACATGGACAGGACAGTTGAGTTGGAGGTGATTACGGCCGAACTTCAGGGCGAAGTTGCCTACGTATCCCGATGATGGGAATCAGGCGTTACGTAATTCAGTTTAGGTTCACTCGAGTATTAACGCTCTCTTTTTGCGCTCTAACTTTTGTCAAAGTCATCCTTTAGGGTTTTCAACCTTGCGAGCTCAATTTTTCTTTATTTCTAATTTTTCATGCTCTAACTTTTGCCTAGGTCACCCTTCTGGGTTTTTGACCCCGCGAGCCTCTCAGGGATAGTATTTCTTCAACTTGTCTATGTTGATCGGTTATGAAAATTCCAGACCATCTAAGTCCATGAGAATAACTATAACGATTCCAGTTTTGACCTGTCACTTGTTGTATTCCTGACTTGGGTTTATGATTTCTGAATGATGTTCACTGTCTTTTGCTCTTTATTCCCCCTTAAGTTTGGTTATTTAGGCATTTTGAGTGTGTTTGGAATAGGTTGGTTACTTAGTTTTCAAACCTTGTGTTGCCTAGAATTTTGGTCCTCTGCTCGAGCGGCCTTTCTTGTGCTCGAGCAAGATTTGCAAACTCTCAATACTTTCCACGTCTGCAAAAGTACTAGAGCGGTGTTTTCCATCCTCAAGCGGCGTTTCCTACGCTCGAGGAGGTGGGCTCTCGAGTTGCCTTTCTTGCGCTTTAGCAGTTTGTCTGTTGTCTGCAAAAATACTGGAGGTGCGTAGTCTGTGCTCGAACAGGTCTCTTCTTGTGCTCGAGTGGAACAAATTTTTGTGTCTGACACTCAAGTGTCAACTCTTTTTCTCGAGCGTATATTAGATCGTAAAAGTGACATTTTATATCACTTTTCCATCTCTCTCTCTCTCTCTCTTTCTCTAAAGCTTTCTAAAAATCTAGATTGAGACTCTCTCTCTCTCTCTAAAACTTACCTTCTCTCTTCATTTCCACCTAGATCTAGTGATTTCTCACCCTACTCCCTTTGATAAAATGGTAGAGTTTCTCAAGATCTTCACTTTGATCAGACTAGAGTTAGATTTCGGCATTCTTGAGGTTTCTCCCTTGCTTGGCTCATCTCTTCTCTTTGAGGTAGGGATTTTCTACACTTTGCTATGACTTTTAACTTAGTTATTTGTTGTTGTATAACAATGGTAGGATTTGGGAGTATTTTGAGCAAACCTAGGGTTTGGGTGAGATGTAAAAGAGGGGTTTTTGGTGGAAATGAAATAAATGAACATGGGGTTTGAAAATGAAGTCATGTTGTGTCAAATTGGATGATTTTGATATTTGGATTGGTATTTTGAAAACGGGGATTTTTTCTCTAAAATGATTATCATATTTATTTTGTATAAATAGTTGAAATTGGTGTTGCAAACATGGAATTGAGTGAGTATTGAAATAGATGATGGAATTGAGTATATATTGCTTCATACCCTTGGAAATTTTGGATAAATTATCTGTCTTGAGATTGTATATCTGCTTAGAAATATCTGTATTGGGCTATCGGTGGAGGATAACTTTGATTGTTGTAGAAACTGCCTGTGGATTAGGTGAATTGAAACTAATCACTTGTTAGTTGTCTTTGAATATGATTATGTGTAAATACATTGTATATATATGGTTATTTGAGATGAGAAAGCGAATGTACTCCATATGTGATTATTTGTTTAAATACATTGTATATGTATGATTGTTTGGGAGGAGAAAGAGGACGTACTGCATTGTTTGGGAGGAGAAAGGGGATGGACTCCATTATAATTAAGTTAGTCGGAGTGTCCTGGGTGAAAGTCCCGAAATTGATACATGGGTGCCGATCCTGTGGATGAAATATCTGTAAAATGGCAGTTGGCAGTGTTTTTGTGTTGATTTTGAAATTGTTGAACCATTGAGTTGTCTCATTTGGGTTATTGAAAAATAATGAAATTGGTTCATGTATTGTAATGAATTGAAGGAAAATGAAATGGAATATGGATTTGACATTTTTATGACTATATAAAACTGTGAATGTTTTATCCCTAGCATTGTATATGCACACTACACTTATATCTTCGTTAAATTTCATATATTGTGTTAGGTCATTCGTACTGGGTTGTGGCTCACCCTATTTAGGAAAAACATTTTCAGGAATCGATGGTACGCCTCTACTAAGACAATAGCATTTGAGGGACTTGGGAAGCGAGAGCTTCTTCTTTTGGTTTATTTTGTATAGCCTAGGGCTTAATTTGTATGAACTAGTCCAACTTTTGTTGTAACCAAGCCAAGACTTGGAAAGATGTAAGCCTATAGGACATTTACTTATGTTAAACTCTTTTCTATCATTAACTTTATGTAATAAAAAGACTATTTACTCTGATTTATGTAGTTATTAACAAATGTTATGGGTTATATTTATTGTATTATTTTTGGGGCATGACAATAACAGCTCCACCCGACTAGATAGCTTCGATGATGTAAGGACCAGTCCAATTAGGTCTGAACCTGCCCTTAGGGTCATGAATAGGAGCTCGATTGTCTTTCAGCACCATATCTCCCTCCTTGAGATTCCAGGACTGAACTTTCTTGTTAAAAGCCCTAGCAATCCTACATTGGTAGCCTTGAACATGATAAAATACTTTTAGCCTTCTCTCATCAAACATCATCAACTCCTCAAATCTGCTTTGTTGCCAGTCCGCTTCTGCTATCTAACACTCAGCCATAATTCACAGTGACGGGACTTCTATTTCAATTGGCAAAATGGCTTCCATGCCGTAGATGAGAGAATAAAGAGTTGCCCCTATAGACGTCTGTGGAGAAGTGGTTTGGAAATACTCTTCTGATCCTAGGGGACGCTCGTTATTCTCAGCTAGCCACCTGAAAAAGAATTAACACTCCGGTCGGGGGTGCCGGAATTAGCACTCCGATGGGCAAGTCAGTCTCTACTCTCTGAATTACTTGTATTTTAAGTTAAGTGTAATGGTTCTCACATACCTTTTCTGGCTGATGTTCTTCTATTCATATATTTTCTTTCTTGGGCCTCGGGACTGGGCCCACCTTTAGTTCGCCATTCGACTTCTTTTAAAGCAAACTGCTTTTCACTCGGCCCCTTACCCAATAGGCCTTTTGACTGAATAAGGTAGGATTTGAAAATGTGGGACGAAGCCGAATACTATATTTATATTCCAACTCTCCAATTTCAACCATTCAGCCTCTTTACGATCCCCAATATTCTTCCCCCACAATTGCCCCCCAAGCACCTCACTAATGACAGTTGGTTGGAGTGTTTGATTTCGAACTCGAAAAGTCAAGGCCGAAATTCGTGGTGACCTCATTCAATCAGGATGTCGAGCACACGCTTCTCGGTCATCATTTCAACTTCCCGCCCCTTCGTACACTTCTATTTATTATGATTTAAAATTTGGACACCCTTTTAAATACATACACACTTTCAGATACTTGTCTCTGGACTTCCTTCCGAATTATCTCTGCAACTTCCTTTCCTATCCTCTTCTTCTCTTGTAAGTTTTCTCCCTCTCTGATCTAAATTCTTTTTTCTTGGTTTGTTTTTGGTTTAGAATATACCTATAAACTGAAGAAAATGGCAAAACATTTGAAACATCTCCTCTCTTCGGATCGAATTTCTGGCTTCCGATGCCATTTTTCCATTCTTGACGACGTCCGTCTGTCACTCGTGAGTGACAGATGGCACCCTCGATATGGAGAGGGTTGACGAAACCACAATCGTCTTCCCTCTTCTATCAATCGCAGAGGGTGGAGTCTGATTCCCCCTTCACCCACTCCTTAGGGTTGTGCTCTGCCATTGGGGTCTAATTCCTTTCCAACCCAATGTCAACTTCTTTAGAATCATAATGGGAATTGTAGAGCTAAACCGTTTCCTTAGGATCAACCTCGGCATTCCTTCCATTCGACATTGTTATGCCCTAGCCAAGTCTTCCGGTCGGCACGGTCCTTATTTCCTTAGGGCCAAGGACACTGACCATCAACTAGTGACTATGCTTTCCAGCTTTGGGAAGCGAGTCGATGACGTTATGGTCATTGTTCAAGGCAACTGGGAATTCGGTGAAGGCAAGAATCACCTCAATCCTATTCCTAGGCGGAGAGGCGAACCAGGTGGTCGTATAGCCTCTTTTGTTTATTTTTTCTTTGTTATATTTGTAAAGCTTCACTTTTAGGACCTCATGGTTTTGCTTGTGCAGGAAACGATTTGAAAAAAGTTTCGATCTCGACCGATGACGCCGTTCTTTCAGAGATAAAAGTCGTGTTGACATACTTGATCGTCAAGCCTTGAAACAAGGGAGGCGGCCCATATTTTGCTTCAATACGAGCGGCGTACCGACTTTCTCGTGAAAACATCCGATTCAAGGGGCAAGGAGTTTCAACGGCTCTTATTTTGACCAACCGAAACTTGCGCCGTCGACTTGAAGGATCGACTCGGGCGTCACGAGGTTAGCGTCATGAAGAATCTAGCCAATCCGAGGCCGAAGTAGACAAGGCTTTAAAGGTAGCCTTTGAAGAAGCCGGCCTCAATTCAGCTAACCCTCCATCCACCTCCGATCGAGGGGAAGTTTACGATGACATCTTTATCAGACTAGAAGATCTTCCTGGCGCGTACCCTAAAGATATGGCCGGGTTGTCACTCACAAAACTCGCCAAAAATGTAAACGCCGAGCGAATGGCCACACGGCGGAGACTAGAGGCCATTTAAGCAGAGGCCAATCGATCCGATGGCCGCCCGTCGCAGATGTTGAGCCGCCCATGCCTGTTATTGAGGAGACGGTTCAAATACGAGATATCGAGTCGGAGCCAATCATGCCGGCAAACGAGGAGGCTGAACAACGAGCGGAGAAATGTCCTGCCGTGGTTGAGGCTGACTCTGGAGAAGAGCCTGCCGACAAACGGTCGCGTTTAGAGGAGTTGGAAACAGTTGTGCCTTTTGTGGTTCAGCCAAAGATAAGAATTATGCCGATCTCCTCTGACGCATTGGCTATAAAAGACCCAGCCGTTGCGCTGAGTACGGCTTCATCAGTTTCATTGTCGCCTAACAAGGCGACTTTTCGCTCGGAGCCAGATGTTTTAGCAGTAGCGTTGGCCACTCAATCGGCTCTTCTGGTAAAAATATATTTTTGGATTTAATCTCCTTTCCCTTCTATGCATATATTTTTGGAGTTAACCTCCTATTTTGCAGACGGTCGGAAGGATAGTCAAGATAGGCCACCGCCAATACGACGCCCTTGAACGAATTGGCCGTTTACAAACCGAAGTTGAGGGCCAAAGGAGCCGGGCCGAGTTCGAAGCTATGAGGGCGAAAATGGAAGCTGCAAGGTCCGAGGCCGAGTTGGAGAGGGCCAGAAATGTGGACCAACTCAGATTGGTTGCCGAGCAAAGGGCGGACGCGAGCGAAGCTACGCTCAAGTTAGCCTAACAGGTGATTACCAAACTTGAGGCGGACTTGGCGGAATCGAAGGCGGCAAAGGAAGTTGCCGATTCTGAAGCTTCGAAGGCGTATGAGGTTGAGCAAGGCCCTGGCCTCAATAATTATGTGCAAGAAGTCCCCAAATTCGAGAATCGGGGATTCAAACACGGTTGGCTCAAAGCCCTTGCTGCTATTAATGAGACATTGGCTATGCCAATTCCATACGAGCAAGTGGATGTTGTGCCGCTGGAGTTTGACTCCGAGGATTGAACAGGGCGACAGTAGTTTTTGTTTACAGCTTTTGTTTAGTTTTTTATGTATGGCTACAGGTTTTAAGTTTTCTCTAGGCATTTTCTTGCAAATTTGTAGCCTTTTGTTTAGTAGTTTTCATATGTAAAATTGCTACAACTTGTGCCCAATTTGCTTAATGAAAATTCCTTTTGCACTTTACTCTTATTTGTGCTAAATTGTGTTACTGGATCATTCATTCATGTATACTTGCCGACTAGATAATTAGGCAATTTTAACTTCAAAAAGCCAAATATCGCCGTTTAGATGTCGATCGGCATGGGGCCTGGATATTTGGCTGGTTAGATCATGAACTCCAAAACATTCATGTATAATTGTCGTTTAGATGATTAGGGAATTTTAACTCCAACAAGCCGAAAATTAGTACATGGAGTGGCTGTGGCACATATCGATCGGCATGGGGCCTAGATGCTTGGCTGATTAGATTAATAAATCTGCCCTTGCCCTAGCTAGTACATGAACTCCAAATCATTCACGTATAATTGTCGTTTAGATAATTAGGCACTTTTAACTCCAAAAAGCCAAAAATTAGTACATAGAGTGGCTGTGGCACATATCGATTGGCATGGGGCCTAGATGCTTGGCTGGTTAGATTAATAAATCTGCCCTTGCCCTAACCAGTGCATGAACTCCAAAACATTTATGTATAATTGCCATTTAGATAATTAAGCACTTTTAACTCCAAAAAGCCGAAAATTAGTACATGGAGTGGCTGTGGCACATATCGATCGGCATGGGCCCTAGATGCTTGGCCGGTTAGATTAATAAATCTGCCCTTGCCCCAACCAGTGCATGAACTCCAAAACATTCATGTATAATTGCCGTTTAGATAATTAAGCACTTTTAACTCCAAAAAGCCGAAAATTAGTACGTGGAGTGGCTGTGGCACATATCGATCGGCATGGGGCCTAGATGCTTGGCTGGTTAGATTAATAAATTTGATCGGCATCCGTCTTTTGGAGTTTAGCGTTAATGAAATCACCTCGGGGTTGCTGCAAGCATTAGAAATAAATGGGATGGACTCTTCTCGCCAGTAACTTCACTTACTGTGTTTCTGACTCAATTTAAAACAATTTGTTGCGTGGGGTTAGATAAGTGCGAATGTCAAATAGAGTTTTCTTTAATAGCAGAGGAGAAGCGCGAACTTTGGTTGAGCTTGATACTGTAATGAATTGCAGCAGCGAACCCACCCGTGCGGGAGGTAGGGCGTCCAAAGAATGGGAAAAATGTTAGCCTTCAAGTCGTCGAAGCAGATCACCTCGAAAGGAGAAACAGTAACAGGGAAGTTCTCCGTGACCGCGACCGCGACCGAGAAATGAGGCTGACGTGGTGCTGCGACTGTTGAGTTTTGCAGTTTTTGTAGGGAATAAACCGATAACGGAGGCGGACTCCATTATCATGGGCCTAGGTGTGGCGGTAGAGTTTGCTCGATAGATTTTTCCACCGGAGGTCCAGTGGTCGATGGTTGGTCGACAGGATTTTGACGTATTTCGAGAGGGCATCCACGGGGCGGTGAAAGGGCTGTATATCGCCTATGTAGTCGGCATGCGCCTGCGCGCCGCACGACGAGAAATAGAGAAGAAGGACGAAAGAATCTACTGTTTGGAGGCTCGTGCGGAGAAGGCTGAGCATGAGCTCAAGGAACCTATGAAGGCTCAAACCACCGAGCCGCGTGCGGTGGGTCAATCCAACCCGATCGTGGAGGAAACGGTGACTCAACGGCTGTTGAGTCACGCCATTGCCGACCGAGATATGGCAAGCATGTTCACTGTAGAGAATGCGAGGACCATGGGTTACGAACAAGGCTTCCATGTGGGCCGGAAGGTTGGGATCGACAAAACCAAAGAGAAACTTGTGGAGGAGGTCTGCCGATGCGAGAACCGGGGATTTAGGCACAGTTGGATCGAGGCACTTCAGGCCGTGGAGACTCTCCGAGCAAAGGGTGTTTATTTGGCGTTCTTAGTTGTACTAACATGATCATTTTCCTTTTACGCTTTTGAAGTGGAAAAGAGTGGCGATGAGGAGAGCGCTGATAAAAGCACTCATTGTAATGCTAAAAATGCAGATTACGTTAAAAACTATGTAATCGTTGGTTAATTGAACAAAATGTTTTGTTTTCAATGTTCGTGTTTCTTTATAATTTTTGTTCGGCACACATATGTTTGCATGTTTTGTGCTTTATTGCATAAATGTTTGAATAAATGTGTTTTAGATGATTGGATAGACATTGACCATCCAGAGTTCATTTCAAATGTATATATGCCTTAATGTGCAAGCAATTTTTGCCGGCCTGTCATAACAGAGCGCTCGTCATTAAATATTTATTTAGCATACATGTTACACATGGCCCTGGCCCTAAATTCGGAAGCTTTTTCGGCCCAAAGGCGTCATGAGCCAATGAGGCTCCGAATCCGAAGTCTTTTTCGGCCCAAAGGCATCATGCGCCGATCGTGATATCCATGAAGGGCGTTCCGAATCCGGAGGCTTTATCGGCCCAAAGACATCATGCGCCGATGGGGCTCCGAATCCGGAGGCTTTATTTGGCCAATTGTGATATCCACGAAAGGCGCTCCGAATCCGGAGGCTTTGTCGGTCCAAAGACATCATGCGCCGATGGGGCTCTGAATCCAGAAGCTTTATTTGGCCAATTGTGATATCCACGAAGGGCGCTTCGAATCCGGAGGCTTTATCGGCCTAAAGATGTCATGCGCCGATGGGGCTCCGAATTCGGAGACTTTTTGGCCAATTGTGGTATCCATGAAGGGCGCTCCGAATCCGGAGGCTTTATTAGCCCAAAGACATCATGCGCCGATGGGGCTCTAAATCTGGAGACTTTTTGGCCAATTGTGATATCCACGAAAGGCGCTCTGAATTCGGAGGCTTTATCGGCCCAAAGACGTCATGCGTCGTTGGGGCTCCGAATCTGGAGACTTTTAGGCCAATCATGATATCCACGAAGGGCGCTCCGAATCCGGAGGCTTTAACGGCCCAAAGACGTCATGCGCCGATAGGGCTCCAAATCCGGAGACTTTTTGGCCAATCGTGATATCCACGAAGGGCGCTCTGTATCCGGAGGCTTTAATCAGAACACTTTTGAACTGGATTTGGTAGTGAGTAAACAAGGATCTTTGCATTACATAAGTCATGCACGTACACGTTAAACCATTCAGAACTAGTATCATTCCCCACAAGTTGGGTTTAATGATAGAATTTTCGTAAGTGCGTTGAATTCCAAGGCCGTGGGAGGCTCCTTCTAGACATGTCTTTAAGCCGATATGCCCCTACCCCTGTAATTGAATCGACCTGATAGGGGTCGTCCCAGTTGGCGCCCAATTTTTCGTCAGCCAGTTTCCTGGCCGCCGGAAGTACTTTCTTCAGGACCAACTCTCCTGGTCTATAGTGGCGAAGCTGAACACGTTGATTGTACGACTTGGCAAGCTATTGCTGGTATTGTGCCATGGAGACAAGGGCGCGGTCTCTTCGTTCTTCGATCAAAATCAAATCCAAAGCCAGCATCATGTCGTTTTGACCCATATCAAAAACTTGCAATTTCAGGGTTGGGTGGCCAATCTCCAGGGGTGTGATCGCTTGGGTACCAAAACATAAAGCAAACGGCGTTTCTCTAGTGGATCGCCTTGGCGTAGTTCGATGTGCCCACAATACACTCTGTAATTTTTCGACCCATTTGCCCTTAGCTTTCTCCAGCTTCTTCTTGATGCCGTCCAAGATGGATTTGTTAGAGGCTTCTACTTGACCATTGCTCTGGGGGTAAGCCGGCATGGAAAAGTAGGGCCAGATACCATACCTACTGCATAGCTCCCAGTAGACGCCACAATCAAACTGGGTGCCATTGTCTGAGATAAGAGCTCTTGGAATGCCGAATTGTGTTATGATATTTCTCCACACAAAGCACCTGACATCCGCATCTCAAATGTGCGTTAATGCCTCTGCTTTGACCCATTTTGTGAAATAGTCTGTGGTGACGATCAAGTATCGCTTGTTGCCTGGGGCCCTCAGCAATGGTTCGACGATATCAAGCCTCCACTGGGCAGACGGCCACGGACTAGTGAGAGCGCTCAACTCTTCAGCAAGCAGATGGGTTAATAGGGAAAACTTCTGGCACTGTTCATATTTTTTTGCATAGCATTCGGCATCAGATCTCATTGTCGGCCAATAATACCCCTGTGTTATAGCTTGATGAGCTAAAGAATGCCCGCCAGAATGTGCGCTGCAACTGCCTTCATGTATTTCGGCCAAAAGCTCTTCAACTTTGTCCGGATGCACGCATTCTAGGTATGGGCCAGAAAGAGACTTTTTGTAAAGCTTTCCTTGCGGATCCAAGTAGTAACGCAGGGCTTTGTTTCGCAGCTTGTGCGCTTGTTTCTTGTCCTCTGGGAGCTGCTCGGAAGACAGGAATGAGGCGATGGGATCCATCCAACTCGATCTCGATTCTATGATATTGACTTGGACTTCCTCCGAAGGACCAATGCTCAGCTCTAGGATAAAACCCACTATAGACGTGCCCCGGAGAACTCATCGAGAAAATCCCGTTTTGTTCTCTAGCATACTACAATTCAGACTCAAATGTCACGGTTCTGAATCTAATCTCACAAAGTGCAATGCAAGACCGATAAATCACCAAAGGGTCCAAATCCGGCAAATCGTTTTGGAAAATTGATTTTTGTAAAGAAGTGCCAAACATGGACTGCTTTGCCAGATACAGAGTCGCCACTTAAATATTTTGTTTTTGAGAATTTAGGAAACCCTGACTCGTGCCTAAGGCCACGTGTCCGTCATCACGAAAGTTTCCTCGGCTCGGGAACTTGGGTACGATTGAGGAAGGTCATGCAATGAGCACCCCCACTCACTTGATCAAAGATCGGCCTGTACTAAGCATGATATCTTGTTTTTGAAAACACATGCGTTCTTATTCTGGTTAATTAGCTAGAATTACTATGTGATGCGCACAACACACAAGTATAGACTAGATCGCCTAATTTGGAACAAAGCATCACATATCCGTTTCTTTGGAAATGGTTTGAAGTTGGCTACTCGCAAGTAGGCTAAAACACGAATTTCAATGAATTGTTCCAATTCAAACAATCCAACCTTCACCCACAAGCATTCAGGCAGTTATATCGCATAAGCAATTAGCCTCATCATGTTAACACTGACACACATGCAAGATGCTAAAGCATAAACACACAGCGTACTCCAAGCCAAAACAATGAACTAGTTAGAAATCATGCATGATCCTAGTTCATGTTAAGATGGCTAATGCAACACAGGCAAAAATGCAACTAGAATAGGCTCGGCTATCCTAAGATGGCATATGAGATGCAACAATTCAATACATGTATTCAATTTGGAATCGAAGTACAATGCAGTTAGTATGATGTGCAGGAGCAGGTGCATCTGTCTGAGATGAATGGATGCGCATACAAGCATAAGGAAGCTAAATGAAATATGCCCTAAAACTAACCATCGTAAGCGGTTTAAGTAAAAGGGAGAAAGAAGTGGGGTTGGAAGACATACATCACACGTACGCACGCTTATTACAAAATTGGTCCTCTCGACGGGGGGTCCGAAAGAATAATACAAATCAATTAATTAATCAACTAACAAGCTAATTAATTATTACACAACTCTTAACTAATTAAACAAATTAATTAAGCTATGAAAACAGTAAAGAGGCCTCGAGAAGAGGGACAAATGCATGCTCGGTTGGCTTCGCTCAAAAATCCGTTGCCATGCCTCATATTGCCTCTGTTTGCACTGCTTTGCACCTCTGAAAATTGTGAAAAGTCCTGTGATGCTCTAGAACCACTTCATGGACATGCTGAGAGGCCATCAGCCAAAGGAGAGGTGTCATCGACCACCTTTTAGCTCATCGGCCAAAAATTGTTAGCGGATCGGCACTGAAGATAGCCGATCGGCCATCTCTTCCTGCAGAATGCTCCTTTTGTTGCAGCAGAGGACAAACAAAGCATGGCAATACATTTACAAGATAATGTTTGCAACTACACCCATTATCATGTTTAAGACTCAAAGGAGTGTAGTTCTCGACCCTCAGGCCATCAATCACGCATTCCAATGCATGATGGCCAAAAGAGCCAAGTGTGCAATTCAATATCAAATGAAATGCACAAAACACATAAAGGACCTTAACCTCTATCATGTGTGATCAAGAGGCAAGGCAATGCACACACAATGCTATGCAAACTGAGCATGCAAGCAAGCATGCAAACGACTCAAGCATGCAACATGATCATGCAATGCATCTAATATGCAATAGGCATACAACCTAACATGCAAACATGCATGGCATGCAACAACATGCAAAATGAAGCAAGCATGCGACAACATGCAAGACAGGCATGCAACAACATGCAAAGACGGACTTAAACTAAAGTGGACAGCTCTCAAACATGCCGAAATCAGTGGCTAGAGTGCTAAAATGATGGTACCAAAATGCAAAACAAACATGCATGCCAATTGGCTCATAAACTAGGCAACAAGACACAACTCTCAAACATGAGCAAGGTGTGACAAACATGAGAATGTGGCATTGCAATAAGCTTTGAAAATATGTGAGAAATGATACCAAATCAACCAAACAAAGCAAGTATAACATGCAAGGAGGCCTAAAGCTTAAGGCTAGCCCAGAGACTCAAACCATGGCTATGCAAGGCAAGCCCCAAAGGGCCAAGGGCTATCAAAATAGTCCCAAGGCAGGTCTAAATAGGGCCAAAAACAAGCTTAAAACCGGCCAACACAAGCTAGAACAAAAGTCCAAAGGCATGAGGCATGCAAGGCTACAAAAGAGGTGTTATACTACACCTATCAAAACCAAACATGGCATGATTTAACCAATGAAAAACAGAGTTATGGCATGTCAAAGTAAGCCCAAAAATCCACTTAGATGACATCCCAATGACCTAAGCATTAAGGCATACACAATGGTCCATTCATGAGGCATAAAACATCAACTCTTTAAAGCATTAAAGGGGTGATAAGTGCAAGTATATGAGCATGAAACATGGACTGAAATAGCATAACAAATGATGCCAAATCATTGAAATGAGCCAAGTAGTGCATGCAAGTGACTTGGACACTTAAAGCTAACAAGCTAGAATGCCTTATGGCTATACAAAGCATGGCATATATGATTAAAACAACACCAAACAGAGCTTCAACATGGTAAATCATGACTAAAAGTTCCTTTGGGTCAAGCCAAAATCATGCTAAAAACATGGCTCAAAGCACAAAGCATGTTAAGGCAAATAAGCGGATTGCAAGGCAAGTACATGAAGCATGTGAGGGGCCATTAAACCAACTCATAACAGAGGTATAGCATGACAAAATAACACCAAATACTTGCTGAAATGGAGCTAAAACATGCTAAGCAAACATGCCTGTCTGAGCCATTCAATGCAAGTATTGCAGACATAAGGAGAGGGGATGACCCTCTCCTTCTTGGGACCTTAAAACACCATCCCCACCACTGAAATCCCACTAGATTTCAGTGGTGAGAAGGCCAAGACAAGATGATCCTGAAGCTCACGAAAAAGGCACAAAATCAAGGCCAAACAAGGCCTAAGGGGGGGTAAACAACCCCAAACCAAAAAGTGACCTTAAACAAAGGTCTTAGGCATGCAAAATTAGAACTTTTTGTAGTTTAGAGTTAAGCTTAAAACAATAAGCAAGTAGGTATAAAAGCTTAAGCCAAAATGAGGTATCTAAAGGTTAGTTGCTCACCCTTGTAGAACCTCTTCAAGAACACCACTCCAGCAACTTTTCTGAGTTCAAACCCACCCAAGAACACCAAAACCAACTTCCTAGTAACTCAGCAACCAAAGGATGGTGTATTGCTAAGTGTCTGTGTGATAACCCTGTTCCATATTTAGCTAATTGGTCCTTATTATGAATGTGATTATGTGTTTGATATGATTCTGTGTGCCAATTAAGTGAATATATGTGGTTTAGAATTCCTATATGTTCACCGTAGGAATATCTGTTTGATTATCTGCTTTGGAATTTAAATTGAAGGCCTTATGGGCCACGAAACCCGAAATTGATTACGCCATTGTGATTAGCGTAATTTTTAGAGCCTACGATGAAATTTAATTGAAAATTGACTCGGATCAAAATAATTAGATTCAGAACGATTAATTAAGTGCTCAATTAATTAGTGTTAAAGCAATGTGATTAGAGAAGCCTATATAAAGGACCCAACTACATTTAGGCTCACTTTTTGAGCTCAAAGAATCTGAAATTTGCTCTCTAGAGAGAGAGAGAACCAAATTTAGAGAGGGAGAAGGGTCAATTTTGAAGATTTTGCTGAGGAGTTCAAGCTTTGAAGGGCTAGGCTCAAGAACTTGCAACTATTTGGAAGATTGAACCTCTAGGTGAGCATTTGAGCATAAATTCATGACAATGAGTTTGTAAATGTGTGTGTTCAACCTAGTTGGGTGATCAAGAACATCAATTGAGATGAAATTGAAGTTGACATGTTCATGCATGCATAGAATTGCTATTAATTGCCATGAATTTGCATAATCTAACATGTAGCATGCCAATCATGCAAGATTGGGACTTTGATCATACATGCAAGCATGGTTTTGTTGAGTCTCATGAGAATGAACACCATTTGCATCATTTGAAATGGAATTGAAGCCAAAAATTGGCATGCATGTTTGAATATTGGAAATATGGTGATTATATGAGGTTTGAAAGCATGTGCCATTGTTATACAAAAATGTTGATTGATTTTGAAGAATTGAACCATGATTTTGAGCAATTAGCCTCATGTTGTTTGTGTACTCATGATATATGATGTGTTTGCATGATTAGGAACCAACATTATGGGTTTTGAACCTTGGAAGGTCGAATTTGAGCTCAAGAACACATTCTGGAAAACCCAGAATTTATGATGTCTGCTCGAGCGTCGGAACTGATGCTCGAGCAGGAAATGTGAGCTCCCAGCATATTTTTGTAGACATAACGTCTGCTCGAGCGTGGAAGTTCACGCTCGAGTGGAGAGTCATGTAGTGAGGCCTTCAGCTCGAGCGACCGAGTTCACGCTCAAGCGTGAAAATGATGTAACCAGTACTTTTGCAGACCTTATGGGTCCGCTCGAGCGGGGAAGTCCACACTCGAGCGGGGACCCCTGTTTCAGAAATTTTGTAAGGACACTCTATGTTTCGTTTTCCGTTCTCTTTCACTTCTAAGTACTCTTAGGCATGCATTGGGCATTTTGAATGAATTAAAAGAATAAGAAAGAAGCCAAAAGAGGAATATGTGAATTAAAGACGGATTGAATCGTTTATGACCCATATGTACTATGTGATGTGTAGGGTCACGCTCCAGGGCAAATCAACCAACCGATCACTGTGAGTAATATCTTAACAAAAGATATTTGAAATATGTTGTTGTCCAATTGCATACTTCTACGTAAGTTTTATAAGTTCGTTAATTCGATTGGTGGACAATGTTTGTTATGCCAAATGAATGGGCCAAAGGCCAGTTTGACATGAATGAATGAATGGGCCAAATGCTAGTTTGACATGAATGAATGAATGGGCCAAAGGCCAGTTTGACATGATAGAATGAATGGGCCAGAGGCCAGTATGATCTGAATGATAGAATGAATCGGTCGGAGGCCAGTATGATCTGAATGATGAAATGAATGGACCAAAGGCTAGTTTAACATAAATGAAAGACAAATGGGCCAAGGGCCAGTTTGACACAAATAGATTGGGCCCGAGGCCATCTGATGTGTTTGGAATTGCAGTCAATTGATATACGTATGTATTAGATAGAAATATGAATTGGGCCCAAGGTCGTCTGATGTATATTGTTCCAATGTATCTTCTTTATTTGATATTATTCACTAGGCTTTCGCTCACACTCATTCATGTGTTTGTAGGTGAGCCAAGAAAGGTCTAGACCCAGCCTCAGTGAAGTCTGTATGGAACAACTAAGGTTTTGAAGAGTCAGCCCTTGCGTCTCACGCACGAGACACGTCTTTGCCCTTTTGTTATTTTATATTGTTTTGTCATATTGGCGAGGACTTCAGATATGTTTGTATATAGTTTGATTGGCTGACCTAGACTCGAATGATCCTGTCTGTACAGAACCTTATATTACTTTATTTTTGTTGTGAGTTATTAATGTGCATGTTTACTTTTTGTTATGATGTGCCATGTAAGCACAGCTCTGTGGACAAAGTTTTAAATTTTGCTTCCGCTTGGCCCCTTTTACTCTGATGAGTTATGCCTGGTTTGGTTTAAGGCTGTAGGTAATCTCAGGATTACTGGCTAGTTACGTCCTTAACCCATGGGGGCGGGTTCGGGTCGTGATAGTTTGTGTACAATAGTAACACAAAATGACACTTTCAAGCACAAAATAAGAACAAACAATAAGATATAGATACAAAACTATATGTATCACTCAACCCTCAATTTTCTCAACCTCTAAGAAGGGAGGAGGAGCTCCCTTCTTATAGGAATTCAATTCCAAGGCTTCTTGGAGAAGCTAAGCTAAGGTGTAAATCCTTCCATACACGTGTATGGAGGGGGTGAATTGTGCATGCCAGCTGTGCCAGCTAACATAAAATATCTGGAAAGAGCAGATGAACAGGGTTCGGCCAGAAAACATGGCCTATCGATCAACAAAGGGGCCGACCGACCAAAAAAAGTGTCGATCGGCCAACACTTTTGGCCGATGGCATCATGCCTTAGCTGATGGGTTGAGGGGGTGGCCAACAAGCCACCCTCTTCCCTCAAAAGCAAAAAACACAAGTGTTTGGTCCACAACCAAGCACAAAATAGTCAAGTTAAGAGATCTTGAGGCAAGGCGTGCGGTTGAGACCTCCGGGAACTCAAAATGAACACGGGCATGGATGATCATCGAGTGTTCAAACGATGACGTCCAAGTCTTGAGGACGGTCAAAAATGGGGTGTCTATACCTAACTCGATGGTGTGTTTAATCTCTGAGTTAATGGCGGAGGCTAGGCAGGCCAGGGCGTCTGCATGCATGTTCTAATCACATGTTATCTGATTCAATTTATGATGGTCAAATTTTGCTAGCAAGGAGTTAGCCGTTTTCATGTAAGCTGCCATACAGTCATTTCTTGCCTCGTACTGCGCCTTCAGCTGATTGATCACCAGTTTTGAATCGCAAAACACAAGCAAACGCCGAGCACCCAGACGATGTGCATTCCGCAAACCGGTTAGAAGGGCTTCGTATTCGGCTTCGTTATTTGACGCTTCAAAGTCGAGTTTGACAACCTGCTCAATTATTGCGCCGTCAAGAGCCTTAATTACTACTCCGGCTCCACTACCCCACTGATTGGATGACCATCATAGTACAGCTGCCAAATGTCCCCAACATATATTCTCCAGTTCAGCTTAGGTCAAATTTCATCAGACTTGAAATTGGCAAGACCCTTGGTAAATTCAGCTGCAAAGTCGGCAAGCACCTACCCCTTGATTGAGGTTCTAGGTAGAAACTGAATGTCGTATTGGCCGAGTTCAAGAGCTCACTTTGAAACGTGTCCTGATGCTTCCGCACTGCGTAGTACTGATCGGAGGGGGTAATCTGTTAGCACCCCGATCCGGTGCCCCTAGAAGTATTGCATCAGTTTTCTTGCCGCCATGACTAAGGCTAGGATGAGTTTCTCCAGCGGCAGGTAACGTGTTTTGGCATCAACCATTGCATTGCTCACATAATACAGGCCTTTGCTCCCCGATTCTTTCTTAATCGATCTGTGTGGCCGGTCAGCGCAGATACAAGATGAGCAAGTCGCATGCCGAGGGTGTTGTCAAGAGGGGAACTGATCGAAGGTGGGTTTTCAAACCGTTGAAAGCGGCTTCACACTCGGCAGACCATTCGAAAGACTTGCCCTGCCGCAGTGTATGGAAGAAGTGTCGACAGTGATTTGTTGACTGACTGATGAACCAGTTGAGTGCAGCGGCCATTCCCATCAACTTTTGAACCTCTTTTACCGAACGAGGGGAGCCGAGTTCCAAGATTGCTGTGTTTTGCCTCAGGTTGGCCTCGATTCCTCGGTGGTTAACAATGTAACCCAAGAACTTGCCAGAGCCGATCTTTAACGAACATTTGGAAGCATTCAACTTCATTTTGTATTTGCGTAGAATGCTGAATGTCTCCTCCAGATCAGCTATATGATTCTGCTCTTCCTTAGATTTGACCACCATGTCGTCAATGTATACTTCCATAGTGTGGCCGAGTTGCTCTTTAAACCTGGTGGTGACTAGTCTCTAGTAAGTTGCCCCTGCATTCTTCAACCCAAAAGGCATAACCTTGTAGTAATACATTCCTCTTGGGGTGAGGAATGCAGTCTTGTCTTGGTCCTCTAGATACAAGGCAATTTGATGGTAGCCTCTGTAGGCATCGAGGAAGCTCATACGCTGATGACGTGCTGTAGCATCTACCAGTTGGTCTATCCTTGGGAGAGGAAAACAATCTTTGGGGCAGTCTTTGTTTAGGTCCGTGAAATAAACGCAGACTCGCCAGGTCCCATTCTTCTTCTTCACAACCACAGTATTAGAGAGCCATGTAGGGTAGGTCACCTCCCTGATTGCCCCTGCGTCAAGCAACCGATCGACCTCTTCAACAATTGCGGCAGTGTGCTCTACGGCTGATCGCTGGCTTTTCTGAATGATCGGCTTGCATTTAGGGTCAACATTAAGATAGTGTTGCGAAACAGACGGATCCACACCCGGCATCTCATATGGAGTCCACACAAATACATCAAGGTTACCGAGCAGGAAGGAAATTAGTTGATGTCTGTCAGCTTGATTGAGGGAGGCACCGACCATGAAGAACCTGTCTAGGTTGCCGTTGATTTCAACTCGATCTAGGTCTTCCGTGGCCTTTTCATTTGGGAGCCGCCCAACGTCGTCGAGGCTCTCGCGATCTGTTACCACAATAGAGTTCACTTGCAACTCCTTTGGCGTCTTTTGAGCAAGGAGATAGCATGCTTGTGCTGATTTTTGAGAGCCATAGATTTGCTCAATGCCGCGTTCTGTGGGGAAGCGTAGCAACTGATGATAGGTGCTTGGCGCGGCTTGCATAACATGCAACCAGGATCGCCCCATGATGAGATTATACGGCGATGGTAGCTTGACGACCAAGAATTCCAGATCCACTGTTCGGGTACCCACGCGGACTGATAGTGTGATTTTCCCCAATGGGTATTCTGGATTGGCGTTGAAACTGAACAATGGATAAGGAGCCGGAGAGAGATCCGATTATGAGAAGCCGAGTTTGGTGAATGTCTTGTAATACATAACCTCTGATGTGCTCCCCAGATCAATGAGTACGCGCTCAACGGTGAATCGATTTACGTGTAACTCAATTACCAAGGGATCGATATGAGGAAGCGTCACTCCGGGCAGATCTGAATCATCAAAAGAAATGCTTGCAGCTTCATGGGGCCGTTTACCTGGAGCGAGTTGATTTTGAGGGTCGGGAGTCAACTGAATCATATGCACCGCGGATGAAATTGGCAGGCTATATATCATGTGGACGATGCCGAGTGGAGGGTAATCTTGTCTCAAGGCTATTGCTTTGGTTGAGTTGCCCTTTCAGACGTACTGTTGTAGCCGACTGTAGACACCACATTTTTGACCCTCCTCAAGACTTGGACGTCACCGATTGAACACTCGGTGATCATCCGTGCTCATGTTCGTTTTGAGTTCCCGGAGGTCTCGGCTGCGTGCCTTACCCCAAGATCTCTCGACTTGACTATTTTCTGCTTCGTTGTGGACCAAGCACTTGTGTTTTTGCTTTTGATGGAAGAGGATGGCTTGTTGGCCATTTTCTCAACCCATCGCCAAGGCATGAAGCCATCAGCCCCTTTTTGGTAAGTTGGCCCCCATGTTGGTTGATCGGCCATATTTTCTGGCCGAACACTGTCCATCTGCTTTAGACAGATGGTTTATGCCAGCTGGCACAGCTGGCATGCACAATTCACCCCCTCCATACACAGATTTGCCCCTTGGCTTAGCTTCTCCAAGAAGCTTTGAAATTGAATTCCTATAAGAAGAGAGCTCCTCCTCCCTTCTCAGAAGTTGAGAAATTTTGGGTTGAGTGATACATATAGTTTTGTATCTATATCTTCTTGTTTGTTCTTATTTTGTGCTTAAAAGTGTCATTTTGTCTTACTATTGCACACAAGCACACACTAGAACACCATACTCTTGGAGCTGAGGTCCCTTGAGGTTGATTTTAGTGTTCTTGGGCTAGTTTTGATCAGAGGAGGCTACTGGAGCAGTGTTCTTGAAGGTGGTCTTCAAGGGTGAGTTCTTTGCTTTCAAACCCCCATTCTTGCTTAAGCTTTTAGCCCTATTTTCTTATTGTTTTAGGCTTAACTCTAAACTACAATAAATTCTATTTTTGTGTGCTTGAGACCTTTGTTTAAGGTCACTTTTTGGTTTGTGGTTGTTTACCCCCCCTTAGGCCTTGTTTGGCCTTGCTTTTTCTCCTTTTCTGTGAGCTTCGGGATCACCTTGTTTTGGCCTTGCATGCCTCATGCTTTTGGCATTGTGTTCTAGCTTGTGTTGGCTAGTTTCGAGCACATTTTTGTTCTTGTTTGGACCTTCCTTGCGACTGTTTTATGTCCCCTTGGCCCTTTGGGGCTTGTCTTGCATGGCCTTCGTTTGAACCCCTTGGCTAGCCTTAAGCTTTGGACTTTCTTGCATGCTATACTTATGTTGTTTGGTTGATTTGGCATCATCCCTAACATCATTTTAGAGCTTGTAGTATTGTCATACTTGTATGCTTTGTCCCCTTTTAAGTGTTCTTGAAAGTTGTCCTCTTATGCCTAGATCATATGCCACTATATATGCATGTTTGTATGTACTTTTTTCCGTCATTTCATAGCATTTTGGCCACTGATTTTGGCATGGCTGAGCTCTACCCATGTTAGTTTAAGTCCATCTTGGCATGTTGTTGCATGCTTGTCTTGTGTGTTGTTGCATGCTTGCTTCATTTTGCTTGTTGTTACATGCTACACATGTTCATATGTTTAGGTTGTATACCTATTGCATATTAGTTGCATTGCATAATATTGTTGCATGTTATTGCATGCTTGTTGTTGGCATTGTTGTTGCATACCTATTACATTGTATGCATGCATGTTTGCATGCTTAGCTTTCATATTATTGCATGCTTACTAGTTTGCATGTTGTCACATGCTTGCATGCTTAGGTTGCATAGCATTGTGTGTGCATCCCCTTGCCTCTTGATCAAGCGTGATAGAGGTTTGGGGCCCTTATGTGTTTTGTGCATTTCATTTGATATTGAATTGCACATTTGGCTCCTTTGGCCATCATGCATTGAAATGCATGATTGGTGGCCCCAGGGTCGAGGACTACACTCCTTTGAGTCTCAAACATGATAAGAAGGGTGGTCGTGCAAACATTGCCTTGTAAATGTATTGTCATGCTCTGTTTGCCCTCTGTTGCAGCAAAACAGCATTCTACAGGAAGAAATGGCCAGTTGGCTACTTTTAGTGCTGATCGGCTAACCATGGTTGGCCAATAGCTTCATAATTGGTCGATGGCAGCTTTCCATTGGCTGATGGCCTCACCACTTGGTCGATGACCTCTCAGCATGTCCATGAAGTGGTTCAGAAGTGTTCTGGGGACTTGTGCAGTTTTTTGAGGTATTGAGCAGTGCAAACAGAGGTAACAAGTGGCATGGCAACGGATTTCTGAGCAAAGCCGACAGAGCATGCATTTGTCCCTCTTCCTGAGGCTGCTTTACTGTTTTCATAGCTTAATTAATTTGCTTAATTAGTTAAGTGTTGTCTAATAATTAATTAGCTTGTTAGGTTAATTAAATAGTTGATTTGTATTATTCTTTCGGTCCCTTCGTCGAGAAGGTCAATTTTGTAATAAGCGTGCGTGTGTGTGATGCATGTCTTCCAACCCCCATTTCTTTCTCCCTTTTACTTAAACACGTACGATGGTTAGTTTTAGGGCACGTTCCATTTAGCATCCTTATGCTATGCATGTTTGCATCATTCATCTGTATTGCATGCACCGGGCTCAGCGCATCATACTAACTGCATTGTATTTCAATTCCAAGTTGAATACATGTATTGAATTGTCGCATCACATATGCCATCTTAGATTAGCCGATCCTATTCTAGTCGCATTTTGCATGCGTTGCATTAGCCATTCTAACATGAACTTGGATCATGCATTGATTACTAACTAGTTTCTTGTTTTGGCTCAGAGTACACTGTGAGTGTTTATGCTTTAGCATCTCGCATGTATATAAGTGCTAACATGACAGCATGCTTGCCATGAGGCTAATCGCTTATGTGATATAACTGCCTAAATGCCTGTGGGTGAAGGTTGGATTGATTGAATTGGAACAATTCATTAAAATCCGCTTTTTTAGCCTACTTGCGAGTAGCAAACTTCAAACCATTTCCGAACAAATGGATATGTGATGCTTTGTTCCAAATTAGGCGCTCTAGTCTATACTTGTGTGTTGTGCGCATCACGTAGTAAGATTAGCTAATTAACCGGAATAAGAACTCATGTGTTTTCAAAAACAAGATATCATGCTTAGTACAGGCCGATCTTTGATCGGGCGAGCTAGGGTGCTCATTGCATGACCTTCCCCAATTGTACCTAAGTTCCCGAGCTGAGGCAACTTTGGTGATGACAGGCATGTGGCCTTAGGCACGAATCAGGGTTTCCTAAATTTTCCCAAAATAAAATATTTAGGTGTTGACTCTGTATCTGACAAAGTAGTCCATGTTTGGCACTTCTTTACAAAAATCAGTTTTCCAAAATGATTTGCCGGATTTGAACTCTTTGGTGATTTATCAATCTCACATCGCACATTGTGAGATCAGATTAAGAACCATGACATTTGAGTCAGAACTGTAGCATTGAGGCCCCCAGGGCACGTCTACAGTTTCTGGCGACTCTGCTGGGGAGTTAGAGAACTTGACTTGAACTCATGATATCTTGTTTTGATTACACTTATGTGTTTCTTTGCATTGCATTTGCATTGGTGCGCCTAGGACACCGTGTTTGCCGTATGCGATTCCTGAACAGTTTGTCGGAGGCTTGCTTTGAGAAGAATGCCATAAGGCTGACCAGTTGCGGGCTCTGCCACGACGGGAACACAAACCCCGGTTTTACCGGGGCACCCTTTTTGACCATTCAACCTAGTGCATATCGGAATCCATAGTGACTATTCCAAACTAGGACAGGTTGCTTACCCGATCGTAGGTTGTTTGAAAACCGCTCCGTGCATAGTGAAACCCTAGCTCCTGACAAAATAGGAAGGAAAACCCTACCCCAACATAGGGGTGTTTTGGCTCTCATTTACTTACTATGTGCTTTTAGAGTGTGTCTCTACAGGAATGCATATATCAGTTTGCAAGTCTGGGTATCAGGCCTGAGGGTATCAGTATTTTGGGGGGAATCAGTTTTACCAGAGGTATCAGCTTACGGGCAGAATTTTTGGCAGAACCCAGTAGAGAGCACAGTCATGCAGCTATGCTTACATCTGTTCTGGTGAAATTAGGCTGAGATGCTATCTGTTTTATTCTTTTGCAAGGTCGAGAAATTGATTCGAGCGGCCGGTGTTTTCCTTTCTTGAGGCAAAACGAAAAGCGGTCGAGCTCCTTTGGGTCATCGATCTGTCGATCACCGATTCGTCACCTCTGTTATTTCGGCGGACTCGTGATGACACAAAATTTAGAAGACATTGTGGTCATGGCAACGGCACTAAACCAGGGAACCACCATACAGGGTGAGACCGATGTTGAGATACAACGCCCACCCAGGTCACCCGCTGCATATCCAATCTGGGAACCCCAATTGTTTCAAACCCATGAGCCCACCACCTTTGAGCTGATGGGAATGATTGGCGATCTTCAGAGATCTGTGGCTGATCTGGCCTACGGAATGTCGGCCCAACCGCCGACCACATCATATGTTGGAAACTTCATGCCAGAAGAGCATCCGCTATTGGGACGAATTGTAATTGAACTCAGCCAACCTGAAGCCATCCCAAGTCCCAGCAATAATAGGTCGACAACAACTGGGCTCCACTCCAATGTAGCAACCCAAACCTTCAACCAAGCTGAGGCTAGTGGTAAGAACAAGGTGAGGCGGAACGACCCCTATGAACAACCTGCGAGTTGAGGCTTTGAAAGCCGGGATTGAGCAGACTGACAAGTGCTCGCTTGATCGCATAAAGATTGTGGATGATACTTTCCCCACTCAGAACGAGGGCAGTTCGAGCCAAGGGAAAAATCGGGAGAAGGACCGTCGTACCAGAACCGCTCCTTTTAACCCTAATTCTGCACCCGGGAAAGATCAAAAAAACAATTCAACACCTGCCGACCCCTTTGCTAGTGCGTCCAGCAAAAATCCACAAACCTCGAAGTATCTACCCCGAGGTCGCAAGGTCTTCCATGCCCTCTACATGCCTTTGTCTAAGGCTCTTCAAATCCTTGCTGAAAAGGGGCATCTCAAACCCCTCGAGCCTCGGCCTCTCCCTAGTCGTCTTCCACTTAGTCATGATGCTACCCAGTACTGTGTGTACCATCAACAAACTGGTCATACCACTGACAATTGCTTCTGTCTTCGCCACGAAGTACAGGATTTGTTTGATAACAGGGTTGTACTCCCACCCAGCAAAGTCTATTGTCACTGGATCAGTAAACTTCGAGGATAATACAAGTATGTGATCAGGGGATGAACCACCTGCGGGCGGCTCTCAGTTTATTTCATATGTGGCGTATGGCACGCACTGTTTTGATCATTTGCGAATGCTAGTTTTTGTAGTTTCTGACTTAGATGTCGAGTCAGTTTTGTGGTTTTGTTTTGAGTCTGTCTCATTGTTTTGAGTCAGTCTTTTTGATTAAGGGTCTGTCTTGTTGTATCGAGTCAGTCATGTTGTACAGAAGTTGAGTGATTTCAGGGGTGTTACCTCGGACCTCACTGTCTTGTGTTGTGTTTTTGCTTTCTTTTGAGTCTGTTTCTACCATGGAGCCTGTTGTGCCAACAGATCTGAATGAAACAGCAGTGATTTTCACATTCTTGTGTTTGCTTCTTCTTTGAGCCAGTTATGCCAGAAACTTGAATGAAATGGCAGTGATTTTCACATACTTTTTTGTGCCTTGAAATCATTGCATTGACCTAAGTTTTTCAAAAAAATTTAAACATTGTGATGAAAGTGAAGATGATGGAATTCCTCGGGATTAGCAAAACTTTGATCAAACTAAGAGAAAGAGAGGTGTGCTAAGCCCTTAATGATTAAGATCATACTTGTTAATGTGAGTACTGAGAAGGATCCTAGCTTGATCTAGATTAGTTCTACACTGTCTTCAGCGCGAGTGATTAGTCACCTTCTTAAAAGATTTCAAAAAAAAAAATGTTTTGCGCCGTCCTGCGAAGACCTGTATAGAATCGCTCTTGAGATTGTGCAGCTTAGAATCACTCTCAGCCTCGAGACTCGGCCCCCCCTTTGCTTTCAAACCTTGAACCTTAATTTAGAATGTTCAACGGTCAACCACAATATGAGGCCTGTGTGGCCAGATTTGAAGCAGCCCATGAACTAAGGGCAAGAAGATCAGATGTCACCAAAAGAAGCTTGCGAAGCTAGATCAAAAGTAACCCTTGAACTAGGGGCAAAAGAATTTCAAATGTGCTTGAAGAGCGAAAAGTTGAGAAGGTTCTCAAGCTAACGAAGATCGACAAGAATGCCAAATCCCAGAAGGGAGGAAAGAAGAAAGTATTGCTGAAGAAAAACCGAGTTCCTATCCGCAACACTAGGGGCAAATTCAGCCCCCATTGGATGGACTCCTACATCATTAGCAAACGACAACCACTCTCCTAGATGCGGATGGCTTCAAGATCTCAAAACCATTTGACATGGATAAAGCTACACTTTAACCCTTGAGAGGCTCGCTGGGCCAAAAACCCAGAAGGGCGACCCAGGCGAAAGTTAGAGCAAATGAAAAAAAGAAAAGAAAAGAACAAAAAAAAAAAGAGAGAAAAATGCAAAGAATGAAGAAAAGATGAAAAAAGAACAAAGATAATAAATAAATAAATAAATAAATAAAAAAAGAAAGATGAAAAGAAATGAAAAGAAAAGAAGAAAAATAAAGCTCGCAAGGTTAAAAACCCAGAAGGGCGGCCTTGGCAAAAGTTAGAGCGTAAAAAGAGAGGTTAATGCTCGAGTGTACCTTAACTGGAACTACGTCAGGCTTGATTCCCATGTTTGGGATACGTAGGCAACTTCATTCTGAAGTCCAACCACAAACACTTCCAAATTGATTGTGCCCATGTAGTGGTTTTGATCATCTTTGCCTTCTCTGTATTCGAGAGTTTGGTTGTGTTCGTCACTCTAAGGATTGATTACAATGCGCTGCGGTGCCATTCAGACAAGGGGCAAATTTTCGTTGCCATACAATGTGCAGCGGTGCCATTCAAACAAGGGGCAATTTTCCTTTGGATATGAGGTTGTGCATCTCAAGAGTAAATTCTGTGTTGGTTGAGCAATGGCCATTTGCAAAAATAGTTTTTTTTGAGAATTTGTAATGAAGTTGACTAATTTTCTCAAAAATTATTCCATTATTTTCCAAAATTGGACCATTTCTTGGACCCAAAAAGGAAAATTTTCAGTGCTCATAACCTAACTTGCATGATTTTGAAATCAAAAATTGAAAAACTATGTTAATCTAACTCTCATATTGGTCAAAATTGTTTTAGTAGAAAGCCAAAACAAAAAAGTGGTCAAAATGATGACCTAGGGGTACAGTTGAGTCAGGTGTTCTGTCGTTTCCCCATTGTCAACATGCTTGCCAAGAAGGGCACTTTACTCACCACAAAGGGCACAACTGAAGCTAACAAGCGAAGGGCTGAAAGCTCTCTCATCCTCCAAAAAGCGAGGTATCAAGCCAAGTGCAAAGCATGAATCGGAATGGATCAAGATACTCCACTCCCTCATCCGGGGCATCGACTAAATATCACCGGAGAAAATAGCCGTGAGCTGAATATGCTGGGCATGAGTCCACAGCCTTCAATTTATCCATCAACCACCCAGGGGAGGGATGAAAAAAAAATGAGAGATTGAAGAATAGAGAGATGTGCGATGAGAGAAAAATTGAGAAAAGGGCTTTTTCAGAAAAACAGAGCCTGAGGGCCGAGTGATGTGAGAATCCCAAATGAGAAAAGGGTGGGAAACAATACCAGAAGAAACTGGCTCCTCGCGAACTGAGAGGTCTCTCGTCTTTTTAACACGTTTGAGTGTCGTGTCTGTTGTTTTGTGCATCTCGTTTCTTGTCTTGAGTCGTTTTGAGCGTCAATAGATGTGTTTAGGTTGTTTACCTTTTGTTTTCCGTTGTTGAGTCATTTTTGCTGTGTTCAGTCATAGGCTTAATACCCGGTTAAAAACTTATTTCTTAAATTTTGAAATGAATCTTTTTGTGCTCAAAGTGCTGTGCCATTCTCCATATTTGTGCAAAACGGGTTTTGTTCTTTCATAAACCGCAGTGTTCAACCCAGGTCATGTCAGAATAGTAGAACCATGACCTATCTGAAGCTATATGGGTTCCGGACTACGAAGCAAAAGAAAATAGGGAAAATTCGGAGCATCTGAGTTTGTGTCAACTTCTGCAAGTTCTGTCGCTACATCCAGTATGTTTAGAATGAGTTGTGTGTTCAGAGTGAGCAGTGTGTTGTATGAGCTGTGTGCCAAATAAACCACGCAATGTGTTATGAGCCGTGTGTCCAGAATGAGTAGAGTGTTATATGAGCTGTGTGCAAAATAAACAAAGTACTGTGTTATGAGCTGTGTGTTTAGGATGGGCAGTGTTCAGAGTGGGCTGTGTGTTCAGAATGAGCACTGTTCAGAGTGGGCCGTGTGTTCAGAATGAGCAATGTGTTGTATGAGCCGTGTGCAGAATAAATAGAGTACTGTGTTGTGAGATGTGTGTTCAGAATAAGCACTGTTCAGAGTGGGCTTTGTGTTCAAAATGAGCAGTGTGTTCAAAATGAGTTGTGTGCCAAATGAATAGAGTACTATGGTACGAACTGTGTGTTTAGAATGACCAGTGTGCTGTATGAGCTGGTTGTTCAGAGTGAATAGAATACCTTGTCGACTATTCTCATGCCAGATTGGCAATCAGAAGTGCCCTCCTGGAGTACCACTCCCTGCCGGAGGCATCTTGACTATGTTTGCAATGAGTTCTTAGGAGATCAATTGCGACGGTGAAAACTAGAGTTCGAATGATTGTTGCCTAGAATGCAAAGGTTTGGAATTTCTGAGACTAAAGTCTGGTTTGAATACCCAGGGGTGTATCCCCCGCTTGAAATCTGTGCGGAAACCCCATAGGTTGAGGTAGCATGTATACACTTCAATTCTGGATATTGATCCAACCTAGTCTGTCACCCCGGTGAAGAATAGGGAAAGTTGCGAGTATGATCAGGAAGAAAAGCGGCATCCGTGGCTTCCCCAGCAGATGTTGCTCCACATTAATATTTCAGAACCTTTGTACTATGAGTTGAAGGTAAGTGTTCAAGGAACACAGAGGGTGGATCCCCGTCAGATTAGAGCGGTTTATTGCCACTCGCCCAGTGAGGTGATTCCTAAAGCGCTGCTATGCTGGTTTATTGCATTCCTTGAGTGTCATGCATTGTTTTGCATTATACCTATCTAGTTTCTTTCTCATTTATGCACAATATTGTATGTACTGTTCATTTAGAGACGTTTCGGTTCAGTTTAACCTATACCTTTCTCCTCTCGCATTTGGCATGCATTTGGACCTATCTTTCTCCTCTCGCATTTGATACGCGTTTGGATGACTGCGCTTTCCTGAACAGTCATTTCCTCTCCTGCGTGTGATATGCTGAGAGGTGCTTTTTCTTTCCTCCCCTGCGTGTGATACGCTGAGAGATGCTTTCTCTTTCCTCCCCTGCGTGTGATACGCTGAGAGATGCTTTCTCTTTCCTCTCCTGCGTGTGATACACTGAGAGATGCTTTCCCCTTCCTCTCCTGCGTGTGATACGCTGAGAGATGTTTCCTTTCCTCTCTAGCTTGTGATACGCTGAGAGGTCTTCCTTCCTTCCGAAACTCGGGGATATGTCCCTTTTGTTTCCTTCTTTTTCTGAGAAATGGGGATACGTCCCTATGTTTCCCCTTCTTTTTGAGACACCACGATATGTCCCTATGTCTCATTTCTTTCCGAAATAGCAGGATATATCCCAATGTTTCTCTTTCTTTGGTTACGAGCATTTGGAATACGTTCCAATGCTTATTCCATTCGAAAACACCGAGATATGTCCCTGTGCTTCTCCTTCTTCGGTTAAGAGCATTTGGAATACGTTCCAGTGTTTGTACCACTCCTTTCTCTCTCTTGCATGTGATATGCTAAGAGATGTCCCGTTCCTTACACGATTTCAGTGTGTTTGGATTTTATCTCAGGACGCGTGATGCGCGGGCCTGGGCAGGTTTTATCTCAGGTTGTGTTGAAAACACACTTGGGCGGCTTGTTTTGGACCTCCTCTCACGATTTCAGTGTGGTTTGAGTGTCTCGCTCCTTACGCGATTTCAGCGTGTTTGGAATTTTATGTCAGGATGCGTGTTTATCTCAGGTTGTGTTGTAAACACACTTGGGCGGGTTGTTTTGGACCTCCTCTCATGATTTCAGCATTGTTTGAGTGTCCCCTTCCTTATGTGATTTCAGCGTGTTTGGAATTTTATCTCAGGACGTGTGATGCGCAGGCCTAGGCGGGTTTTATCTCAGGTTGTGTTTGGTACACGCCTGGGCGGGTTGCTTTTGGACCTCCTCTCACGATTTCAGCGTGGTTTTGGTGTCCCGTTCCTTACGCGATTTCAGCATGTTTGGAATTTATCTCAGGACGCGTGATGCGCGAGCCTGGGCGGGTTTTATCTCAGGTTGCGTTTGGTACGCACCTGGGCGGGTTGCTTTTGGACCTCCTCTCGTGATTGCAGCATGGTTGGAGTTTGTCACCCTTTGCATCTACTATACTATCATTTCATCGCACTATTTTGTGCACCTTACTTGCATTTTATCCACCTGTTAGTGCATTGCATTTCATTCGTGCTATTTTGCGCATCGCGCTATTTTGCGCACATCATATGCACCTGTTAGTGCATTGCATCATATGCACCTGTTAGTGCATTGCATTCATGTGCACCTGTTAGTGCATTACATTTCATTTCGTGCTATTTTGCGCACATCATATGCACCTGTTAGTGCATTGCATTCTTATGCACCTGTTAGTGCATTACATTTCATTTCGCGCTATTTTGTGCACATCATATGCACCTGTTAGTGCATTGCATTGCATTTCATTTCGCGCTATTTTGCGCACCTCATGCACCTGTTAGTGCATTGCATTTTATGCACCTGTTAGTGCATTACATTTCATTTTGCGCTATTTTATGCACATCATATGCACCTGTTAGTGCATTGCATTACATTTCATTTCGCGCTATTTTGCGCATATCTTATGCACCTGTTAGTGCATTGCATTCATATGCACCTATTAGTGCATTACATTTCATTTCGCGCTATTTTGCGCACATCATATGCACCTGTTAGTGCATTGCATTGCATTACATTTCATTTTGCGCTGTTTTGCGCACATCATATGTACCTGTTAGTGCATTGCATTACATTTCATTTCGCTCTATTTTGCGCACCTCATATGCACCTGTTAGTGCATTGCATTTATATGCACCTGTTAGTGCATTACAGTTCATTTTGCGCTATTTTGCGCACATCATGTGCACCTGTTGGTGCATTGCATTACATTTCATTTCATGCTATTTTGCGCATCGCGCTATTTTGCGCACCTCATGCACCTGTTAGTGCATTGCATTTCATTCGCACTATTTTGTGCACCTTATAAGGACTTATTGGTGCATTGCATTGTTATGAACACTTCACTTGCATTGTTATACTTGTTTTCCGTATTGTTATGCGTCACACTTAGGTTGTATTGTCATGCACCCCTTTCCGCATTGTTATGTGTCGCACTTAGGTTGCATTGTCATGCACCCCTTTCGGCATTGTTACGCGTCACACTTAGGTTGCATTGTCTTGCATCCATTCTGCATTGTTATGCGTCACACTTAGGTTGCATTGTCTTGCACCCTTCCACCTGCGTTGTTTCGCACCTCTCTAACTTGCGTTGTTTCATACATTCTACTTATATTGTTATGCACGCTTCACTTGCGTTGTCACGCGCTTTTCACCTGCATTGTTATGCATGTTTCTAACGATATTGTACATGTTAAAGTTTTCTTTCTTTTTCAGGCACGATATTGTATGTACGGTTCATTTGAAGCTGGCGCGACGAAACGAACTGCATAGGTATTGCATTATCCGCGTGAGACATAGCGAGAATTCTATAATTCTTTTACATCCTTTCTGCGTGAAATGTAGTTTGATTTGTATTCGCTTGCTTAAACTGTTGCCTGCCATGCTACGTTATAGCTCTTGTTGCATGATCATAAGTTATGTTCGGCATTATGCATGTCCTTGCATCTTGCCCCTGCCTGCGGGCACATATCTTCGTTATCTTGTACACTTGTCTAAGTCTTCGGCCTTGTCGAAAATGGGTCGTCTCTGGGCTTTGACATTCACTCCCGTCATTTTATGACTTTTGAGTTCTATCACAGAGGGGAAATTGTAGACACCCCATTTTTGACCGTCCTCAAGACTTGGACGTCACCGTTTGAACACTCGGTGATCATCCATGCTCGTGTTTGTTTTGAGTTCCCGGAGGTCTCAGCCGTGCGCCTTGCCCCAAGATCTCTCAACTTGACTGTTTTGTGCTTGGTTGTGGACCAAGCACTTGTGTTTTGGCTTTTGATGGAAGAGGGTGGCTTGTTTGCCATTTTTTCAACCCATCAGCCAAGGCATGAAGCCATCGGCCCCTTTTTCTTGCCATCGGCCAAAAGTGTTTGCCGATCGGCACTATTTTTGGTCGGTCAGCCCCCATGTTGGTCGATCCGCCATATTTTCTGGCCAAACCCTGTTCATCTGCTTTATGCAGATATTTTATGCCACCGCAGTATGGCATAATTCACCCCCTTTATACACGTGTACGGAGGGATTTGCCCCTTGGCTTAGCTTCTCCAAGAAGCTTTGAAATTGAATTCCTATAAGAAGGGAGCTCCTCCTCCCTTTTCAGAGGTTGAGAAATTTAGGTTTGAGTGATACATATAGTTTTGTGTCTATATCTTCTTGTTTGTTCTTATTTTGTGCTCAAAAGTGTCATTTTGTCTTACTATTGCACACAAGCACACACTAGAACACCATCCTCCTAGAGCTGTGGTCCCTTGAGGTTGATTTTAGTGTTCTTGGGCTGGTTTTGATCAGAGGAGGCTGTTGGAGCAGTGTTCTTGAAGGTGGTCTTCAAGGGTGAGTTCTTTGCTTTTAAACCCCCATTCTTGCTTAAGCTTTTAGCCCTATTTGCTTATTGTTTTAAGCTTAACTCTAAACTACAATAAGTTCTGTTTTTATGTGCTTGAGACCTTTGTTTAAGGTTACTTTTTGGTTTGGGATTGTTTACCTCCCCTTAGGCTTTGTTTGGCCTTGCTTTTGTCCTTTTTTTTGTGAGCTTCGGGATCACCTTGTTTTGGCCTTCTCACCATTGAAATCCAGAGGGATTTTAGTGGCGGGAATAGTGTTTTAAGGTCCCAAAAAGTAGAGGGTCATCCCCTCTCCTTGTGTCTTTAATACTTGCCTTAAATGCCTCATGTGTGAGCATATTTGTTAGGCTTGTTTTAGCTTGTATATTAGCATGTATTTGTCACTATTTTGCTAAGGCTTACCACTGTTTTTGCTTGGATTGATCACTCCATGCATGGTTTATACACTTGTAGTGTAAATCACACACACTAGTCTTGTATGCTTCATGGAGTAGCATGTCATTCTAGCCTATGTTGTGTCCATTTCAGCATGTTCTTGGGCTTATTTCACCATGTCATACCTTTGTTAGGGTTTGGTTTAATATCTCCTTGCATGCTCCATGCACTTGTAGTGCATTTCCATGAAGTAGCCTAATGTGTCTCATGCATTTGGACCATCATCCTTGCATGTTTTGGCTTAACTTTAAGAAGTTTTTTTCCATGTTGTAGCATGCTTAAGCTCTGATTTTGGTTGTTTTGATCATATATGCCATGCTTTGTATAACCTTAAGGCATTCTAGCTTGTTAGCTTCAAGTGTCCAAGTCACTAGCATGCATTACTTGGCTCATTTCAATGATTTGGTATCATTTGTTATGTTATTTCAGTCCATGTTTCATGCTCATACACTTGCATTTATCACTCCTTTAATGTTTTAAAGAGTTGATGTTTTATGCCTCTTGAATGGATCATTGTGTATGCTTCCATGCTTAGGTCATTTGGATGCCATCTAAGTGGGTTTTTGGGCTTGTTTTACCAAGCCTTAATTGTGTTTTTCATTGCTGAAGTCATGCCATGTTTGGTTTTGATAGGTGTAGTGTAACACCGCTTTTGTAGCCTTGCATGCCTCATGCTTTTGGCATTGTGTTCTAGCTTGTGTTGGCTAGTTTCGAGCATGTTTTTGGTCTTGTTTGGACCTGCCTTGGGACTGTTTTAGGTCCCCTTGGCATTTTGGGGCTTGTCTTGCATGGCCTTGCTTTGAACCCCTTGGCTAGCCTTAAGCTTTGGACTTTCTTGCATGCTATACTTATGTTGTTTGGTTGATTTGGCATCATCCCTAACATCATTTCAAAGCTTGTAGTATTGTCATGCTTGCATGCTTTGTCCCCTTTTAAGTGTTCTTGAAAGTTGCCCTCTTATGCCTAGATCATAGGCCATTATATATGCATGTTTTTATGTACTTTTGTTCATCATTTCATAGCATTTTGGCCACTGATTTTGGCATGGCTGAGGTCTACCCATGTTAGTTTAAGTCGATCTTGGTATGTTGTTGCATGCTTGTCTTGTATGTTGTTATATGCTTGCTTCATTTTGCATGTTGTTACATGCTACACATGTTCATATGTTTAGGTTATATACCTATTGCATATTAGTTGCATTCCATAATATTGTTGCATGTTATTGCATGCTTGTTGTTGACATTGTTGTTGCATACCTATTACTTTGTATCCATGCATGTTTGCATGCTTAGCTTTCATATTATTGCATGCTTACTAGTTTTCATGTTGTCACATGCTTGCATGCTTAGGTTGCATAGCATTGTGTGTGCATTCCCTTGCCTCTTGATCAAGCATGATAGACATTTGGGGCCCTTATGTGTTTTGTGCATTTCATTTGATATTGAATTGCACATTTGGCTCCTTTGGCCATCATGCATTGAAATGCGTGATTGGTGGCCCGAGGGTCGAGGACTACACTCCTTTGAGTCTCAAACATGATAAGAAGGGTGGTCGTGCAAACATTGCCTTGTAAATGTATTGCCATGTTCTGTTTGTCCTCTGCTGCAGCAAAACAGCATTCTGCAGGAAGAAATGGCCAGTCAGCTACTTTCAGTGCCGATCGGCTAACCATGGTTGGCCGATAGCTTCATAATTGGTCGATGGCACCTTTCCATTGGCTGATGGCCTCACCACTTGGTCGAGGACCTCTCAGCATGTCCATGAAGTGGTTCAGAAGTGTTCTGGTGACTAGTGCAGTTTTTAGAGGTACTGAGCAGTGCCAACAAAGGCAACATGTGGCATGGCAACGGATTTCTGAGCAAAGCCGACCAAGCATGCATTTGTTCCTCTTCCCAAGGCTGCTTTACTGTTTTCATAGCTTAATTAGTTTGCTTAATTAGTGAAGTGTTGTGTAATAATTAATTAGCTTGTTAGGTTAATTAATTAGTTGACTTGTATTATTCTTTCGGTCCCTCGTCGAGAGGGCCTATTTTGTAATAAGCGTGCATGTGTGATGCATGTCTTCCAACCTCCATTTCTTTCTCCATTTTACTTAACCGCTTACGATGGTTAGTTTAGGGCACGTTCCATTTAGCATCCTTACGCTATGCATGTTTGCATCATTCATCTGTATTGCATGCACCGGGCTCTGCGCATCATACTAACTGCATTGTATTCCAATTCCAAGTTGACTACATGTATTGAATTGTCGCATCTCATATGCCATCTTAGATTAGCCGAGCTTATTCTAGTCACATTTTGCATGCGTTGCATTAGCCATTCTAACATGAACTAGGATCATGCATTGATTACTAACTAGTTTCTTGTTTTGGCTCAGAGTACACTGTGAGTGTTTATGCTTTAGCATCTCGCATGTATATAAGTGCTAACATGACAACATGCTTGCCATGAGGCTAATCGCTTATGTGATATAACTGCCTGAATGCCTGTGGGTGAAGGTTGGATTGCTTGAATTGGAACAATTCATTAAAATCCGCTTTTTTAGCCTACTTACAAGTAGCAAACTTCAAACTATTTCCGAACAAACGGATATGTAATGCTTTGTTCCAAATTAGGCGCTCTAGTCTATACTTTTGTGTTGTGCGCATCACGTAGTAAGATTAGCTAATTAACCGGAATAAGAACTCATGTGTTTTTAAAAACAAGATATCATGCTTAGTACAGGCCGATTTTTGATCGGGCGAGCAGGGGTGCTCATTGCATGACCTTCCCCAATCGTACCTAAGTTCTCGAGCTGAGGCAACTTTGGTGATGACGGGCACGTGGCCTTAGGCACGAGTCAGGGTTTCCTAAATTTTCCCAAAATAAAATATTTAGGTGGTGACTCTGTATCTGACAAAGCAGTCCATGTTTGGCACTTCTTTACAAAAATCAATTTTCCAAAACTATTTGCCGAATTTGGACTCTTTGGTGATTTATCAATCTCACATCGCACATTGTGAGATCAGATTAAGAACCGTGACATTTGAGTCCGAACTGTGGCATTGGTGATTAAGAACCGTGACATTTGAGTCCGAACTATAGGAATTGTCTTGGGTAACCCGGATCGTGTGATCGCCGTTGACCTACTCGGTCTTGTGTTGGGTATAAGAGTGTGTTGGCAATCTAGGCATGTGAGTAGAATTCTTTTGGGAATGGTATGTAGGTGTTCGAAGACCGGGAGCGGAGACTCTTGGGTGATTAGTTAAGTTGAGTGGTATCTGGGTGGGTGACAAATAGTCACTTTAGAATGGGCTAGATGTGGGTTGTAAAGTTGATCTTTTGGAAAATTAGTACATTTTGGCTAGAAGGTGGCTTGGTGCCGTGGGTTGTGCCTAGGGTGTTAGGCCTTGCGATTGTGTGTGGTTATCGGTGTGCGCATCTCTGTGTAAGTTTTGAAGCCCATGAATCGGGGTGGCATGTTAGCTTCTTGAGTAGGAGTACTCATAGGTCTTTGGGCATAGTTGGTCCTTTTTGGTTAATGTTTGTGTTGGTGTGGAACTTTTGGAGTTTGGAAAGTTATGTGTTATACTGTTTCTTTTAGCACCATGTTGTTTCTAATTGTTGTTGTTCTGAAAATGTAATTGTTGCATTCTGGAAGTCACTGTAGGTAGGATGGATGTGATTGGGTGATCATTGTGATTCTTCAGTTGTTCGTTGGAAAGATAAATGGATAAGTGATTGTAGGTTTTTGAAAACTTTCAAGACATTTTTATTTCAACTAAAACCCTTGGGGTGAGATTTTACGACTTGTTTTGGGAAAATAATTACAAAATAAATTGATTTTACTCAAAGTTTATAACATGAATTCTTCATAAATAAAATAAAAAATAAAAAATAAAAGAAGAGATTTTTCTTTCAAGATGACAAGAACAATCCTTATTTTAACTAGTTTATGTGATCATGTCGTATCTTGTGTAAATAATAACTTGCGTGGTAGTAATGATGTTATTGGCCGA
This sequence comes from Camellia lanceoleosa, assembly GCA_025200525.1. Lineage (NCBI taxonomy): Eukaryota > Viridiplantae > Streptophyta > Magnoliopsida > Ericales > Theaceae > Camellia > Camellia lanceoleosa. Next base: position 89,819,204 of record CM045760.1, read on the forward strand.
ACGGAATAGTATAATTGTTGTATTCGGTTAGTTAATATTGTGGAAATGCTATGTTATGTTGTTACGGTTGTGGCATCACCATGTGGGTGATGGGTGTTGTTGGTTAACGGCAGAGATCCGCCGATTGTTACTGTGGAGCGGATATTAAAATGAACGAATTTTGGATGCTTGCTTGAAGGAAAGAAAATGCATTTTGACTTGTGACCGGTGTGAGTTTAGAACACCTTTGGGAAAATATTTTGCATGTAAAGAAAAGAACTTTTACCAAGAATTGAGAAAAATGATAAAATTTTCTTATGGGATTAAACTGTTAATTATTGTACCCTTATGGTTGCGATGGTGTAACCACTTTAATTGTATTTCTAAATCTTGAGTTTTTTACGTTCGGTTATGTGAATGGTTAGGTGTTGTAAGAACTTGTTAGACCGAAGTCTTGTCTTGAGTTGAGTTTTGTTGTAACCTTTTTCCTTAAATGAGGTAACCAAGGATCTTGTGCTGAAAATCTAGTCCCCATCTTGTTGGAGTGCGAAGCGTAGAGAGTGTTTGGGCTAGTGGTGGTGGATACCCGGGGCGTGCGTGTGGTTGTCGTGGTTGTTTGTTGTTCTTGTCTCATAGGCCCAGTTAGTGGTGTGAATCGAGGGGAAGTCTATGACCCTTTCCTTGTGTTCTTGACTAATTCGGTATCCTTGGCGTTCCTAGAGTCGGGGTGGTATTCCAATTTTGGTTGTGACTGAAAGTTGGTGTTGTGTTTCCTTGGTTAGTTGGGAGGTTTTCCTTGGCACCATTTGAGGCCTTGTATGGCCGACCTTGTAGGTCGCCAGTTTGTTGGGCTGAAGTGGGCGATGTACCTTTGTTGGGACTGGAAATCATGAGGGAGATGACCGAGAAAGTTGCTCTCATTCGCAAGAGGTTGGCTTCGGCTCAAAGCCGATAGAAAAGTTATGCCGATAATAGTAAACGACCTTTATCTTTCGAAATAAGTGATCACGTGTTCCTTAAGATTTCACTTAGATAGGTTTGATGAGGTTTGGCAAGCGTGGGAAGTTGTCTCCAAGGTTCATTAGGCCTTTCGAGATATTGGAGAGAAGCGGGTAAGTGGTATACCAGTTAGCTTTACTGCCACAACCTTCGGGGGTTCGTAATGTGTTTCACGTGTCTATGCTTAGGAAATACGAGCCAACCCTTCTCATGTGTTAGATTGGGTTGATCTGGAGGTAGATGAAGATGCCTCTTACGAGGAACGATCGATTCAAATCTTAGATACCCGAGAGTAAGTGTTGCGGGGTAAGACCATACCGTTAGTGAAGGTCTTGTGGAGACACCATGGGATTGAGGAAGCGACTTGGGAACGGGAAGCGAAGGTCCGCTCCAAGTATCCCGATTTATTTGAGCATGTCTAGTTGTTTTGGTTTAGAATTTATAATGTCTCCTAGTGATGAAAGGGAGAATATTAAATAGTGATCACATGTTGTTGTATGTATTGTTGATTTGAGTATGACGTTATGGAACGATAAATTATTGTTCTAGAGGTTTCATTTCATTTCTACTTTGAACGTTTGTGTTTTGATGAAATGGCGAGGAAGAAGATAATCAATGATTAGTTGAACTTTGATGTTGTGACTTGGGAATGTCGTGAAAATGATTGTCATTACTAGAACACTTTAGTTTGATGGTTTGTTTAAATTTCGGGGATGAAATTTCCTAAGGTGGGGAGGTTGTAGCACCTGTACCCTTTTTAAACTTTTGGGAAGTGTATTTGAATCATTTATTATGTTTTGGGAATCTTTGGTGTTGTTGTATCTTGGTTTTGGATGAGTGAAATTTTATTTAAACTTGTTGGGATTGCTCGTCCACGCTTATTCGCGTTGAAAAGTTGTTTGGAAACTTAAAAATCATGTTCTGGGGTCAACACCGGTCTTGGTGGTGTCGACACCTTCTCTTTAGGTTGGCCGCAAGGGTCGACACCAATCTGGGAAAGGTCGACCCTTGTGCTGATTTTGCTCACTGCTTTTTGGTGGCGACACCAGCCCGGGAAGGGTCGACACCTTGCCTGTTGCACTCTTTGCCTTTTGGCCTGAAGGGTTGACACCTCTGCTGTAAGGGTTGACACCTGTGTTGCTGTTAAACAAAAGTTCCAGATTTTCTTCATAAGGGTCGACACCTCTGTCGTAAGGGTCGACACCTGCGACTTTTTTTCAGAATTTTCAATCTGATTTTGGGTTCAATTTTTGGGGATTTTGACTTGGTCTTTCGGGTTGACTTTGGGACTTTATTTCTTGTTGATCTAGTACTATAAATAGGTCCCCCACCTAACTTTTTCTTTACTTTTTCCCCTCTTTTTCTTTCCCCAAGCCGTGAAACCCTTTTACCCTCTCCAAAATCACTTTTTGATCAAAGATCCTTAGATCTACTCACTTTGAGGCATCTCCTCGCCTAGCTCCTTTGAGAAAGATTGTAGATCTCGTCAAGAGCTTCGTTTTGATCCAAGTAGGAGTTGGTTTTGACAACTTTGGAGTTTCAACCTTTTTGCTCATCTTCTCTTCCAAGTTTGAGGTAGGGACATTCTTCAATTATATATACATGTTTTGCAAGGTTCAATGTTGGTTTTATGTTTATCTTGGTTCCAATATGAAATTTTAGTTTTTGTTTCAAAATGATGAGATTTTTTTTAAGTAAGGATCTAAAATTTAAATGTTCTAAGTGATCCTTGAAACCTTTTTCCTATGATATGAGAAAAAAAATGATTTGATGAGCTTTCACATGAAAATGGGAGGTGTTTTGGGTTTTGAGAAAGAACCCTAGAAATTTGGGGGTTTTTTAAAACATGAAGAAAACTATGAAATTCTTCTTTTCTTGTGTTTAAATAAGTAAATGAGCTTGGATTTCACAAGGTGATATAAAGAACTGATGATTTTCATGATATAAAATAGTGGAGGACTTATTTTTTTAAACTATTGTTGCATGTATGGAAATATTTAAGTGGAAGACGATAATTGTTGTGCATTATGATTGTGAGAATTAATATTTGAAAAACATTACATGTTGTATTGATGAGACTAAATTGCTAAGAATTGTGAAAAGTGAAATCGTGGCTAAGTGTGGATAACATATGGTTATCTTGGGAAAGAGTAATGAAAAGAGGTAACGGAAAAATGTGATTGTTGACGTTATTATAGCGACTTTGAAAATGAGGAACTATTTATGAAGTTATTATATAATACATGAGCATGCATGATTGAGGAATGGGAAATTGGTATGTGCCATGGATTGCGGGAATTGTTATGAGTTGAAGGTATATATGTTATTTTGTGAAATAACATTGAAGAAGGAAAATGAGAACTGTATTTATTCAATATTGTTGTCATGTTAGTTGAATGGAGAAATGTTATGAGTTATGGAAAATCATTGCATTGCATATTCATTCAATTATTATTTTTGCATTGTAAATTCTGATTGAAGATATTATTTCACGAAAGAAAATAACGTTGTGATATGAATTATGGCAATGTGTATGGGGTAAATACGGTGGTAAGTCCGGATAGAGTGTATAGATGATTTGATAAGTTGGCCTGAGTGTCCTTGGTGAAAGACCAGAAAACTGCGCAGATAGGTGTCGAGCCTTCTGGTTAATCCCGGTAAAAATGACAGTTTGGTAGTGCTTGTAAAGCCTGCTTGCAGATACCAGCCTAGGGATTACCAGTGTCGTATTTACCGCCCTTGTTGATTAAAATTGGAAGTTTCTGAAATGTGTTGAGATTGCATGCTTTTGTTGAAAAATGGAAATCTTTAAGAAAAGCATGAAATGAAATTTCTTTAAAAGAGCATGGCATAGCATTAGGATTCACATTATTTTGATTGAGAATTGCATAACTGTATATACTTTGTTAGAATTCTCTACTGGGCATTATGCTCACCCCTATGGGATTTGGTGCAGGTTAAGATGTGGTGGTTCTGCCGGGCTAAGGGCGTGGATATATTTTGATGAAGAGTAGTCTTGCTCTTCCATTTGTTGTGATATTTTTGTAAGCTAAGGGCTAATGTGTACGGGTCCGAGAGACCTTTTTTTGTAACTGGGCTATTGTCTTGGAAGATGTGAGCCCTTAGGGGCATTTTATTTGTGTTGATATTAGATGCTTCACATGCTGTAGATTCATGTATCTCTATATTCTTGAATGTATAAACATTGATGGTATATTATGTAACGGTTAGAGTTATGACATTATTGATTGAGTGAATGCTGATTAATGTCGGTGGTTCATGTTGTATTATTTCAGGGCATTACACAATTTGATAGTACATTCCAGCCAATAGGGGATCAAGATGCTTCCTTGAATGGCCAACTTGGACAAATAGTGCGTAACAGCACCAAATTCCCCTCACATATGGTAATTGTAACTCGGCAGGTTATTGGAGCAATAATTTAGCAGTAGTGGTTTATTAGTGAAAATTAATTTCTAAAAATTTAAATATCACTTTAAATGTTTAGCTAATATTATAAATATGGAACTAATGTTACAGGAGATATCGACCCAAAACTCCTGCAATTCAGAGCTTCGTGGCTCACCTCTTACGATGGGGTAGGCACAGTTCTCGCAGATACAACATCAAGTATTGTGTTTTTCTTATTTTTAAATTTTTCCACCATCATTTTTATTTTTTTATTTTTTTTGTGTCATTGTGTACTTGGGTTTTGAAAATGTGGGACGGGTATAATTGGCAACTCTTTGACGAGCCCGAGTCCCTCCAGGCAACACAACTTGGGTATTTTTAGACATATGGGGGGGATGCACCTCAGAGTGCGGTGTACAGACATGGTGTGGGCCTATCACTTGTGTCCCAAGCCTCAACAATGGTCGAGATCACTCAACAAGTTTGGGAGAAGTTAATGCAAGAGCAAGCCTCAATGATTGTCCAAAACACACAACAAACGTGTGAGAAGCTCAAAAGGTAGCTCAGGGCAGAACTCACTACACACATTGAGCAAATGACGAATTAAGTTCAAGCGAAGAAGGGAGTTCAAATGCCTTCTAGGTTCAGTACAAATTTTGTTTTTTTACTTACTATATTTTCATTTTAATTTAATTTGTTTTTTCTATTCATATACCTAACGAATTATACTTTAATGTTGTAGGTTCTGGATGCATCTGAGTGGCCACTGTGCATTTAGGGAGTGTATAGAACATAGGACCCTCCTTTTGCAACCTAGTTCTACACCGCTACCACCTTACACACGACACGATGAGCAAGTATCTTCTTTACATAAACACACGCATATATCTATATTATCACACAAACGATTTAGGTTAAAAGTGAGTCTATTAAAAACCCTTAGTGGTGTTGCGAAGTTAAGATTGATCTTACTGAAAATTTCAAATATTTTGTTCCATTTTGTAACAGGTCCGCGAGGGAACTCACGGGTTACAGTTCGGACTCTCGTTTTTTGTTTTTGTTGTGGTTCGTAATCTGAACCAAAGAGTCCAACTCTGGCAAATCGTTTGAGAAAATAGATTTTTGAAAAGTAGTGCCAAACATGGACTGCTTTGCCAAATACAGAGTCGCCACCTAAATATTTTTAAAATGGGAAATTTAGGAAACCCTGACTCGGTGCCGAAGGCCACGTGTCCGTCATCACCAAAGTTGTCTTGGCTCGGGAGCTTGGGTATGATCGGGGAAGGTCAGCTACGAGCACCCCCTCTCGCCCGGTCCGAAGACCGGCTTCTACTAACCGTGATATCCGATTTTGAAAACATTATGTGTTCTTATTCCAATTATTAACCTAGAATTACTATGTTATGCTCGCAGCAAACAAGTATAGACTAGATTGCCTAATTTGGAAACAAACATTGCATATCCGTTTGTTTGGAAAACAATTTGAAATTGCTACTCGCAAGTAGGCTAAAATACGGATTTCAATGAGTTATTCCAACTCAAGCAATCCAACCTCCACCCACAGGCATTCAAACAGTTATATCACATAAGCAACTAGCCGCATGGTGAGCCTACTATCATGTTAACATTCACACGCATGTGGGATGCTAAAGCATAAATACTTACATCGTACTCCGTGCCAAAACAATAAACTAGTTAGCAAACATGCATGTCCTAGTTCATGTTAAGTGGCTAATGCAACACATACAAGATGCAACTAGAATAGGCTCGGCTATCCTAAACATGGCATGTGAAATGCTACAAATATCACATATTCAATTTGGAATTGAAATACAATGCAGTTTGTATGATGTACCGAACCCAATGCATGTCAACAAATGTATGGATACACGCATGCATAGCATAAGGTATGCTAACTTAAATATGCCCTAATCTACCATCATAAGCGGGTAAATAAAAGGGAAGAAAGAAATGGGGGTTGGAAGACATACATACACACACTCACACACACTTATTACAAATATGCCGTCTCACGGAGGGACCAAAAGAATATACAGTCCGAATACAGAATAAATGAATTATTAAAAAATTTCTAATTATCAAATTAAATTCATTATAAAAAAGAAAGGGGCCTCAGCCCTGCCTCGGAATGCGCGAATGACGCATGCTCGAATCCGACTTGCCCAGAAACCCGTGCCATGGCACTGCTGCCTCTGTTTTTACTGCCCTGTCTCTCCAAAAATTGCTTAAGTCCCAGGATGCCTTCCTATCATGCTGCTGTATACCACCGGCTGGAGGAAATGTTCACCGGCCCTCCAAAATAGTCACCGGCTGTCCATGAGGTTATCGGCCACCTATATAGTGCCGGTCGGCACAAAATTCCTGCAGAGGACAGTTTGACAGCAACAGCAGACAGACAGTGCATGACATGGAGTTTTTGAGCAAATATAAGCATGGCCAATGCCCCCTATCATGTATGGGACTCAAGGAAGCATGACTCTTGGTTCTTGGGCCATCAATTATGCATCTTGATGCATGATAACCCAAGGAACCAAGATTTCATTTCAATGTAAAAATGCATGCAACATACAAAATGAGAACTAAGTCCCTATCATGTCAAGATCAAGGGCCCTAGTGACATGAGATTTGAGGTGCGTTTTGTCACTTGAAGTACAAACACCCCTCATTTCTCACACTTGGTTTGACACCCCAAACCAAGTAATGCAATGCATGTTATGCAAACATGGCTCAAAAGGTGCAATATGAGATGAAATGCAAGACATACCAAATGTAATGCAACATATTATGGCAAGTGTGCAACACTAGGTATGCAAGATACAAAGTGTGATGCAAACATGGACACTTAAGGCAATAGGATTGACATGTGCTAAGACCATATTGACCAAACATGCAACAAGCATCAAATAAACATGCAATGGTGGACTTAAACACAATAGGGCAGACCTCAAACCTCCCCAAAACAGTGGCAAAACATACCCCAAAATAATAGACCAACACTCATGCAAGCATGCAAACAAATGGGCCTAAACCTATGGCACCAAAGAGAGCATCTTATTACCATTATCATGACTACTCATGGCATATATTAGGCACATAAAAACAGAGTTCTAGCATGCAAAAACACACCCAAATCCCCTTGATATGGCAGCCCCGAAATGCTCTAAACATACAAGCTTGCATAAGGCCTATTCCTAGGCATAAAAGGGCACACCCTAGAAGCATGAAACAAGCCACATATGCAAACATACAAACATGATCTATGGACTGAAATATGACCCTAAATGATGCCAAATCATGAGGATGGTCCAAGCTAAGCATGTTAGAGGTCAATATGCTTAAGGCTTACAAGCCAAAACACAAAGTAATCACATCAAGCACACCAAATATGGAAAAATCAGTGGCTAACAGATCTAAAACATGACAAATCATGATCAAGTGCTTCAAAATGTTGGGCTAAAACATGAGGATATACTAGGCTAATGGCATGGCACATTTCCAAGCAAAATGGAGGGGTACAAAGCAAGTATATAAAGCATGTTAAGGGCCAATAAACCCACATTAGACAGAGGTTAAAAATGCTCCAAAACACCAAGAAAAACTCTAAAATGAAGCCAAATGCAACCACTCATGCATGCTACCCTTTTGGCCAAAGACAAAGGCAAGAAAAGGACAAAGGGGAGAGGGGTGTCCCTCCCCTATACAAGACTTCAAAACACTTTCCTCAACACTAAAAACCCTCTGATTTTCAGTGATGAGAAGACAAAAACAACAAAGCAAATAAGGCTTCAAAGAAAAGACACCAAAAAGGCCAAAATAAGGTTTAAGAGGATGAGTTTGCACTCAAACCATAAAACAACCTTAATGAGAATTCAAAAGAAAGAAAATATAAGACTTTTTTCAGTTATACACAAAGCCTAAAACACAAAGCAAGATAGGTAAAAACTTGTTGCAAAAATGGGGAATCTAAAGTAAGTTGCTCACCCTTGAAGAACCCTTGAAGAACAGGTGGTGCAGCCCTCCTCTAGTGATCAAAACCAGTCCAAAAACTCAACAAACAACCCTTCAAGTCCCTCAATCTCGAAGTAAGGTGTAATGGTGTGTGTATTAGTGCAAAAGTGAGGTAAAAACACACTATTTAGGCTCAAAACACACACACAAGGATGGAAGAGAGTGAGATATAAAGAGAGAGAGTACAACAAAGATGTATAGATATAGAAGCTCTGGTTTTGTGTTGAAAATGGCTAACCCCTCTCAAAGGGAGAGGGGTGGTGTTTATATAGGCCAAGGCAAGGCCAAACTTAGTGGCTAAGCAAAGGAAAAGGTTCAAAGGGGGGTGCAAAGGGGTCTTGGCTTCTTGGAGAAGCCAAGACAGCTGGCCAAGCTTCTCCAAGAAGCTTTGGCCAAAGGGTCAAGCTTCTAGAAGCTTAGAGGGTTCAAGGGTGCAAAGGGTGCAAAATGGCCACACCTGTGCACGGGGGAGTGTGAGGGTGCATTCCAGCTGGCACAGCTGGCATGCACCATGCCTCAGAGGTGTACAGAATGCACGCCGGCCACAAAAAAAGATCATCGGCACAAAATAGTGCCGGTCGGCAACATACAGTGCCGACCGGCAAAATCTTTTAACAAAACAGTGCCGGTGGAACCAATGTGTAGCCGGTGATGGTAGGGGAGGGCCGGTGGTGTGTGGGGATGGCTAATAAGCCATTCCCTGCCCTTCCAAGGCAAAACACAAGTGTTTGGTGCAAAACCAGACACAACATGGTCAAGTTCGGAGATCCTGAGGCAAGGCGCGTAGCCGAGCCCCCCGGGAACTCTAAACGAACACAAACATGGATAATCACCGAGTGTTCAAACGGTAACGTCCAAGTCTTGAGGACGGTCAAAAATGGGGTGTCTACACATTTTTTGAATGGTTTGGTTGTAGAGGTTACTCAGAATCTAACTGTATTGTTGTATTTATTATCACTAGAAAAATTCACATACATTTTCCTTCTATAGTGTAAAGAAAAAGTCATACTCATACAATTCAGTTATCATTAGAGATAAAATAATTCCAATAAGGTGAGTTCACTATTCATACAACTTACATACTCACAGGATTCATGATTCGATGTCTGAACAAATTTGATAATTCAATACAAACAATCCAAAACTCACACAGTTTGATAAACACAAACTCAAGTTTTTGCAACTGCAACCACAGTAATTGGTGACAAAATTCCAAAACCAAGTTTAGCTCTATCTCAAAGTAAAAAAGAAAGTAGAGTTTTTGTGTCCATACTTAACCTTCATATCCTTAGGTCCAAATCAGAGTAAACTGGATTCATACTCTTGACAAAACGCATGAATGAGCTTATAAAACATTTCGATGCCAATAAAACAATCATCACAAATAGTTGTGATAATATAAAAGTTAAATGACAATTCTCTTACTTGATCCTCATTTACCATAAACAGAAGAAAATTATGCTCTATTTGGTTAATTGAAATGAAATTGTGATTACTATTCCCTTAAAATTGTGAAAGATGATTCTATTTGAAATGCATTTGTAATTATTTTTTTAGTCTATCCAAATATCGGAATGAATATTTTGATAGAATGATCATTCAATTCCACTTCATCCTAATGAACCAAACGCTACCTAATGGCCTTAACGATCAAAACAGAATTTATAATCAGTTGAACCATCAGTAGCAAATTTTGCACCAAATCAATGATGAATCAAATCCTTCACCAAATTTCAAACAGTGGTATTTTTATTCAAATTTGATAAAATCCTAAAAATAATATCAAGGATGATTTTCTTTTACACAAAAAGGTTAAAACAAGTTTTTGGGTAAGTTTAGAATTCTTCAAAAATATTTTATCCCCAAAAAAAAAAAAAAAAAGAGTACGAATTTAGTGTTCTATATGAGATCAAGCTTTGAATCAAATTTTCACTCTAATTTGATGAAAAAAATGAGTACAAATACCTGGGTAGCTATTGGAGAAGAAAGGTTGAAGAGAGGTTTTGGTATGGAGATCATCCTGTTCCAGAGATTCCCACCATTTTCTCTCTCCATAAGCAGGTGGTGCAGATGCTTGCCCACCCTCCTCATTCATGTACAAAGAAATAGGCAATCTGCTTAAGGGAAAGCAACTAAGTCACTACTAATATTGACTAGTATTTTGATGCAAACAAATAGGAGAGGCCATTTTTAGAGTAGCTTCGCGACTAATAGTCATCAACTCTCTTCTCTCGTGCTTCTTCTTTCAAACAAACCAATCTTAATGGTTTGAATTAGATATTGATGTTTGTAAGCTCCTTCACATAATTAATAATAACGGTTCCTTTCCGTTGCCTTTCTTGCATCAAGCCAGAAAAATAACGATACATTATTGAAACTACAAATAAAGAATGTCACATCTCAAAGCCAACCAAGCTAGGCATGTGACAATGTCACACACCTATAAGACTTACAACACCTTGTGAGCATGCATGTGATGATCAGAGTGTTAATTGTTCCAATCTTTTTATTTAACATAGTTTTACCTCATTAGCGTGTTAAGTTCACTTGGAGTTTTGTTAACCTTTTTGGGATTTTGGTGAGTTGAAATCGTACCATGAATCCCTATTCTTCCTTGTTCCGGTGTTGAATTTCATTTTGTTTTGGAGAGTGAGGGGTCAAGTCCGAAGTGCCTAGAATAGGGTGGAAGAAATTCTGGGCTGAGGAAACTAGGGCCGCACATGTAGAAGATGGGCCGTACGTGCGGGAGGTGAGGCCGCACGTGCGGATTTCAAGGGAAGCTGAGCCTTGCACACTGCAATATATGCCGGTGCAGAACTTGGTGCGCGAGTGGAGGGCAGCACGTGCAGGGATGGTAGCCGCACGTGCAGGAGTGGGGCTCTGCATGTGCGGGGCACGTGCCACACGTGCGGAACAGATCCAGTCCGAAAACTCTGTTATTTTTATCCCATTTTGCCGAGTTACATCTCTCTTAGGTCTCTTTTTTCTCACTCTAAAAGTCTTTTTTCTCTTCCTTCTCTCTAGAGAACCCCCTCAAACACCAAAACACTCTTAGCTATCTGCCTTTGTACATTTTTTTATCCGGAATGCTTTAGACACTGTGACCCATATAACATCACAAAAGTTATGAGTTTCATCCAAAGTTTATTATTGAGGTGTTTCGTGATGGTTGTTTTGCCGACTGCCCCCATTCCCAGAACACTGATTTTTCTAACCATATCATCCATCAAGAAATTCCAAATTTTCTCCATGTTCCTTACACTTGTGGTTTCAGCCAAAGATTCTGCTGTTGGTATGGCATGTCCACAAGTTGGATCATCAATCAGCAAACCATTGGAAAATTCACCATTTTCATGCAATTTTTCCACCTCTTTAATCATCTCCACTGCACGCTTTCCCAAAACTGTGCGTTTGAAGGCATTCTTCAATCCTCGTACTTCTAGCTCTTGTCTTTCCATAGTTTAGACATCATCTGTTAGCCTTCGAACATCTTCTTGCCAAAGTTTAACTTCATCCCTTCGTCTTTCCTTGACTGCTGCTCTGCACAATTCACTTCTTCATTTACGTCATTGTTTCGGACGTTCAATTGCTTTGTCTTCCTTTTGAGAGTTTCCATGTTAGTATCAAGGTTATTGTGATATCCAACCCATGGTCCAGTTAAATCACACAAATTCTTCCCAATTTCAATGGTTGAATGAATGTTTTTCACGGTGTGACGTATTCCTGCAAATACAGAAGAGCATTGTAGTTAACAGGAAAAATTCTAAAGAACACTTCAATATTGATTCTAATGGTTGTTAGAAAGGAATTTCAAATTTGATTTACAAAAGCAAGAGAAACAAAAACATGCTAATTTATGGAAACTGATTTCACATTCACCTCCAAATAATAGAAAGTCAGTCTTTGAATTATTGACAAAATAGTGATTGCACTAAACAAATCGCTAGTAACAATGAACCAGCATTTATAAATTTCAGGTAAGTGGATGATTTGAAACACAAACAAGAATAACATCTATGCCAAAGTTTATCTACCCAAGCTCGACCCAAGTTAAGTGCGAATTGATCGAGTTGTCCAAGTTGCACATAAATTTAAGGTTTTTTTATTTTATTTTTAAAGTGCAGTTAAGTTAATTAATTTATAAAAATTCAACTTTCTTTATATTTTTTTATTAAATCATAAATAACATCAAAATAAATAATTTATATAATACGAGAGATAAAAATAAAAATAAAAATTTTGAAGAACTGATGTGATGTCTTTACAATTTCTTGGCCAAATTCTAACACTCTTTTAACATCTTTTCGAAAAGAAAAAAAATTAAAAAAAAAATTGATGACCAAACTTCAAATAATAGAAAAAGAAGAGCAAGAACTATTCCATTAACAGATTAACACTTAACACTTTGTCTCCTAAAATCCTAACACAAAAGTAGTGGATCTTATGATTTAGACCAATAACTACTCATTTGGATCACTGCCTAAACATGCTTCAGGAGTATTGAATAATTTTCCGAAGCTCACTATGCTGCTTCAAAAACAGATGCTAAATGCAGTGGAAAACAAGATAGAGTCAACATATATGCAGCCTGCACACATGATGCATATGCAACTCGCAAAAAACAAATAATATTTTCAAAATAATAACAAAGAAAAATATACATATAACATGCATGTGTAGCTTAAAAAAAATAATATTATAAGAATAATAACAAAAAATATATATACATACCAGATGAGTTGCTCAAGTGGTAAAAGTTTTTTCATTAAACCTATGGTTATGGGTCCATTAAACCTTGGTGCGCGAGTGGACGGCCGCACGTGCGGGGATGGTAGCCGCACATGCAGGAGTGGGGCTCTGCATCTGCGGGGCACACGTATGCAATGAAAACTTTGTTATTTTTATCCCATTTTGCCGAGTTACATCTCTTTTAGGTCTCCTTTTTCTCACTCTAAAAGTCTTTTTTTCTCTTCCTTCTCTCTAGAGAACCCCCTCAAACACCAAAACACTCTTAGCTATCTGCCTTTGTACATTTTTGATCTTGAATGCTTTAGACACTGTGACCCAAATAACATCACAAAAGTTACGAGTTTCATCCAAAAGTTTATTATTGATGTGTTTCGTGATGGTCGTTTTGCCAACTGCCCCCATTCCCAGAACACTGATTTTTCTAACCATATCATCCATCAAGAAATTCCAAATTTTCTCCGTGTTCCCTGCACTTGTGGTTTCAGCCAAAGATTCTGCTGTTGGTATGGCATGTCCACAAGTTGGATCATCAATCAGCAAACCATTCGAAAACTCACCATTTTCATGCAATTTTTCCACCTCTTTAATCATCTCCACTGCACGCTTTCCCAAAACTGTGCGTTTGAAGGCATTCTTCAATCCTCGTATTTCTAGCTCTTGTCTTTCCATAGTTTAGACATCATCTGTTAGCCTTCGAACATCTTCTTGCCAAATTTTAACTTCATCCCTTCGTCTTTTCCTTGACTGCTGCTCTGCATAATTCACTTCTTCATTTACATCATTATTTCGGACGTTCAATTGCTCTGTCTTCCTTTTGAGAGTTTCCATGTTAGTATCAAGGTTATTGTGATATCCAACCCATGGTCCAGTCAAATCACACAAATTCTTCCCAATTTCAATGGTTGAATGAATGTTTTTCACGGTGTGACGTATTCCTGCAAATACAGAAGAGGATTGTAGTTAACAGGAAAAATTTTAAAGAAAACTTCAATATTGATTCTATTGGCTGTTAGAAAGCAATTTCAAATTTGATTTACAAAAGCAAGGGAAAAAAAAATGCTAATTTATGCAAACTGATTTCACATTCACCTCCAAATAATAGAAAGTCAGTCTTTGAATTATTGACAAAATAGTGATTGCACTAAACAGATAGCTAGTAACAATGAACCAGCATTTATAAATTTCAGGTAAGTGGATGATTTGAAACACAAACAAGAATAAGATCTATGCCAAAGTTTATCTACCCAAGCTCGACCCAAGTTAAGTGCGAATTGATCGAGTTGTCCAAGTTGCACATAAATTTAAGGTTTTTTTATTTTATTTTTAAAGTGCAGTTACGTTAATTAATTTATAAAAATTCAACTTTCTTTATATTTTTTTATTAAATCATAAGTAACATCAAAATAAATAATTTATATAATACGAGAGATAAAAATAAAAATAAAAATTTTGAAGAACTGATGTGATGTCTTTACAATTTCTTGGCCAAATTCTAACACTCTTTTAACATCTTTTCGAAAAGAAGAAAATAAACATAAAAAATTGATGACCAAACTTCAAATAATAGAAAAAGAAGAGCAAGAACTATTCCATTAACAGATTAACACTTAACACTTTGTCTCCTAAAATCCTAACACAAAAGTAGTGGATCTTATGATTTAGACCAATAACTACTCATTTGGATCACTGCCTAAACATGCTTCAGGAGTATTGAATAATTTTCCGAAGCTCACTATGCTGCTTCAAAAACAGATGCTAAATGCAGTGGAAAACAAGATAGAGTCAACATATATGCAGCTTGCACACATGATGTATATACAACTCGCAAAAAACAAATAATATTTTCAAAATAATAACAAAGAAAAATATACATATAACATGCATGTGTAGCTTAAAAAAAATAATATTATAAGAATAATAACAAAAAATATATATACATACTAGATGAGTTGCTCAAGTGGTAAAAGTTTTTTCATTAAACCTATGCTTATGGGTTCATTAAACCTTGGTGCGCGAGTGGAGGGCCGCACGTGCGGGGATGGTAGCCGCACATGCAGGAGTGGGGCTCTGCATCTGCGGGGCACGTGCCACACGTGCGGAACAGATCCAGTCTGAAAACTCTGTTATTTTTATCCCATTTTGCCGAGTTACATCTCTTTTAGGTCTCCTTTTTCTCACTCTAAAAGTCTTTTTTTCTCTTCTTTCTCTCTAGAGAACCCCCTCAAACACCAAAACACTCTTAGCTATCTGCCTTTGTACATTTTTTATCTTGATTGCTTTAGACACTGTGACCCAAATAACATCACAAAAGTTACGAGTTTCATCCAAAAGTTTATTATTGATGTGTTTCGTGATGGTTGTTTTGCCAACTGCCCCCATTCCCAAAACACTGATTTTTCTAACCATATCATCCATCAAGAAATTCCAAATTTTCTCCGTGTTCCCTACACTTGTGGTTTCAGCCAAAGATTCTGCTGTTGGTATGGCATGTCCACAAGTTGGATCATCAATGAACAAACCATTCGAAAACTCACCATTTTCACGCAATTTTTCCACCTCTTTAATCATCTCCACTGCACGCTTTCCCAAAACTATGCGTTTGAAGGCATTCTTCAATCCTCGTATTTCTAGCTCTTGTCTTTCCATAGTTTAGACATCATCTGTTAGCCTTCGAACATCTTCTTGCCAAAGTTTAACTTCATCCCTTCGTCTTTTCCTTGACTGCTGCTCTGCATAATTCACTTCTTCATTTACGTCATTATTTCGGACGTTCAATTGCTTTGTCTTCCTTTTGAGAGTTTCCATGTTAGTATCAAGGTTATTGTGATATCTAACCCATGGTCCAGTCAAATCATACAAATTCTTCCCAATTTCAATGGTTGAATGAATGTTTTTCATGGTCTGACGTATTCCTGCAAATACAGAAGAGGATTGTAGTTAACAGGAAAAATTTTAAAGAAAACTTCAATATTGATTCTAATGGCTGTTAGAAAGCAATTTCAAATTTGATTTACAAAAGCAAGAGAAAGAAAAACATGCTAATTTATGCAAGCTGATTTCACATTCACCTCCGAATAATAGAAAGTCAGTCTTTGAATTATTGACAAAATAGTGATTGCACTAAACAGATAGCTAGTAACAATGAACCAGCATTTATAAATTTCAGGTAAGTGGATGATTTGAAACACAAACAAGAATAAGATCTATGCCAAAGTTTATCTACCCAAGCTCGACCCAAGTTAAGTGTGAATTGATCGAGTTGCCCAAGTTGCACATAAATTTAATGTTTTTTTATTTTATTTTTAAAGTGCAGTGAAGTTAATTAATTTATAAAAATTCAACTTTCTTTATATTTTTTATTAAATCATAAATAACATCAAAATAAATAATTTATATAATACGAGAGATAAAAGTAAAAATAAAAATTTTGAAGAACTGATGTGATGTCTTTACAATTTCTTGGCCAAATTCTAACACTCTTTTAACATCTTTTCAAAAAAAATAAATAAATAAATAAATAAAAAATAATAAAAAAATTGATGACCAAACTTCAAATAATAGAAAAGGAAGAGCAAGAACTATTCCATTAACAGATTAACACTTAACACTTTGTCTCCTAAAATCCTAACACAAAAGTTGTGGATCTTATAATTTAGACCAATAACTACTCATTTGGATCACTACCTAAACATGCTTCAGGAATATTGAATAATTTTCCGAAGCTCACTATGCTGCTTCAAAAACAGATGCTAAATGCAGTGGAAAACAAGATAAAGTCAACATATATGCAGCCTGCACACATGATGCATATGCAACTCGCAAAAAACAAATAATATTTTCAGAATAATAACAAAGAAAAATATACATATAACATGCATGTGTAGCTTAAAAAAAATAATATTATAAGAATAATAACAAAAAATATATATACATACCAGATGAGTTGCTCAAGTGGTAAAAGTTTTTTTCATTAAACCTACGGTTATGGGTTCAAGACCCGTTCTCCTCTATACCTAATTTTTACAAAAAAAAATATGTGACATAAACCCAAAATATGACAATATGAGACACAAATGTGTCAACACAATACCACCAACAAGCCGCCTTTACTTTATAACAGCGAAACAATGCAAATATTGGGGTATTTCGGAAAAATCTAAAATATGAGACACAAATGTGTCAACACCACTAGCAAACTTCACTTTATATAGGTATTTGGAAAAATTCAAAATATGAGACATAAATGTGTCAATACCACCAGCAACCTTTACTTTTATAATAGTACTAGTGGTCCGTAAAAGTCCGCACCCACAATATACGTGTGTAACTCAAAAAAAAAATAAAAAATAAAAAAAATAAAATTTAAGAATAATGACAGAAAAATATACATATAATATGTATTGTTCAAATAGTAAAAGCCTTCATTAAACCTATGGTCATTGGTTTGAGGCCATTTTCTTTGCTGACAAAAAAAAAAAAAAAAAGGTTTGAGGCCATTCCTCTACTTTACGTTTTTTTTACAAAATTCACCAAATATAAGGATATTTTGAATGTCAATAACACCATTACAAAAATTCACCAAATATAAGCGTCTAAAAATTTGGAAAAACCCAAAATATGAGACACAAATATATCAACACCACCAACCTTTACTTTATAACAGTATAGGGTATTTTGGATGTCAACAACACCATTACAAAATTCACCAAATATAAGAGTATTTTGGGAAAATCCAGAAAAACCTAAAATATGAGCCGCAAATATGTCAACAACAGCAACCTTCACTTTGTAATAGTATAGAAGATAGCTAGGTGTAGAAGATATATGACTTTTCTTAGCCATCCAAAATAAATAAATAAATTTGTACTAATTTATTTTAAATTAAAAAATCAACTAAAGTGATTTACTTTGGTCACTCTGGCGAGAGAGGTCTATTTCTAAAACTATTTATTAGCCAAATCTTTATTCTTTGGGTCAAAATGACATTATTTATCCAAAAGGACAACTATTTGTTCAAAGGCTTAACTATCTATTTAGGTTTGGTTTTCAAATTTTTAAGTTTTTTTTAGAACTAAAAATTAATTTAGTGATGAAATGAAAAAATAAAAGGTCCAAATAGAATATTGGATGATAGGTCAAGGGGATAAAGTGATATTGGGTGATAATTCATGGGCGTAAAGTGTAATTTATCCTATTGATGGAAGGATATTTTTAGTCATAAAGGTTTGAATTGAAAAAATAAAAATAAAAAATTAGTAGATGAGGGAGGTTAGTTGTTAAAATTTTTAGTTGAGGGGAGTAAGGTGATAATGACAATAGTTGAAGGAGACAAAGTGTAATTTACTCTAAATATTAAGGAAGATTCTGACAGATGAGTGGTAATCTTCTTTAGACATCGTTAGGTCTAAAAATTGAGTCTACAAAGTAGATTTGTATATCATTTTTCTTTGAGAAATTAAATAATTATTAAAATATTACTCAATGTAGGTCAATTAGCTTAATAAAAACTTATAGAAGACTAGTTTTAATTAAACATATTATTCACTTTTCATGAACCTATGTAATAATTTAAAATATTACTAATGTTCTTATGCTCATAAAGTTTTACAAGTAATTCTGCCCCGCCTTTTTATTACTCGGATTCCATTACCAAACCATTATTATAGATTCAATTTCAGAGATAACATACAAAAACTCTTTGGTTGCGTTTGGAAGAGTTTTCTAAATATGATTTGAGAATACAGTTGCATTTTGAGTTTGTGAGTTTTGAAATTATGATTTGAGTGTGGAAAATTTGTTTGGTAAATGAGGTTTGAAAAGAGTTTTGAATTGAGTTGGGAATTTTTGATGTGACATATGATATTTGATACAAAAACTTAACTCATAACCAAATACACAACTCAAAATTCTAGTCAAAACTCATAAAAAAAATTTAAAAATTCGGAAAATATTTTTTATTGAATATATAAAAATTAACATGTGTCAATTACAACAACAACAAAAAAATAAAAAATAAAAAATAAATAAATAAAAATTGCACTGTTCCAGTCAACTGGCCGAATGACTGGTGAGACGTCCCGTGAGATGACCGGTGAGTCCAAATTTTCCCACCTTGGACAGAATTTTCAAAAGTAAGTGTGAAATTAATTTTTGAAAACCAAAAACAAATGCCACGTTCAAAACATGGATAGAACTAAAGTTTGGAAACTCTACCAAACAGAGCCTTTATATTTACAAGAACACATGAATAAAAATTCTTTCATCGGAATATAATATGAATGCAACAAGAGTTGTATTTAAATAAATTTCCCATAGGCTTACATCTTTTAAACTAAGAGGAAGGGTTTAACCCTTTTACATCAATGGCATTCCGCCCAAAAATAAAAAGCCCCATGGCCAACAAGTAAAGAAGATCCATCATCTTAAAACACTCCTCAATGGTTTATACAGAAATTGTAATGCCTCACTCCCGAGTTGTTAAATACACTAAAATAGCCCCATAAAAAATACAAGTTTTTCCCCCAAAAAATAATAACTACAAAATCATCTCCAAATGGTACAATATCCTCCAAATATTCTATAGCACAATTACCTCCAAAATGAACAACATTACAACTATCTCCAAATTTAATAATTACAGTGGTGGGTCCCAAATCTCTACATTAATAAATCTTTCTATTCTCAATTTTGAGCTCCGCTAAAATCTGCTCCACACCTGAAAATAAATTAATTCGGGAAGTATACAATACGATAGGAATACAAGGCTCGAATACAGAATAAATTAACAGGAATCCAACAATTTATGACATTAAATCAACGATACGATAATCAAGCAATTTACCAAATTGCACAACAAATCAACCATAATTTATCTAGGACCAAATACCCAATCCTACTTAGTACATGACCAGTGAACAAATCCACACTCGAGCGGAGCCTCTTTGTTTGCATGTCCGCTCGAGCGTATAAAGCCACGCTCGAGCGTGGACCCCTGTTTCAGTAAATTTTGAAAAGTGTTTTAAAGTGCATCTTTGCATCCTCATTCCATCCTAGGCATTCCTAGGCCTAGTTTAAGGCATCTTAATGAGGATATTGATGTATGTAACACATCCCGCGGGGGACCTCGCTACAGTTCGGACTAGATTTATGTCACGATTCTCAATCTAAACCAAAGAGTCCAAATCCGACAAATCGTTTTGAGAAAACAGATTTTTGAAAGAAGTGTCAAACATGGACTGCTTTGCTAGATACAGAGTCGCCACCTAAATATTTTTTAATGGGAGAATTTAGGAAACTCTGACTCGGTGCCAAAGGCCACGTGTCCGTCATCACCAAAGTTGCCTCAGCTCGGGAACTTGGGTACGATTGGGGAAGGTCAGCTATGAGCACCCCCCTCTCGCCCGATCTGAAGATCAGCCTCTACTAACCGTGATATCTTGTTTTGAAAACATTATGTGTTCTTATTCCGGTTATTAGCCTAGAATTACTATGTTATGCGCACAGCACACAAGTATAGACCAAATCGCCTAAATTGGAACAAAACATTTCATGTTTGTTTTGAAAAATGGTTTGCTACTCGTAAGTAGGCTAAAATGTAGGTTTTGCCACCCTTAACTGGGCTTTGGAAATGATGATTTTGCCACTATCTAGTGGGCTTTAAACTCACGGTTTTTAATGCATTATCCCAATTTAAGCAATTCGACCTTCAACCACAGGCATTCAAGCAGTTATATCACATAAACAGCTAGCCTCATGGTAAACATGCTATTATGGCAACACTCACACGCATGCGGTATGCTAAAGCGTAAAAGCTTACCTAGTACTCCGTGCCAAAACAGAAACTAGTTAGTAATCATACATGATCCTAGTTCATGTTAAGTGACTAATGCAGCGCATACAGAATGTCATTAGAGTAGGCTCGGCTAATCTAGGGATGACATGTGAAAATGCACAGATAGCACGTATTCCACTTGGAATTGAAATGCTTATGCAGTTAGCATGATGCACCGAGCCCGGTGCAGGCAATACTAATGAATGATGCACGCATACATAGCATAAGGATGCTAAAATAGATATGCCCTAATACTAACAATCAAAGCAGGTAAATAAAAGGGAAGAAAGAAGTGGGGGTTGGGAGACATACACACACTCACCTACGCTTATTACAGATTTGCCCTCGCTCGGAGGAACCAAATGAATATTACAATTTAATTAACCTACAAGCTAATTAAATATTACAGACAATTAAATTAATTAAGCAAATTAATTAATCTAATTTAAACAGTAAAGGCCTCGGGAAGAGGATTCGATGCAATGCATGCTCGGTCCTGCCCGGAAAGTCACTGCCATGCACAAGCTGCCTCTGTTTTCCCTGCTCTGCCCCTCTGGAGATTGCCAAAGTCTCAGGGTTTGCTCTCTAGATGCTACGGAACACCACCGGCTGAAGGAGGACACCACCGGCCGTAGTATGTGATCATCGGTTGTTGATTGAGCTATCGGCCACCCATACATGGCCGGTCGGCACTAAACATTGCCAGTCGGCCAAAAATTCCTGCAGAACCTGCAATTGACAGCAGCAGAGGGCAAGGCATGGCATGGCAATGCATTTCAAGCAATGTATGCACCAATCACTCCCCTTTATCATGTTTATGACTCAAAGGGCCATGATCCTTGGTTCTTGGACTATCAATCACGCATTTCCATGCATGATGGCCCAAAGAACCAAGTGTGCACTTTGATATGGCATGCAATGCACATAAACAAACAAATGGAACTCAACCTCTATCACAAACAATTCAAGAGGCCAAGGATGCATGCTAATGCAATGCAACCTAAGCATGTTAGCTAGTATGCAACATGGAGATACCAAGAAGCATACAAGGCATGCAAGGCATGGGACAATGCTACGAACAAGTATGCAAGACATAATGTGGGTATTCAAGCATGCAAGCAAGCATGTGACTTCATTCAATCATGTGATTTCAATCATGCAACAACTCACCAATATGCTACAACATACAATGAGTGCATGCAACAAACAAAGAGATGGACTTAAACATGATTTAGGAAGCCCTAACTAGGCCTAAAACAGTGGCCAAAAACTCAAGAAATGGGACCAAACACACATACACACATGCACATGTTGATAGGTCAAAACTTAAGCATATGACGGCAACTTTTAAGCACACTTAAAAGGGACTAAGCATGGACTAAGGGCATGCACAAAAGCTCTGAAATTATGTTAAAATGGTGTCTTACCAATTAAACAAAGACAAGCCAAGCATGCAACATGGTCCAAAACTTAAGGCTAACAAACCAAAATGCAAAAAAGCTATGCAAGGCATTCTAAAGTCGACCCAAACAACTAAGGATAGACCTTAAACATGGCAAAATGAACATGAATGCTTCACAAAGCCAAACCTAAAACATGTTAGAACAATGGTTTACAACCTAAGACATGTTAAGGCAACAAAGTGGCATTACAAGGCATGTATGCCAAGCAAGCATGGTGTACCAAAACCAACTAAAAATAGAGGCATATTATGACATAATAAGCATAAAAAACAGTTAAGGCATGGTCAACATGAGCCTAAGCTAGGTGCTCCCTCAAGAGGCAAAAATAGTCTGTTTCAAGGACAACAAGGAGAGGGGGTGGCCCTCTCCTTCTTGGGACCTCAAGGCACCATCGTCACCTCTAAAATCCCTCAAGATTTCAGTGGTGAGGAGGCCCAAACACTAGGGTCCCGGAGCTCACTCAAAAAGGCACAAAATGGAGCCTTACAAGGCTTAAGAGTGGTCAAACAACCTCAAACCTTCAAGCAACCTTAAACAACTATTTAGAGGGCCTAAAAACAGAACTTTTATATATTATATGTTAAGCTCAAAAACAGTGGTAAGGTAGGAAAAAATACAATGTAAAAATGGGGTAAAAAGGGACTAGTTTCTCACCCATGAAGACTTTCTTCACATATAGTGGACCGGCTGCCTCCTTGAGCTCAAACCAGCTCCAAAGCTCCAAAAACAAACCCCAAGGACCCCAACCCTAAGAGAAGGTGTGATGGTGGGTGTTTGTGAGCAAAAATGAGACAAAAACACACACTAGAGAGGGGTATAGAGATAGGATATGAACAAACCCTAACCCTAAAACTCAAAGCTCTGAAAATGCTATCTAAAATGTCCAACCCCCATGCCAAGAAAAGAAGGCCTCTCTTATAGGCAATTTCCTCTTGTAAGGCTTACAAAACAAGCCATCCAAGAGGAAAATCCCTCCATACACGTGTATAGAGGGGAACAGAGTGGGTGCCAACTATCACAGCTAGCACAAAATATCTGCTAAAAGCAGATGAACAGTGGTCGGCTAGCCAAAAGTGACTTTGGCCAAAATTTATGGTCGGTCGGCCAAACATTTGGCCGATGGCAACAAGAGACAGCCGGTGGCCTCATGTCATGGCCGGTGGTGTGTGGGGATGCCTCAAAAGGCATTCTCTGCCCCTCAAAGGCAAAGCACAAGTTTTTGGTGCAAAACCAGACACAAAACAGTCGAGTCGAGAGGTCCTGAGACGAGGCGCGCTGCCAAGGCTTCCGGGAACTCAAGACGAACACAGACATGGATGATCACCGAGTGTTCTAACGGTGACGTCCAAGTCTTGAGGACGGTCAAAAATGGGGTGTCTACAGTTGCCCCTCTTTGACAGAACTCGAAAGTCATAACAATAACGGGAGTGAATGTCAAAGCCCAGAGACGACCCATTTTTGACAAGGCCGAAGACTTAGACAAACATGCAAGACAAACAAGATATGCGCCCGAAGGCAGGGGCAAAATGCAAGACAATGCACAAAGCCGAGCATAACTTATGATCACGCAAAGAAAGCTGTAACGAAGCACACATGCAACAGTTTTAAGCTAGCAAAAACCAAACTACACTACAATGCAGAAAGGATGTAAGAGAATTGTGCAATTCTCGACACGTCTCACGCGGAGGATACAATACCTGTCCGGTTCATCTGGTTGCACCAGCCTCAAATGAACCGTACGTACAATATCGTGCCTGAAAAAGAAAGCAACTTAACAGGTACAATATTGTTAGCAACATGCACAACATGCAAAATGAATGCAAAATGATATGCAATATATACAAAACAATGTATGGACAATGCAAAAGAAAATGTAATGCAATTGAAAAAATGCAAACTATATGCAAAGCAATTGAATCATGATCCAATCATGAGCGGTTCAAAATCACACAAATGTCAAATAGATTGATGGAGGTAACAAGTCCGTCTACCATAGAAAAGGTCACACAAAACTATGAGTGATGTAGACGGACACAAGAACAAGTAATTGGGTGGAATGACATAAGTGGGGAAACGACCCGCTAGGGAAAGGATAATGACCCTAGTGCTGGATGCAAAATTACACTACAATGTAATATATACAGTGGATATGGCATGCAGCAAAACCAAATCTTGCCTAGGAAAGGCATGGACACACACGACCCGCGTCTAACATAGAACGGTCGCACAGAACTATGAGTGTATAGACGTGAAAAGTATGGGCACATACCAGACCAAGCTCAACATGGAAAGGCGCAAACCCTAGATGGAAGTGATGCAATGGATGTACGCAAGCTACAATGCGATATGTACAATATGCAATGGAATGGACTATGTACAATGCATTATATACAATGATGCATGACATTTGCAATATGCTGGGGAGAATGCAATGGATGCAGTGGATAAGGCCTGCGGCCAAACCGTATTTTGCCTAGGAAAGGCATGGACACATACAAACCATATCTAAAACAGAAAAGGTGCCGCAACCCTCAAACCAACATAC
The DNA here is from genome assembly GCA_025200525.1 of Camellia lanceoleosa. NCBI lineage: Eukaryota > Viridiplantae > Streptophyta > Magnoliopsida > Ericales > Theaceae > Camellia > Camellia lanceoleosa. The sequence goes on from CM045760.1 coordinate 89,844,210, forward strand.
CAGCGTGGAATAGGCGCGTACATATGCAGAACCGTGCTTCGATACGAAAAGTGTGGGCACATACCAGACCAAGCTTAACAAGGAAAGGCGCAAGCCATAGATGGAGGTGATGTAATGAATGCATGCAAGCTACAATGCAATACCTACAATATGCAATGGAATGGACTATATACAATGGATAAGGCACGCAGGCCAAACCAAATCTTGCCTAGGAAAGGCATGGACACAAACAAACCGCGTCTGACATAGAACGGTCACACAGAACTATGCTTTAACGTTGAAAGTATGGGCACATACCAGACCAAGCTCAACATGGAAAGGCGCAAACCCTAGATGGAGGTGATACAATGAATGCATGCAAGCTACAATGCGATATGTACAATATGCAATGGAATGGACTATATATAGAAAAATGCATGACATATGCACTATTTACAGATGATGCATGATATATGCACTATTCAAAATGATGCATGACAATATTTACAGATGATGCATGACATATGCACTATTTTTTTTTTCTTTCAAAAATGCAAATGATGCATGAAATGCATGTTTGCTGAATGCGCGACAATGCAAGTCGCTTTGGAATGCAAGACAATGCCTGGATTTTCTAATGCGCAACGACGCGCGACTTAAGATATGCATGGCAATGCAAACGAACTATGTACGTCAATGCACAGAAGGTCTTGCACCTCCCAAGGATTTAAGGTCTCCTAGACCAGGATGCAAAATGCATGCATGACAAATGCTTTTTTGAAAGGCGCAACAACGCACGACTTTTGAGATGATGATGCATGACAATGCAGGCGCCAAAGGTTTCGCACCTTCGAAGGATTTAAGGTCTCCTAGACCGTCTGTTGGAGAAATGCTTGCTAATACAAGTGAACTTGGAGTGCGTGACAACGCGTGACCTTGAAATGCATGACAATGCATGTGAGTTCGAAATGCATGACAATGCAAGTGAACTCGAAATGCGCAACAATGTGCGGCTTAAGCTGTGCATGACAATGCAAATGAACTGGATTCATGTCAATGCAGGTTGTGCGTGTTACGATGCGTGTATGCATGCATAACGATTCAAGGGATGATGAGTGCTACAACATATGCAGACATGCAGGCACCAAAGGTTTTGCACCTTCCGAGGATTTAAGGTCTCCTAGACCGTGCGTGTTTAGGGTCTCGCCAGACCGTGGCGCACAAGACAGTGGGAGTGAGGTGCGCAAAATAGCGCGAACAATGAATGCATGCTAAATGCAAGGAGATGCGCAAAACAGCGCGATGCAATGCACCGAACAGTGCGATGAATGCATGCAACGTACACGGGGCAACTTTTGAATCTTGTAAAAGACAAAAGGATACAAAAGGATACACCTCGGATGAATTCGAGTGCTACGCACAAGAGGCACAATCCAGGGGCAAAACGGAGGCTGGTTGAGCTTCGAAAATGCACTGTTCTTGCACTATCTTGAGCAATGAAGGCCCCAAACTACATATCTGACCCAAAAGAGGTTGTAGGAGGCTCACCGGCCGGAAGAGGAAGCCACCGGCCATCCACCGGCTACAGAAAAACATCACCGGCCAAATATTTGGCCGGCCAGCCAAAAATGTAGCCGACCGGCCAAAAGTGCCTGAATCGGGATAGATTCGACTTTTCGCTTCGGGTCTTTTAAAATAGGGTTTTGAACCCTATTTCTTTCACTTCTCTTAGGCCGAAAATAGTCCCCTCTCTTTCTCTAGAGTACTTTTTCCTCCTTCATTCCCCGATTTTCTTGCATTTCATGCCCGTTTCATCGTTCGATTCGCGATCTCCTTCGCGTTTCGAACATTTTCATCCAAACAAATCTCATTTTCGGTGCTTCCTTCGCTATTTCCGCTTCTTGGGGTTTGTTTCCCCCAAGTTTTTCTTGACTTCCATACATTTTCCGCTTTCCAACTTTTCCGGCCATTTTCCACCCTCCAGGGGGTTGACTTTTTGTTGACCCTTTGCATTCCAACTTTATTTTCATTTTCCGACCATTTCCCTCGTCACATTCGACATGGCCGACGACATTCCACAGGGTGGGATTCCCCCGGATCACGAGATGGATCCCGAGGCTGAGCTCCTACCTTTGAGCGTCCGTCCCTTCGACCCGGTGACCTACCGATCGGCGATCCACGTCTTGCCTCCTGACGGTCTTCGTCAGTTTCGGAGCTTCGATAGGGCGATGCCTCCCGAGCTACTACTACGCGAGCCTACCTCTCATCTGTTCTTCGGCGCTTCCGAGGTAACATTCCCTCCTCCGCTTTACTTTCTGCAATGTAGAATATAAAACTGCCAACTGCCATAGCTGTTTATGTTCTTTAATTGCTTCGGCCTAGATACATTGATGCACACTGTATGTTGTAGTTGATCACAAACACACTTGCAACTGATATCTGTTTGAGACTGACACGTGCACACACACTGCACTAGCCTTAAACCACTCAAACACACGGCACTCACCGCATTTCACTGCAAACTCACCGGCACCCGGTGTCTGTTTGAATCTGAAAACATGCACGCATGCCACATCTGTACTAAACCACTCAAACATGTTGACACACCGCACGTTGTAGTTCATTGTAAGCACACCGGCTCCTGATATCTGTTTGAATCTGAAAACATGCACACATGCTATATCTGTACTGAAACATGCAAACACACTGACACATCGCATGTTGTAGTTTACTGTACGCACATCGGCTCCCGGTATCTGCTTGAATCTGAAAATATGCACACATGCTATATATGTACTGGATCGTGCAAACATACTTGACATATCACATGTTGTAGTTCACTACCAAATCTAAATGCTTTTCAGAATTGTACTTTAGCATTTCTTTCCCATTGTTTGCTTGAATACAGGGAGATTCCGTTACAGTTCGGGGGTATGGGAACATCGCCGCTCGTGATTGGTACGCCGAGTTACCCGATGCGGTCCGCCACATCGTGGACCAGGCCGGCTTTGGTGCATTCTATAGAGGGCTATCCAGACTTACTACGAGTAGGCCTCTCCTTACTGCTCTAGCGGAGAGGTGGTGGGACACCACCGACTCGTTCCATCTTTCTACGACGGGAGACATGACGATGACTCCCTACGATTTCTCGATGCTCACAGGCATCGGGGTAGGGGGTGATCCGATCCCCTTCGACACCGATATGGACGAGTGGACTGCTGCCCAGATCTATCTACTTGGCGAGGTACCACCTCTCGCCCGTCCAGGCTTTGTTCGTTTTTCCTGGTTCAAGGTCCAGTTTAGGGTCCAGCTAGCCCTAGGTGAGGTGGCCCCGATGACTTAGGAGGCGGTGGAGCGCTACGCCCGTGGCTTTCTCATGTTCCTGCTGGGGACGACTATTTTCGCCGACCGGGTGAATACCGTGCCCCTCTGTTTGCTCAACGCCTTAGTGGATGTCACACGGATCCTGCGCTATGACTGGGGTGGCGCCGCTCTGGCTACACTTTACGGATACATGAGCTCAGCTTCCCGCGGTAGCAGACAGTTGCTCGGGGGTTATTGACGCGCTTGGGAGATACGTTTCTTTTTCTTTTTTTTTCTGCTTTTCATTTCTGCTCTATATTTTCTGTACTCTGTACACTGCACATACTGTAGTCTACTTTATACTGACTGTATACTGCACACACTGTACACTCTACACAATACACTGCACAACACATGGCTCTGCTATTTCTGTTTTATTCTTATACTCTGCTTTGTCTGATAAGCGTACTGGTATTTATTCTGCAGTTGTGGGTCTATGCCTACTTTCCTAGGCTAGCCCCAGTACCAGATGCGGATACCCCTCTTGTCGTCCCATTCTCGCACCGCTTTGACGGGAGGTGCGTGCAGAGGCCCCGGGAGACGTTTAGCTTCTTTCACCGCTATTTCGACACTATCACCCCTGCCGAAGGATGTTTTACTTATAGTTCATTTAAGTTCCGCTTTTCATTGTATGTTTTCAACAACAGTAGATAACAAACTGTATTTCATTTTCAGATCACTTGGCAGCCTTGGGCTCCGTTGCCAACGACGATTCGGGACCGATTTGCCGGTGTTGAGGAGACCTCGCGTTTCTGGATTCTGCTGGAGGGCCCGATCTGTCGGGCTTGGTACCTGGGCGAGCGTTTCCTGCACCAGACCCTTGGGTTACCAGAGCAGATAGTCCCGGTTCACCCTCCTAAGCATATGAGGGAGTCCGAGAGTTTCACTGCCGAGCAGATGGTTGATTATACGATCGGTTGGGAGGCAGATGGCTTCAGAGGCGAGGGCGATTACTCTGAGTACGTCCGGACCTTCATCATGCATCCTCTGAGCGGCGGCCACTGAGTTGAGCGAGAGAGACCTGTGGCACCAGCGACTGGAGCGGGAGCGAGGGCTGGAGCAGGAGCGTTGAGAAGAGCTCGAGTCCGCGGCAGGGATGGAGTTCAGAGAGGGCGGGGGACCGTTGGCTGCTCGCCCACCGGCCCGACACTCTGGGGTGGTGGGCGACCTACCAGATCCCCTTCGCTCCTCCCCCAGCCGATCACAAGTTAGTCGGCTTCCACGACTTACCTCCGGTATGTATTACTTCATTTTGCATCTTGCATTGGCATTTCATTTCAGTTTATTTGATATTCAGCAAAATACTGATGCATCTGATACTTTTGCAGGCGTCCTCCGAGTGCACCCAACAGTCCCTGGAGTTGAACGCCTCCATGATGGGGATGTTGCAGCGGACTTTCGACCTTCTGGTCCTCTACAGTATTCTAGTATGTTCTTCTGACCACAGTGTCAAACCATACATAAACTGCTTTACATGATCTGATGCATCACAAAGCACTTGACACACTGATCTCACGGCATCTGATACACTGTATTCATACACTGCATTCTGCACTGATAAACTGTTCATAGCATTCACACACTGTATTCATACACTGCATTCTACACTGATAAACTGCTCACGGCATTCATACACTGTACTCATACACTGCATTCTACGTTGATAAACTGCTCACGGCATACTGATGCGTTTGCCTCTTATACTTTTTAGCCTCCCTTCCAGATTCCTCCGGTGGGGGGAACTCCAGCCGGACCTTCTATTTCCACCCGGGATGGCAGAGTATACCCCCGCACCAAAGCGGGGCGCACCCATGTAGGGAGTAGCTCACAGGCTCCAGTCCCTGATCATGATGATGATGATGGGGAGGAGGAGTCCGAGGCGGAGGCTGAGTCCTCCGAGGAGGAGACCGGAGACGACTCGGGCTCAGGCTCAGATGACGATGCTGATGTCGATGTTCCTGGACCCTCGTCCAGGAAGAGGATGAGGACGGACCCCTAGACTCGAGGCCTTTTGACATTAATCCAGATTTTTGATGTCTTTCTTATTTTCTGTATTTTTTCTTTTTTGTTGATAACTAGAGTACCTTGTACTGCCGCAGGCAGGTTTTTGCTTCTAAAGCTTTGCACTTGGAAAAGATGACGAAATGAAACAAACTTTTTATCTGAAAAAGTGTTACATTCTGTACATTTCATATCTTGCATCGCATTGCATCATGTTACACCTCAATGTAAATGAAATTGATCTGCTGTCTGAAAATTGAACACTTGCATTGTAATAACCAAGTAACGAACCAACTAACAGCAAAACAACTCATACCAATCACTGCTCAACCTGAACACACAACCCATACACTACTGAGGATTAACCTGCATACAACCCACAACACAACACTTGGTTCATTCTACCCACGGCAAATCCTGAACAAACAGCCCAATCTGACAAGTCGGACTATAAAGGTGAAACCGGCTGAAGTTGAAGCACACTCAGATGCCCCAAATTTTCCCTTTCTCCTTTTGCTTCGTCTAAATGTAGATACTGGCGCAGCACTCTGAGCATAAACGATTTTTTTGAAATTGAAAAGGTTTTTTTTTTTTAACCGGGGTATCGAGCCTACAATTGAACACGGCGGAAAAAGACTTAAACAAAAGGCACACGACCTAAACACAATGAGATACACTCGGAAAAGACCCAAAATAAGAGTTGGGCTAAACATGATAAAAGACACGACACACGGACGTGTTTGCAAAAACAAAAGGCCTCAGATCTCGAGGAGCCAGTTCTTCCGGGTGTTATTCCCACCCTTTCTGATTTGTGATTCTCACATCACTCGGCCTTCAAGCTCGGTTTTTCTCTCAAAACCCTTTTACTCACTTTTCTCTCGATTTACACCTCTCCATTCTTTATTCTCTCATTTTTCATCCCTCCCCTGGGTGTTTGATAGATGAATAGGAAGTCGTGGGTTTACACCCAACATTGTTAGCTCGCGGTTGTTTCTTCCGGTGACGTCTAGTCGATATTCCGAATAGGGAAAGCTTCTTCCGGCAAATAGGGTGCCTTTCTGGCAAGTATGTTGACGGCGGGGGAAAGACAGAACATCTGACTCGACCGTGCCCCTAGCTCATTACTTTGACCATTTTTTGTTTTGGTTTTCTACTAAAACAGTTTTGACCAAGATGAAAGTCGGATTAACATACTTGTTCGATTTTTTATTTGAAAATCATGCAAGTCAGACTGTGAGTACTGAAAATTTTCCTTTTCGGGTCCAAGAAAATGGTCCGGTTTTGGAAAATGAAATAGTTTTCGAGAAAATAGTCAACCTCAGTAAAAATTTTCAAAAACTATTTTTGCAAACGGTCGTTGCTCAATGAGCACGGAACCTACTCTTGAGATGCATGACCTCAGACCCATAGCAATGGAAAATTGCCCCTTGTCTAAGGGACACTGCATGGCAACGGAAAGTTGCCCCTTGTTTAATAGCACCATGGCACACTGTATGGCAACGGAAAGTTGCCCCTTGTTTGGGCGAAGCCGCGGCATACTGGAAGCCAATCCTTATTAGTGATGATCAAACCCTCGGATGCGGAGAAGGCGAAGATGGTCAGAACCAATATATGGACACAGTCACTGTGAAAGCGTTGACGGTTGGATTTCAAGAGGAAGTTGACTATGCGGTTCCGGTTGTCACAACCAAACTATCGGGTTCAGAGGAGGCAAAGATAATCAAAACCATTACATGGACTAAGACGCTATGAAAGCGTTGGGGGCTGGACTTCAGGACGAAGTTGCCTACGTATCCCAAAGATGGGAATCAAGCCTTACGTAGTTCCGGTTAAGGTACACTCGAGTATTTTAACCTTCGCTTTTTAGGCTCTAACTTTTGCAAAGGTGCCCGATGCGGGTTTTCGACCTTGCGAGCTTTGTTTTTCTTTTCTTTTCATTTCCTTTTTCGCATTTTTTTTTTTGCCCTTTTTTTTTTGTTTGTTTGTTTTTTTTTTTTTTTTTTTGTGTTCTTTTCTTGCTCTAACTTTTGCCTGGGTCGCCCTTCCGGGTTTTCGGCCTAGCGAGCCTCTCAAGGGTAAAAGTGTAGCTAGTCCATGCCAAATGATTTTGAAATAGAAGCCCTCTGTATCCAGGAAAATGACTGTTGTATTGGTTTGCAGAAGAAATCATCACGGTTGCTTCACGAGCCTCTTCCGATGAGATCTGATCTTCTCGATCTGACTTTGGTGCCTCTTGCTCGAGGGCTGCTTCAAATTGGGCCACACGGGCCTCACATGGCGGTTGACTGTTGAAGGCTCTGAACGGATTCTAGGTTCGAAACAAACAGATTGAATCTTGAGGCCGAGAGCGATCCTAGTCTGTGCAATCTCAAAGAGCGATTCCACACAGGTCTTCACAGGACCGCGCAAAACATTTTGTTTTTGAAAGTTTTTAAGAAAGCGACAAATCGCTCGCGCTGAAGATAGTGTGGAACCACCGATCAAGCCGTGGTCCTTCTCAAGACTACACCTCGACAGGCATGATTTCATTCATTAAAAGCTCAGCATGCCTCTCTTTCTCTCAATTTGATCAAAGTTTTGCAAAACCCGAGGAATTCCTTCCTCTTCGTTTTTTTTTTTTTTTTTTTACCACCGCAGTGTTCAAAAAGGGTTCTCTTGAAAAATTCAGGTTAATGCAATGAGTTTGGCGCACAGGAGAGAAAGCGAGATGTACTGTCAACCCATTCAATTCCTCTGGCATAACTGGCTCAAGGCAAACAATAAGTGAGGGAACATGATAGCCACAGCCGTTTCATTCAAAACTTCCAACTGCAACTGGCTTCTCAGTAGAGACAGACTCAACAGGAAAAACAAAAGGGGTATTTACAAAGCGGTGTTCGAGGCAACAACCCCAGAATCACCCGATATCCTATACAAAGGGGACTGACTTGTTACATTAGGACAGACCCTTAAGCAAAAAGGGCTGACTCAAGATAATGAGACAGACTCAAAACAAAACAAAAGACTGACTCGATACCTAAGCTAGAATTTACAAAAACTAGCAATCACAGATGCTCAAAAATGCGTGCCAGACGCCACATCAAAATACTGGGTGCCGCCCACGAGTAGTCCAACCCTAATCACATACTCGCAGTATCAGTGTCCTCAAAATCCAATAACTGGGTAGTAACGGACTTGGCTGAGGTGGGCGGGAGGATAACCTCGTTGTCGATCAAGTCTTGCACCTCATGACGGAGGCGGAAACAATTATCGGTAGCATGCCCTGTTTGCTGGTGGTACGCATAGTACAAAGCAGGATCATGGGTAGCAGGGAGATTCTTCGGGAGAGGCTTCGGCTCAAGAGGTGTAAGATGCCCCTTTTTAGCCAAAATTAGAAGTTCCCTAGACAAAGGCATGTAGAGAGGATGAAAGACTCGACGCCCTCGAGGTAGGTACTTTGAAGTCTGGGTATTCCTGCTAGACGCACTAGCGAAAGGGTCGGCGGGCGCTGCCTTGACTTTCTGATCTTTCCTGGGTGCAGGGTTGGGAATGAGAGGAACTGTTCTGGCATGACGGGGCCTATCCCGGTTTTCTAACTGACTTGAACTACCCTCAGGTGGAGTGGGGAAAACGGCATCCACAACCTTGGTCACAACTGGGGATACTTGCTGTTTACTCATCCCCCTGGCTTTCAAAGCCTCGACTGCCCACAGCAGTTGTTCGATGGGATCGGCGTCTGCCTTCATTTTGTTCTTGCCTCTGGCCTCAGCCTGATCGAGGGTTTGGGTTGAGGTGGATACGTCATTGCCATAGTTGGAGGCCATCTCCGGTTGGCTAAGCTCGATCACAATCCGTCCCAACAGCGGGGGCTCCTGTGGTACAAAATTCCCGGTATATGGCACATCATGTGGTGAGGCTGACATTCCGTACGCGAGATCCGCCACGGACCTCTAGAGGTCACCTATCATTCCCATCAATTCGAATGTGGTGGGCTCACGAGCCTGATACAGCTGGAGGGTCCAGACCGGGTGCGCAGCAGGCAACTTGGGTGGATGCAGTACATCAACATCAGTCTCACTTTGCAGGGTGATTCCTTGATCTAACGCGGTTGTCATAACCACGATCTCTTCTGAATTCTGCGTCATCGTAAGTTTTGCCTCGGCAACGGGGAACACTAGCTATTCTGTAACTCACTGAACTGAAAGGAAAAGCAAGCAGCATTTCAGCCCAAACGGATCAAACACAGGTGCAGCTGAACAACTGTACTCTACTATTGATCACTGTTCCCCAAAATCACTGCCCCAATAACACTGAATCGGATGCCCACAGATATAACTGATTCTCACAAATACTGATACTGATGCCCTCGGGTCTAATATTCAAACTTGCAAACCGATATGTGCATTCCTGCAGGGATACAATCTAAAAGCACATAGCAAGTAAAGAGAGCCAAAGCACCCTTATGTTGGGGTAGGGTTTCCCTGTCCTATTTTGTCAGGAGCTAGGGTTTCACTACGCACACAGCGGTTTCAAACAACCTAAAATCGGGTGAGCAACCTGTCCTACTTTGGAATGGTCACTATGGATTTTGCTATGCACTAGGTCGAACGGTCAAAAGGGTGCCCCGGTAAAACCGGGGTTTGTGTTCCCATACTGGCAGAGCCCGCAACCGGTCAGCCTTATGGCATGCTTTGACAAAGTCAAGCCTTCGGCAAACCGCTCAGGAATAGCAGATGGCCAACACGGTGTCCTAGGTGCACCAATGCACATGCAATGCAAAGAAACACATAAGTGTAGTCAAAACAAGATATCATGAGTTTGAGTCAAGCTCTCTAAATCCCCAGCGGAGTCGCTAGAAATTGTAACACGTCCCGCGGGGGACCTCGCTACAGTTCGGACTCAATTTGTGTCACGGTTCTCAATCTGAACCAAAGAGTCCAAATCTGGCATATCGTTTTGAGAAAACAGATTTTTGAAAGAAGTGCCAAACATGGACTGTTTTTCCAGATATAGAGTCGCCACCTAAATATTTTTTAATGGGAGAATTTAGGAAACCCTGACTCGGTGCTAAAGGCCACGTCTCTGTCATCACCAAAGTTGCCTCGGCTCGAGAACTTGGGTACGATTGGGGAAGGTCAGCTATGAGCACCCCCTCTCGCCCGATCCGAAGATCGGCCTCTACTAACCATGATATCTTGTTTTGAAAACATTATGTGCTCTTATTCCAGTTATTAGCCTAGAATTACTATGTTTTACGCACAACACACAAGTATAGACCAAATCACCTAAATTGGAACAAAACATTTCATGTTTGTTTTGAAAAATGGTTTGCTACTCGTAAGTAGGCTAAAATGCAGGTTTTGCCACCCTCAACTGGGCTTTGGAAATGATGATTTTGCTACTATCTAGTGGGCTTTAAACTCACAGTTTTTAATGCATTATCCCAATTTAAGCAATTCGACCTTCATCCACAGGCATTCAAGCAGTTATATCACATAAACAGCTAGCCTCATGGTAAACATGCTATTATGGCAACACTCACACGCATGCGGTATGCTAAAGCATAAAAGCTTACCTAGTACTTCGTGCCAAAATAGAAACTAGTTAGTAATCATGCATGATCCTAGTTCATGTTAAGTGACTAATGCAGTGCATACAGAATGTCATTAGAGTAGGCTCGGCTAATCTAGGGATGACATGTGAAAATGCACAGATAGCACGTATTCAACTTGGAATTGAAATGCTTATGCAGTTAGCATGATGCGCCGAGCCCGGTGCAGGCAATACTAATGAATGATGCACGCATGCATAGCATACGGATGCTAAAATAGATATGCCCTAATACTAACCATCAAAGCAGGTAAATAAAAGGGAAGAAAGAAGTGGGGGTTGGGAGACATACACACACTCACCCACGCTTATTACAGATTTGCCCTCGCTCGGAGGAACCAAATGAATATTACAATTTAATTAACCTACAAGCTAATTAAATATTACAGACAATTAAATTAATTAAGCAAATTAATTAATCTAATTTAAACATTAAAGGCCTCGGGAAGAGGATTCGATGCAATGCATGCTCGGTCCCGACCGGAAAGTCACTGCCATGCGCAAGCTGCCTCTGTTTTCCCTGCTATGCCCCTCTGGAGATTGCCAAAGTCTCAGGGTTTGCTCTCTAGATGCTAGGGAACACCACTGGCTGAAGAAGGACACCACCGGCCGTAGTATGTGATCATCGGCTGTTGATTGAGCTATCGGCCACCCATACATGGCCGGTCAGCACTAAACTCTGCCGGTCGGCCAAAAATTCCTGCAGAACCTGCAATTGATAGCAGCAGAGGGCAAGGCATGGCATGGCAATGCATTTCAAGCAATGTATGCACCAATCACTCCCCTTTATCATGTTTATGACTCAAAGGGCCATGATCCTTGGTTCTTGGACCATCAATCACGCATTTCCATGCATGATGGCCCAAAGAACCAAGTGTGCACTTTGATATGGAATGCAATGCACATAAACAAACAAATGGAACTCAACCTCTATCACAAACAATTCAAGAGGCCAATGATGCATGCTAATGCAATGCAACCTAAGCATGTTAGCTAGTATGCAACATGGAGATACCAAGAAGCATACAAGGCATGCAAGGCATGGGACAATGCTACGAACAAGTATGCAAGACATAATGTGGGTATTCAAGCATGCAAGCAAGCATGTGACTTCATTCAATCATGTGATTTCAATCATGCAACAACTCACCAATATGCTACAACATACAAGGAGTGCATGCAACAAACAAAGAGATGGACTTAAACATGATTTAGGAAGCCCTAACTAGGCCTAAAACAGTGGCCAAAAACTCAAGAAATGGGACCAAACACACATACACACATGCACATGTTGATAGGTCAAAACTTAAGCATACGAAGGCAACTTTTAAGCACACTTAAAACGGACTAAGCATGGACTAAGGGCATGCACAAAAGCTCTGAAATTATGTTAAAATGGTGTCTTACCAATTAAACAAAGACAAGCCAAGCATGCAACATGGTCCAAAACTTAAGGCTAACAAACCAAAATGCAAAGAAGCTATGCAAGGCATGCTAAAGTTGACCCAAACAACTAAGGACAGACCTTAAACATGGCAAAACCAACATGAAAGCTTCACAAAGCCAAGCCTAAAACATGTTAGAACAATGGTTTACAACCTAAGACATGTTAAGGCAACAAAGTGGCATTACAAGGCATGTATGCTAAGCAAGCATGGTGTACCAAAACCAACTAAAAACAGAGGCATATTATGACATAATAAGCATAAAAAATAGCTAAGGCATGGTCAACAAGAGCCTAAGCTAGGTGCTCCCTCAAGAGGCAAAAATAGTCCATTTCAAGGATAACAAGGAGAGGGGGTGGCCCTCTCCTTCTTGGGACCTTAAGGCACCATCCTCACCTCTGAAATCCCTCAAGATTTCAGTGGTGAGGAGGCCCAAACACTAGGGTCCTGAAGCTCACTCAAAAAGGCACAAAATGGAGCCTTATAAGGCTTAAGAGTGGTCAAACAACCTCAAACCTTGAAGCAACCTTAAACAACTATTTAGAGGGCCTAAAAACATAACTTTTATATATTATATGTTAGGCTCAAAAACAGTTGTAAGGTAGGCAAAAATACAATGCAAAAATGGGGTAAAAAGGGACTAGTTTCTCACCCTTGAAGACTTTCTTCACATATAGTAGACCGGCTGCCTCCTTGAGCTCAAACCAGCTCCAAAGCTCCAAAAACAAACCTCAAGGACCCCAGCCCTAAGAGAAGGTGTGATGGTGGGTGTTTGTGAGCAAAAATGAGAGAAAAACACACACTAGAGAGGGGTATAGAGATAGGATATGAACAAACCCTAACCCTAAAACTCAAAGCTCTAAAAATGCTGTCTAAAATGTCCAACCCCCATGCCAAGAGAAGAAGCCCTCTCTTACAGGCAATTCCCTCTTGTAAGGCTTACAAAACAAGCCGTCCAAGAGAGAAATCCCTCCATACACGTGTATGGAGGGGAACAGAGTGGGTGCCAGCTAGCACAACTGGCACAAAATATCTGCTAAAAGCAGATGAACAGTGGTCGGCCAGCCAAAAGTGACTTTGGCCAAAATTTATGGCCGGTCGGCCAAAAAGGGTGCCGGTCGGCCAAACATTTGGCCGATGGCAACAAGAGACAGCCGGTGGCCTCTAGCCATGGCCAGTGGTGTATGGGGATGGCTCAAAAGGCATTCCCTGCCCCTCAAAGGCAAAGCACAAGTGTTTGGTGCAAAACCAGACACAAAACAGTCGAGTCGAGAGGTCCTGAGACGAGGCGCGCTGCCAAGGCTTCCAGGAACTCAAGATGAACACAAACATGGATGATCACCTAGTGTTCTAACGGTGACGTCCAAGTCTTGAGGACGGTCAAAAATGGGGTGTCTACAATGTAGAACCACACCAAGTCAAGATAGGGACTAAGGCATTATTTTCCCAACTGTGTAACTTAGTGTATGTTCGTTCTGTAACTGTGTAGGGTTGGCATCCGAGGATGCTCTAGCTGCTTTTAGCCCAGTGCTCTGTGAGTAACAATGTTGTAAAGATATGTTCAATTATGAATATTTTCTGAATGAACAACTGTATTGCTTTGTGAAATGATATTTCTTACTAAATGAATGTTTGTCCTATTTGTGAACTGTATTCGTGACATCCATAGCAATTTACTGTTACTGTACTGTACTGCACTATCACAGAGATCTCTGTCGGTTCCCATGTTTGGAACCACTATTGTTTACTGATATGATGGCAATCAACTGACATTCGCTCATAAGGCCCTCTGATCGCTTTCGCTATTGGATGTACCACATATGGTATTATAGTTTCAATGATCATATGGCATGAAATATGAGTCACAAACTGAATGACTGATATACTGATAAATGATTGTTTTCAATACTGAAAGGACATTCATTCTTAACCTCTTTACGCATATGTTATTCACTGGGCTTTAGCTCACTGCTCATATATATATGTAGGTGTACAGGCACCGGACCGTTACTAGGAGCGTTAGGCTAAGCCGTTGTTTTGTCAAGCCAACCTTTGTACCTCACCACGAGGTTCCATGTGCTGCCAAGTCAAGGCTGCTTTGGGGTGTTTTGGGTCACCCTTTACATTTCGCATTTTGTATAGTCAGAATGATAGTTGTACCATATTGTTATGGTAGGATTTGGTCCCTATCCTGAATGCCTGTAAATGATGTATGTGTATATTGTCTTGTCTTGAATGTGAATATGTTATGGAAAGTCCTTTTGCATACAGAATGTCACAGCTCATTGGACATCTTTTATTACTGTTTTGGCTTCCGCTAGCCCCTGTACTCTATATTACTGCTATTACTGTTAAGCAGGCCTTCGGTAATCACAGATTACTGGCCGATTACGGTGCTACACCCATAGGGGCGGGTTTGGGTCGTGACACCATTGCCACACAATAACAAATAAATTGTATCAATTTTTTTCCTCTTTTTTTTTTTTTTCATATATCCCAGGTATGCTGAAAATTCATTGGATCATGCTAGCCTCCCTCAACCAATTTGTTGAGCAGAATATCTATGTTAAAAATTAAAATGATTGACTATCAATAATTACATTATTAAATTACATTTGTTTATATAATGTGACATAAACCGAATCCATGTGAGCAAAGAACAGATTGAAGGACCCAAAATGAAATACAGAAAAAATATAAATTATATTTGTGATCCCTACAATATTTTAATTGTGCCAATTTGATTTAAATTGTTTCATTTGTATAAATTTTTCCCTCCAAATTTTTGCATTGTGTAAATTTCATCCAATTGATGACACCTATTAATAAATTAGACACAAAATGATGACAAACAATTGATTCAGAAAGGAATAAAATCATTTCAAATTAGGCGCCAACATTTAGGGGGTCATTTCGGAACAAGTTTTTTAATGATGTTTTGATTTTTTGCTACAACGTGAGATAAATAAAAAAAATTAAAAAAAAAACAAAAAGAAAAACACATGCTCAGGATGACTTTTGATTTTTTATTAAAAGATATGTAAAAAGTAGAGTAAATGGAAAGAAATATTTGACTTTTTAGTATTTGTTAGCTTTTTGAGTTTTTTATTAACTTTTTTACTTTTAAATTATTTTGGTAGGTTCCCAAACTACCCCATAATTACTTTGAAAGAAAGTGAATATATTACTTTGCTACTTGATTTGAGTTCAATTTTCAAAGAGACTGTCACGACCCAAACCCGCCCCTATGGGTTTAGTACGGTAACCGGCCAGTAATCCGAGATTACTAAAGGCACGCTAAAGATGACAATCTGATGTAGTACAAGGGCATGGCAGAAGCCAATACAGTAAATAAACAATGTCCAATGAGCTGTGATAGTCTGTATGCAAAAAGACTTTTCATACATATATACAGTCAGTGACAAAACAGTATGCACAATATTTATAATCATTCAGAACAGGGACCTAATCCCTATTAAACAGTACAGTAACAGTCTATACAAATATACAAAACAGATACAGACACAGATGGGGGAAGCTAAAACACCCCAAAGCCATAGCTAGATAGGCTCGGAATCTCGCAGTGAGGCACAGTAGTTGGCTTGACAAAAAGGGGAGTCTAACCCATGCTTCTAGCTCCGGTCTGGTGCCTGAACACCTACATATATATATAAACAGTGAGCTAAAGCCCAGTGAATAACATAATGCGAAAAGAGGTTTAGAATGAATGTCCTTGCAGTGATGAAAATAGTTCATTGATTCAGTACTTCAATCATTCAGTCATAACAGTCATATGTGGTACATCCATTAGCATAGCAGTACAGTAAACAGTAGGTCTTGAAAGACCGAACAGTCAATGATGGCCATCATAACAGTAAACAGAAGTTCCAAGATAGGAACTGACAGAGATCTCTGTAACAGTAGCAGTAACAGTAAACAGTAGTTGCCATGGATGCCACAATACAGTTCAGAATAGAGGACATACATTCATTCAGTTAACAGTATCGATTCAGAAAGCAGTTCGGTTAAACAGTCAGAAATATTCATATTTGAACATATCTTTACACAATTGTTACTCACAGAGTTCTGGGCTATAAGCAGCTAGAGCGCGTCTCCGAAAGCCAACCCTAAACAGTTATAGAACGAACACACACTAAATTACACATTCGGGAATCAAAGACTGAGTTCTTACTTAGACTCGGTGTGGTTCTACCTCTATATCCTCATTAGGATGCTCTAGACTAGGCCCAGGAATGCCTAGGATGAAATGAGGATGCAAAGATGCACTTTAAAACATTTTCAAAATTTTCAGAAAACATGGGTCTCGCTCGAGCGTAGGTTACTCCGCTCAAGCGTACATGCAGACAAAGGTTTCTGCTCGAGCGTAGACTTACCCGCTCGAGCATACTGCAAAACAGTCAAAAGTGCTGGATGTGTGAAAATCACGCTCGATTGGGCGCTCGACACCCGCTCGAGCGTAAGACACAAGGTCCCGCTCGAGCATAAGTTCTTCCGCTCAAGCAGACTGTAAAACAATGCGAAGTACTGGATGCACGATTCCCCACTCGAGCTGACTTCATGAATCCAGTATGCACGCTTGAGCGTGGACTTCCCCGCTTGAGCGTGAGTCCAAAATCTGGAATTTCCAAATTTGAACCTCAAGTTCAAAACCAAGTTTCAAAACACCAATTGCAATCCTCTTGGGCCAATTTTTTAGAAAACACTTCAAAACTCATAATATTACATGTTTCAAATATCAATTTAGGAAATCAAAGCCCAAGGGTAGTCCAATTAAATCCAATTTCAAACCAAAGTTCATGAACATGACCTCAATTGAATATGCATGACTTTAAACAATTTTCAAGCCTCAAATACTTGCTCTAATGAGCCAATTTCTTCAAAAACATGGTGAATTCATGGTCCATAACATTAACATGAACATGCATGTGAACACTAGTGAAGAACAACCTCAAAAATGAGAGATATGCACATGCATGCAAAGATTAAGCTTCAATTCAACAATTTAAAGCTAATTCTACGCTCTAAACTTCCATAGACCAAGAACCAAGCAAGAACAATCTTGAATACAAGTTCAAGAAGGTAAGGGCTCTACCTCAAGTCTTGAATTAAAGGTAAGGAGGCTCAATTATGCAATCTCTCTTCCAAATCTTCAAGTCTCCAAGCAATTATCAAAATGAAACTTAATTTCTCTCCCTCTCGCTCTCTTGGTCGGAAAGAACAAGGAAAATGAGCTGATGAAATGTTTTTTTTAGGCTCAAGTAATGCCCACATATGTCTAGGTAGTGGGCCACTAGAGTGGCATTAAGGTAAATAAGTTAAACTCTTGCCAATTAGCTTGATTTAATCTAATTTAGTCGTACTGAATCACATTTCAAATAATTATGCCATAAAATCACATAAATTCTAATTAGTACAAAACATCAATCAATATCAGGTTCGGCCGCCAATAAGGCCTTCAATTAGCAGTTTAAACACAAAGACATGAACAGATAAATTAACAATCAACAGATAGGAAATGCATTTAAACAGATACAGTCAATTAATATAGCGATCTCGATTTTCCCTTTCTGTAACTGTTGTATTCCGGACTCTGGTTCCGTGGAGTTGGTGGTTGTTTATCTTGTTGTCAACCTTTAATTCCTTATGATTGAGTTTTAGGATGTGTTGGGCGTGTTGTGAGCAGGTCGGTTGAGTTTTGACCACTAGTGTTGTTGCCCAGAATTTTGGTGTTACACTCGAGCTGGTCATTCTACGCTCGAGCGGATTTTTGGTCTTTAGTTGTCCACTCGAGCGGACCTTCTTGCGCTCGAGCGGAGTTTACACACTCCCAGTATTTCGTGCCCCTACAAAACTTCTGCAGGTGTGTTTTTCATGCTCGAGCGGGATTTCCTACGCTCAAGCGGGTTGCGCTCGAGCGGATATTTGAGCGCTCGAGCGGGTAGTGTTTTGTCTATGTAAGTTCTTGGAGGGGGGAATCTACGCTCGAGCGGACTAGTTTTCGTGCTCAAGCGGATGTTCTTTATCTTTGTGTCTTGGCACCCGAGCGGGCCTTATTGCGCTCGAGCGGACCATGCTTTTTGTTCTTAACGCTCGAGCGTTGTGTTTTCCGCTCGAGCGGACCTGTCGTATATCAGATAGCAGTTAGGCATTTTTGAATCACTTTTTACATTCACTCTCTCTCTCTTACTTTCTAAAAAGATATTTTGAGAGCTTCTCTCTCTAGAAACTCCCTTCTCTCTAGGGTTTGATCTAGTTAGAGTGTTCTCCTCACCTTTGGTCTTTACAAAAGTTGTGTTGATCGTCGAGGGCTACGTTTTGATCTGAGCATATTGAGTTTTGGAGCACTTTGGTTTTGGTCTTCTTCTCCATTCGAGCTCTAACTTCAAGGTAGGGATATCCAACTCCTTCTCATGAGCTTTGTCTTTGAATTTTGGCATTTTGATAGATTGGGGTTGGTTTGGGTAATTTTGTGAAGGTTTGGGGCTTTTGTGTAATTTTACAAAAGTTGTGGTTTTGTTTATATGAATCTATATGCATGTTTGGCATAGAAGGAAATGAGATTAATAATGATCTATTGAAGAGAATGGAACCTTGGGGTTTTTATGTTAATTATGGGAAATGCCCTAATTACATAGTTAAATTAATTGGTATGATTAATTTGGAGAAATGAAGAATTGAATTGAGAAAGTGAAATTGAAGGTGTATGGAAATAAAAAGGGTGTAGTCGAATTTAATTAATGTTCACCAAGTTGAAATGTTGATTATATATCCATTTGATGCATTTATTTTCTGTTTAGAAATAACAGCTTTGGGCTATTGGTGGAGGATAGTCTTGATTGTTGTAGACATTGCATGATGATTGGGCAAACTAAAACTAATCAGTTGAACGTGCTATTGAATATAGAGATTGGAATAATACATTAAGTTTATGTATTGATTGATTTTATATGATAACTGTTTATATACATTGTTTGTGTGGGAGGAGAAAGAGGCTGTACTCCACGGTTTATTAGAAGAAAGGGGCTGGACCTCTAAACCGGATTTTGTGAGACAGTGATACAGCACTAAAATGTGTATTAGGCTGCGAAATAGAAGTGTTTTGTATCATTAATACAGCACTACAATATGTATTATTGGAAATGTATGGGAATGTTTGGTTTCACTAATACAGCACTACTATGTGTATTATTTGAGAAATGTGGAAGTGGTTTATGTGATGTGGATACAGTATTAAAATGTGTGTCCATCATGACTTTCGAAAGTGTTTCAAAGATGAGTTTAAAGTTCATTAAGTTATTTGGCCAGATTCTGAGTCGTGTTTTCAAACTCAAAGTTGAAAGAAATGGGAAATGAAATGTAACATGGACTTAATGTCATGAAACCGGAATGTGATATATGTGGATGTATCCGTGTTGACCATCTATCAACTGCTAATCTTTTAGTCATTGTTCATAGCTGGTTTAGTGTATCTCTACTGGGTCGTGGCTCACCCTTTATAGGACATCATTTTCAGGAACAGGTAGCATGCCACCTCTATGAACATAGCTTGGGAGGCTAGAGGCAGACAGACTTTTGTTTTTTTGTTATCTTTTGATGTAATACATGAAAATTCAAGCCAAGGGCTTAATGTGTATTTGAGTTAGTACTCTTTTTTTGTAACCAAGTGTTAACTTGGAAAGCTGTAAGCCCGTAGGGCATTTGCTTTTGTTGTTAACTTGTATTACTTTTATAATGAACTACTTTGATGAATGAAAAGGGTTTATTTCTTATATCAATGCATGTTAATATTGATGGGTTTAATGTTATTATTTTGAGGGCGTTACAACTTGGTATCAGAGCGTACCAGGTTCGAATACCTTGGGTACGTGGGAAGTGATTAGGATCACAATGGGTTTGTCTTACTGGTTAGAGACTTAGATGTAGTGTTATGTACTTATGTGATAACATGCTTATGTGACTATTTGGGTATGGGATTTAATTTCTAGGATGTTGATTGGATCCTTAGGTTTCTGTGAGTCTTGTTGGAAAAGCACTTGATCAATGCTGTTTTTAACAGGAACTCTAGCAACGCCTTGGGACTATCATTATCTGGAAATGAAATTCGTAGGTGCTTATGTGATTATGTGCTTACGTGGAATGAATTATAGTTGTCCATGTATTAGGACGTGGGTGTTTAGTTTCGGCACATTTATGAATGTGCTAATGTTCTTCGTTGCCTTTATTAGGATGTCAGGACGAGGACGTGGAGGTAGGCAAGGTAGGCCTAGGAGGCAGGAGATGCCTTTACCTTATGATATTCTGGCACAGCAGGAGGGGATTGGTCAGGCCAATGTGGCCGAGCCAGCAAGTCAGGAGGCTATGGGCGCTTTAGCCCGAGGGATAGCCGATGCTTTGAGGGAGTCTATGGGTATTCTCAGAGCTGAGAATCCAGTTCAGGCTCCAGTGCAGGCCCAGGTTGCTGAGGCAGGGCCTTCCTTCTTGAAGAGGGAGTTCTTCCGGTCTAATCTAGATGAGTTTGTTAGGGATCCAAGGGAGCCACTTAAGGCGGATGAGTGGTTGGAGCAGATGAGTAAGACGTTCGAGATGCTTGGCATCGAGGACGGAGCATTGAAAGTGACCTTGGCATCCTTCCAGCTGAAGGGGGATGCGGGTCAGTGGTGGAAATTTGTGAAGGGTCGTTTGGATGGCACTTGGGAGGCTTTTGTGGGTGCTTTCCAGGAGAAGTTCTTATCTCCCGCAGTAAGAGAGAAGCTGAGAGATCAGTTCTGCCAGCTTTTGCAGTTGAGTTCTTCAGTAGCCGAGTATGATGCTGCTTTTACTAGCTTGTCGAGTTACTTTGAACTTGTGGCGTCTGAGGAACGCCGCTGTATTGAGTTCGAGAAGAGATTGAGGCGCGGCCTCAAGATGAGAGTTGGTGGTTCTATGATCCGAGACTATGGGTGCTTGGTTGATGCGGCAGCCTATGTGGAGATCATGATGCAAGAGGAGGAAGGACAGAGAGGCTCCAAGAGGAGCCAGGATGGTCAGGGAGATGGCAGGAGACAGAGGGGTGCTAACCCTCAGTAGTCTCAGGGTGGTGTGGCTAGATCGACCTTTCCAGTGCCGAGTACAGGCTCAGAGAGAGGCAATCAGTGGGAGTTCACTTGTTACAAGTGTGTTCAGTTAAGCCACAAGGCTTCAGTTTGCCCACAGAGGGGAGGAGGTCAGAGAGCTGCTTCATCTTCAGCTAGACCACAGAGTCAGAGTCAGAGTACGGGCTAGCCCTTGTCTTGTTATCAGTGTGGTCGGGCAGGGCACCTGAAGAGGTTTTGCCCGCAGTTGAGTGGCACATCTAGTGCATCTGGGTAGAGGCAGAGCCACCCAGCTCGGTGATCTTGAGCCTCGAGGGCCAATCAGGAAGCTTCGTCGTCCCAATCAGGTGATCGTATGCTCGAGGGGTGAGCAGTAGATCAGGGCCTCTGTAGCGGCGTGTATGCTATTACCCCGCAGGATCTTGTACCGGTTCCATCAGTTGTGAGAGGTACCTTTCTGTTTTGCAACTCGGTTACTAGTTTATTGATTGATATGGGTGCATCTCATTCTTTTGTATCTGCTGCATTTGCATCTATTTTGGAATTAGAGTTGGCACAATTAGCATCTCCTATATGTGTTGTATCACCTCTTGGGGGTGAATCGATTTTGAAGCACGGATGTAGAGGTTATGATATAGAGGTCGTCGATCATCGGCTTCTGTTCCCTTTTGTAGTTATGCCCATGAAGGGTTTTGATGTTATTTTGGGTATGGACTGGCTATCGTTATACCGGGCTGTTATTGATTGCTACCGTCGGAGGGTCACAGTTTGTACCTTAAGCGGGGAGTGTTTCCATTTCTTGGGGGATCAGGTTGGTAGTGTGTTGCCAGCGGTGTATGATCCGCAAGGGCGGAGTGAGCTTAGTGGTCTTCTTGCTAGCCTTTTGAGTAGTGAGTGTGATGAGACCCAGATTGTATTACTGAGAGTGGTTTGTGAGTATTCAGATGTTTTTCCCGAGGATCTCGTTGGTTTGCCACCTCACCGTGAGATTGAGTTCTCCATTGATTTAGTGCCCGGCACGACGCCGATTTCTATGGCACCCTACCGTTTTGCCCTAGCCGAGTTGAGTGAGTTGAAGATTCAGCTCCAGGAATTGCTAGATAAGGGTTTTGTTCGCCCCAGTGTTTTTCCGTGGGGAGCACCGGCCCTCTTTGCTAAAAAGAAAGATGGTGCCTTGAGGCTTTGTATCGACTACCGGAAGTTGAATTGGGCTACGGTCAAGAATAAGTACCCTATGCCCAGTATAGATGACCTGTTTGACCAGTTGAAGGGTTCCCGTTGTTTCTCTAAGATAGACTTGAGATCAGGTTACCACCAGTTGAGGATCAGGGAAGAGGATATTCCGAAGACGGCATTCTGTACGCAATATGGCCATTATGAGTTTCTGGTGATGCCATTTGGGCTCACCAATGCACCGGCAGTTTTTATGGACTTGATGAACCAGATCTTCCGGGAATTCTTATATCGTTTTGTAGTTGTCTTCGTGGACGACATCCTGATTTATTCACCTTCAGAGGAGGAGCACGAGGCACACTTGAGAGTGATGGTAGAGTTACTTAGAGCCCATAGGCTGTATGCCAAGTTTGGGAAGTGTGAGTTCTAGCTAGGTGAAGTCAAGTTCTTAAGCCATGTGGTTTCCGGGGAAGGGGTGTCTGTTGATACATCCAAAATTGAGGCAGTGCAAGAATGGGCACAGCCTAAGAGTGTGTTTGAGATCTGCAGTTTTCTGGGATTAGCTGGGTATTACCGCCGGTTTGTGAAGGATTTCTCCAGGTTAGCTTCACCGTTGACTAGACTAACTCGGAAGGGAGTCAAATTTGTATGGAGTGAGACTTGTGAAAAGTCATTCCAAGAGCTGAAAGTTAGATTGACCACCGCTTCGGTTTTGATTATTCCGGAGAGAGGGTTGGGTTATGCAGTCTATTGTGATGCCTCACGAGAGGGTTTGGGTTGTGTGTTGATGCAAGAGGGGAAAGTGATAGCTTATGGCTCACGTCAGTTGAAAATACACAAGAAG
This sequence comes from Camellia lanceoleosa, assembly GCA_025200525.1. Lineage (NCBI taxonomy): Eukaryota > Viridiplantae > Streptophyta > Magnoliopsida > Ericales > Theaceae > Camellia > Camellia lanceoleosa. The sequence goes on from CM045760.1 coordinate 89,867,696, forward strand.
AATTACCCTACACATGACCTAGAGTTGGCAGCAGTGATCTTCGCCTTGAAAATCTGGAGGCACTACCTTTATGGTGAGAGATTCGAGGTGTTCTCGGATCATAAGAGTCTGAAATATTTGTTTACACAGAAAGACTTAAACTTGAGGCAGATGAGGTGGATGGAGTTTATTGAGGATTATGACTTCGAGTTGCATTATCATCCGAGAAAGGCCAATGTTGTGGCCGATGCCCTTAGTAGGAAATCCATTAGTGATGTAGCTTGTGTAGCCGTCCGGAAGTGGGAGATGTTGGGGGCACTTGGCGAGTTTGATTTGCATCTGGGTGAATCCGTTGAGGCTGCGGCCTTGTTTTCTGTTGTTGCACAGCCTACACTTGTGACTAGAGTGTTAGAGGCATAGAGAGATGACCTTGAGGTAGAATCCCTCCTAGAGAAGATCTCCAGTGGGAAGGTGGAGAAGGGTTTAACGGTGTATCCCGACCAGAGTGTGAGATACCGAGACCGTCTGTTTGTGCCGGAGTCTTGCCGAGAGGAAGTACTCCAAGAGTTTCATTATTCGTGCCTTGCGGTACATCCGGGAGGCACTAAGATGTATCGAGATTTGGGTCGCCAGTTTCGGTGGCGGGATATGAAGAGAGATGTGGCGGTGTTTGTGTCCAAGTGCCTTACTTATCAGCAAGTGAAGGCCGAGCATCAGAGGCCAGCGGGTTTGTTACAACCCATGCCTATTGCCGAGTGGAAGTGGGAGCATGTCACTATGGACTTCGTTGTAGGTCTTTCGAGGACTCAGCGGGGTAGTGATGCCATTTGGGTGGTTATAGACCGGTTGACTAAGTCAGCGCACTTTATTCCTATGCGCGTGAGAGATTCGGTGGATCATCTGGCCGATTTGTATATTCGAGATATAGTGAGATTGCACGGGGTCCCAGTGACGATTGTCTTAGATAAAGATCCTCGTTTTACTGCCAGGTTATGGTAGAGTTTGCAGAGTGCCTTGGGTACTAAATTGACCTTTAGTACGGCTTATCATCCTCAGACTGACGGGCAGTCCGAGCGTACTATTCAGATCCTTGAGGATATGCTTCGAAGTTGTGTCCTTGACTTTAGTGGGACGTGGGAGAGGCACTTGCCCTTGGTGGAGTTTGCCTACAACAACAGTTTCAAGTCTAGCATCGGTATGGCACCGTTTGAGGCCTTGTATGGTCGACCGTGTAGGTCTCCAGTCTGTTGGGCCGAGGTGGGTGATGCACCTTTGTTGGGCCCGGAGTTAGTGAAGGAGACGACGGAGAAAGTTGAGTTTATCCGTAGGAGGCTTGTTACAGCCCAGAGTCGTCAGAAATCTTATGCCGACCGTAGGAGGAGACCTTTGGTGTTCGAGGTGGGTGATCATGTCTTTCTGAAGATATCACCTAGGTGGGGATTGATGAGGTGTGGGAAGAGTGGGAAGTTGTGCCCTCGATTTATTGGCTCTTTTGAGATCCTTGAGAGGATTGGTGAGGTTGCCTATCGTTTAGCTCTGCCGTCGCAGTTGTCCGAAGTTCATGACATGTTTCATGTTAGTATGCTTCGGAAGTATGAGCCGGATCTGTCACATGTATTGGATTGGACCGACTTAGAGGTTGATGAGGATGCCTCGTATGAGGAGAGACCGGTTCGAGTCTTGGGTAGCTGGAAGCAGGTCTTGCGAGGCAAGACCATTCCCCTAGTGAAAGTGTTGTGGAAACATCACGGAGTGGAGGAAGCCACTTGGGAACGTGAGTTGGAGGTCTAAGAGAAATATCTGGATCTATTTGTGGATGTTTGAACATGTATTGTATATTTTGTTGTATTATTGAACCTTAAGAGTATTGAATATATCTTAGGTTGTAAAACATGGTTTATGTTTTGGTTTAATGGAAGTGTTTTGAAACTTGCCTCAAAATGGAAGTTTGATATAACATTGCATATGTTGAGTATTGTAGAATTGGAAATGTATCATGAACATTAGTTATGATATGAAATTGTTCAAATTGGAAAGGAAATGCATGTTGATATATATATGTTGTAAATTGCCTCTTGAAAAGAGATGAGATGACCGGTAATGGGTTGAGTGGTTAAAATCCGCATTGTAATAATGGTGGGAATTGAGAAAATCTTGTTTTCGAAAAACTTGTATTTAATTTCGGGGACGAAATTCTTTAAGGGGGGGAGGTTATAGCGATTCCGGTTTTCCCTTTCTGTAACTGTTGTATTCCGGACTCTGGTTCCGTGGAGTTGGTGGTTGTTTATCTTGTTGTCATTCTTTAATTCCTTATGATTGAGTTTTAGGATGTGTTGGGCGTGTTGTGAACAGGTAGGTTGAGTTTTGGCCTCTAGTGTTGTTGCCCAGAATTTTGGTGTTACGCTCGAGTGGGTAATTCTATGCTCGAGCAGATTTTTGGTCTTTAGTTGTCCGCTCGAGCAGACCTTCCTGTGCTCAAGCGGAGTTTACACACTCCAAGTATTTCATGCCCCTGTAAAACTTCTGCAAGTGTATTTTTCACGCTCGAGCGGGAATTCCTACGCTCGAGCGGGTTGCGCTCGAGCAGATATTTGAGCGCTCGAGCGGGTAGTGTTTTGTCTGTGTAAGTTCTGGGAGGGGGGAATCTACGCTCGAGCGGACTGGTTTTCGCGCTCGAGCAGATGTGCTTTATCTTTGTGTCTTGGCACTCGAGCGGGTCTTATTGCGCTCAAGCGGACCATGCTTTTTGTTCTTGATGCTCGAGCGTTGTGTTTTCAATGGCCGGACTCGTCAGATATCAGATAGCAGTTAGGCATTTTTTAATCACTTTTTACATTCACTCTCTCTCTCTTACTTTCTAAAAAGATATTTTGAGAGCTTCTCTCTCTAGAAACTCCCTTCTCTCTAGGGTTTGATCTAGTTAGAGTGTTCTCCTCACCTTTGGCCGTTACAAAACTTGTGTTGATCATCGAGGGCTACGTTTTGATTCGAGCATATTGAGTTTTGGAGCACTTTGGTTTTGGTCTTCTTCTCCATTCAAGCTCTAACTTCGAGGTAGGGATATCCTACTCCTTCTCATGAGCTTTGTCTTTGAATTTTGGCATTTTGATATGTTGGGGTCGGTTTGGGTAATTTTGTGAAGGTTTGGGGCTTTAGTGTAAATTTACAAAAGTTGTGGTTTTGTTTATATGAATCTATATGCATGTTTGGCATAGAAGGAAATGAGATTAATAATGATCTATTGAAGAGAATGGAACCTTAGGGTTTTTATGTTAATTATGGGAAATGTCCTAATTATATAGTTAAGTTAATTGGTATGATTAATTTGAAGAAATGAAGAATTGAATTGAGAAAGTGAAATTGAAGGTGTATGGAAATAAAAAGGGTGTAGTCGAATTTAATTATTGCTCACCAAGTTGAAATGTTGATTATATGTCCATTTGATGCATTTATTTTCTATTTAGAAATAACTGCTTTGGGCTATCGGTGCAGGATAGTCTTGATTGTTGTAGACATTGCATAATGATTAGGCAAACTAAAACTAATCAGTTGAACGTGCTATTGAATATAGCGATTGGAATAATACATTAAGTTTATGTATTGATTGATTGTATATGATAACTATTTATATACATTGTTTGTGTGGGAGGAGAAAGGGGCTGTACTCCATGGTTTGTTAGAAGAAAGGGGATGGACCTCTAAACTGGATTTTGTGAGACAGTGATACAACACTAAAATGTGTATCAGGCTGCGAAATAGAAGTGTTTTGTTTCATTAATACAACACTACAATGTGTATTATTGGAAACCTATGGGAATGTTTGGTTTCACTAATACAGCAGTACTATGTGTATTATTTGAGAAATGTGGAAATGGTTTATGTGTTGTGGATACAGTATTAAAATGTGTATCCATCATGAATTTTGAAAGTGTTTCAAAGATGAGTTTAAACTTCATTAAGTTATTTGGCCAGATTCTGAGTCGTGTTTTCAAACTCAAAGTTGAAAGAAATTGGAAATGAAATGTAACATGGACTTAATGTCATGAAACCAGAATGTGATATATGTGGATGTATCTGTGTTGACCATCTATCAACTGCTAATCTTTTAGTCATTGTTAAAGTGGTTTAGTGTATTTCTACTGGGCCGTGGCTCACCCTTTATGGGACATCATTTTCAAGTACAGGTAGCATGCCTCCTTCAAGAACATAGCTTGGGAGGCTAGAGGCAGACAGACTTTTGTTGTTTTGTTATCTTTTGATGTAATACATAACACCCCTATGTTGGGGTAGGGCTTCCCTGTCCTATTTTGTCAGGAGCTAGGGTTTCACTACGCACGCAGCGGTTTCAAACAACCTAAAATCAGGTAAGCAACCTGTCCTAGTTGGAATGGTCACTACGGATTTTGATATGCACTAGGTCGAATGGTCAAAAAGGGCGCCCCGGTAAAACTGGGGTTTGTGCTCCCATACTGGCAGAGCCGTAACTGGTAAGCCTTATGGCACGCAGCCTCTGGCAAACCGCTCAGGAATCGCAGATGGCAAACATGGTGTCCTAGGCACACCAATGCTCATGCAATGCAAAGAAACACATAAGCGTAATCAAAAACAAGATATCATGAGTTCGAGTCAAGTTCTTCGCATTCTCCCCAGCAGAGTCGCCAGAAATTGTAGACGTCCCCGGACGTCCCAGGAGGGAAATCCCGTTCTGTTCATTTTGGGTTCACTACAGTTCGGACTCAAATTGTCACAGTTCTTAATCTGACCTCACAATGTGCAATGTGAGATTGATAAATCACCAAAGAGTCCAAATCTGGCAAATCATTTTTTGAAAACAGATTTTTTTGAAAGAAGTGCCAAACATGGATCTTTGCGATCTGAGTCGCCACCTAAATATTTTTTTAATGGGGGAATTTAGGAAACCCTGACTCGTTTGCCTAAGGCCACGTGTTCGTCATTACCAAAGTTGCCTCGGCTCGAGAACTTGGCTACGATTGGGGAAGGTTAGCTATGAGCAGCCCCTCTCACCCGATCCGAAGATTGGCCTCTACTAACCATGATATCCAATTTTGAAAACGTCATGTGTTCTTATTCCGATTAATTAGCTAGAATTACTATGTGATGCGCACAGCAAAACAAATATAGACTAGATCACCTAATTTGGAACAAAGCATTGCATATCCGTTTATTTAAAAAAATGGTTTGAAATTTGCTACTCGCAAGCAGGCTAAAACATGGATTTTGATGAGTTGTCCAAACTCAAGCAATCCAAACTTCACCCACAGGCATTCAGGCAGTTCATATCACATAAGCACATAGCCTCTTGGTAAGCATGCTATCATGGCAACACTCACACTCACGCAAGCATGCTAAAACATAAATGCTTACCGAGTACTCCAAGCCAAAACAAAAACTAGTTAGTAATCATATACATGATCCTAGTTCATGTTTGAAAATGGCTAATGCAACACATGCAAAGATGCAATCTAAGATAGGCTCGGCTATTCTAAACATGGCATGTGAAATGCAACAAATAACATGTATTCAATTTGGGAATTGAAATACAATGCAATTAGCATGATGCGCCGAGCCCGATGCATGTAAGACAAATGTATGAATGCACACATACATAACATAAGGTATGCTAATTTAAATATGACCTAATACTAACCATTGAAAGCGGGTAAGTAAAAGGGAGAAAGAAGTACGGGTTGGAAGATATGCACACACTCACACACGCTTCTTACACAATTGCCCTCACTTGGAGGGTCCGAATAAATATTACAAAACAAATAAATAATTAACTCTTCTAACTAATTAAATATTACATAACCAAATGAATGCTACCAAATTAATTATTACAGAACTCTAATTAAATTAAATGCAAGAGGAAGGTGGCGACCTTACCTCGGGATGCGTGGATGATGCATGCTCGATCCGCCTTGCCCGAGAACTCACTACCATAGGACTATTGCCACTTGTTTACACTACCATGTTCCTTTGAAAATTTGCGCAAGTCCCAATAATGCTTCTCTGAACACTGGGGAGCATCACCGACCAAGTGGGAACACCACCGGCCGAAGGGAATGGTCACCGGCCATCAGTTGAGCCGTCAGCTAATTGTATTTGGTCGATCGGCACTACAAGTAGCCGGCCGACTATTTCTTCCTGCAGAATCCTGCAGTTGACAGCAGCAGTGGACAACCAGTGTATGGCATAGAATTCTCAAGCAAATGTGAGCATGACCACACTCCCTATCATGCAATGGACTCAAGGGAGCATGACCCTCGACCCTCGGGCCATTAATTATGCATTTCGATGCATGATGGCCTAAGAGGCCGAGTTTTCCATTCAATGTAAAAATGCATGGAATGAACAAATGAATGTCAACACCCTATCATATCAAGATCATGGGCATTGGCGACCCAAGGATTGAGACGTGCTTCGTCACTTTGAGTACGAACACACCTCACCCCTAATGCTTGGTTTGACACCCCAAACCAAGCAATGCAATGCATGTATATAAACATGGCTCGAGTTATGCAACATAAGGCCAAGATGAAAAACATGTCAAATGCAATGCAATGTATCATGCAAGCATGCAATGTCCAAACATACAATGCAACTAACTAAACAACATGCAAACATGCAAATGTAATGCAATGTAAAAATGCAACTGATACAATGTAACATGCCAAACATGCAAAGTGTGCGAAGATGGACTTATATTGAAATGAGAAGGCCTCAGCCCTCTCCAAAACAGTGGCCAAAGATGGTGTAAATGGTGGACAAATGTTCATGCAAACATGCACATCAATTAGCCTAAGACTGAGGCACAAAAAAAGAGCATTCTACCACCACCATCATGACCACACAAGGCATGAGTTAAACAACCAAAGACAGAGTTTCAACATGCAAAATGAGCCCCCAAAACCCACTGATATGACAGCCCCAAAGACTTCAACTCTTAAGCATGTACAATGCTCATTTCAAGGCACAACACAACAACTCTTCAAGGCATGAAAGGGATGATAAATGCAATCATACGAGCATGGATTATGGACTGAAATAGCATGGGAAATTACTCCAAAGCACTGAAACAACCCAACTCAAGCATGCTCATGACTCACACCCTCAAGGCTCACAAGCCAAAATGCAAAGAGGAAATATGATCAAAATAGCACCCAACAGGCCTCAAGCATGATAAGATATGGCTAAGAACTTCACACAGTTAGGCCAAAACATGAGAGCATGGTAGGTTAAATGTATGATGCACTTCTAGGCCAAAGAGAGGAATACAAAGCAAGTATATTAAACATGAAAGGGGCCATTAATCTGACCAAAAATATAGGCATAATATGACCCAACAACACCCAAAAAACCTCTGAAATGAAACCAAGAACAACTAATCATGCATGCTACCCTTATGAGCCATCAATAATGACAAAAGAGAGACAAAGGGAGAGGGGTGTCCTACGAAGACATGCCTGGAAGACATGCTTGGTCCTACGAAGACATGCCTGGAAGCGATCCTGAGATTGTACAGCGCCGGATCCCTCTTGACCCAGAGGCCTGACCTATTAAGAAGAAGCTCCGAAGGATCCGCCCGGACTGGGCTCTGAAGATCAAAGAAGAGGTCACCAAGCAAATTGATGCAGGGTTCCTGCTGGTATCTGAATACCCAACTTGGTTGGCCAATATCGTTCCAGTGCCGAAGAAGGACGGCAGAATTCGAATATGTGTGGACTTCAGGGATTTGAACAAAGCCAGTCCGAAGGACGACTTTCCTCCGCCGCATATCGACGAATTAGTGGACTTCACTGCTGGGCATGCGTTGTTCTCTTTCATGGATGGGTTTTCAGGCTACAATCAGATTTTGATGGAACCCGAAGACCGGGAGAAGACTACTTTTACCACCCCGTGGGGGACCTACTGTTATAGGGTGATGCCGTTTGGGCTGAAGAACGCTGGAGCTACATATCAATGGGCTGGGACCACGATTTTGCATGATATGATCCATAAAGAGGTTGAGGTGTACGTAGACAACATGATTGTCAAGTCCAAGGAAAGAGAGGGCCACTACACCGCCTTGCAGAAATTCTTCCAAAGGATCAGAGAATATCGGTTGTGACTGAATCCTCAGCAATGTACATTTGGTGTTACAGTAGGGAAAATGCTAGGGTTCTTGATCACACAAAGAGGTATCGAGGTCGATCCTTCCAAAATCAAGGCCATCTTAGAAATGCCACCACCGAGGACTGAAAAGGAGGTGCGAGGTTTTCTGGGTAAAGTATAATTCATAAGACAGTTTATTGCAAAATTAACCTTGACTTGTGAACCACTCTTTGGCCTCCTGAAGAAAGGAAAGAAGTTCCAATGGGACGGCCGATGCCAAGCAGCTTTCGAGCAGATCAAACAATATTTGCAGAACCCACCTGTGTTTTCACTGCCTGAGCAGGGGAAGCCGTTGATTCTATACCTTTCAGTGACTGAAACTACAATGGGTTGCATGCTTGCACAGGAGTCTGAGGACAAAGTAGAGAGGGCTATCTACTACCTGACCAAGAAAATGCTGGATTATGAGACCCGCTACACTCCGCTGGAGAAGGCTTGTCTGGCCTTGGTATGGGCTACCAGGAAGCTACGGCACTACCTATTAGCTCACTCCATAATATTGGTTTCGAGATTAGATCCCATCAAATATCTCTTCGAGAAACCGGCACTTACGGGTAGGCTAGCTTGTTGGTTGCTCCTGCTTTCCAAATTTGATCTGAAGTACATGGCGCGCAAGTTAGTGAAAGGGAGGGTGGTAGCAGAGTTCCTGGCCGATCACCCAGTTGAAGGGGATGAAGCAGTTAAGTATCTGTTCCCAGACAAGGCCATTCTGCATGTCGAAGAAGAGACTTGGACGATGTAATTTGACAGAGCATCAAACCAATATGGGTATGGGATACGGGTGTTGTTGATAGCACCCGACAATTCCCACATACCCTTAGCATTCAAACTCTAATTTAGAGTATCGAACAATGAAGCAGACTACGAGGCATGTATTGCTAGACTAGAAGCCACCCTAGAACTAGGGGCAAAACAGTTGGATGTCATTGGGGACTCGAATCTTGTTGTATCTCAAGCTAAAGAAGATTGGAAAGTTAAAGAAGAAAAGATGAGAATCTATCACCAGACCTTAGACATGCTGATTACTCGGTTTGAGAAACTGAACTTCACTCATCTGTTAAGAGAGAACAACAGGTTCGCCGATTCATCAGCAACTCTATCTTCTGTGATAGACATTCCTTTCGGAGTTCGGATGCATCCGATCATCATTGAACAGAAATTTGTGCCGGCCTACGAGCTGATTACTACCATAGATGAGGTACAAGATATGAATCCATGGTATTATGATGTCTGGAACTTCTTGGAAAAGGAAGCGTATCCACCAGGGGCAAATGCCAAATATAAGAGGGCAATTCGAAGAATGGCTGCTCAGTTCATCGTCTGCAGGGGTAAACTGTACAAGAGGGATCATCTCGGGGTACATAAGTTGTGTGTTGATACTGAAGAATCTAAGCGCCTGATGGAGGCCATCCATGGAAGTGAGTGCGGAGCACACATGAACGGGGTGATGTTAGCCCGGAAGATCCTTAGACAAGGTTATTACTGGTCCACCATGGAAGAAGATTGTATTGGCTTTGTCCGGCAATGCCACAAATGTCAAATCCATGCAGACCGCATGAACATTCCACCGTCAAAGCTATACAAAATGACTTCGCCATGGCCACTTTCAGTCTAAGGGATTGATGTAATTGGGGATGTCACTCCAAAGGTGTCCAATGGGCATGAGTACATTCTGGTAGCGGTAGACTACTTTACGAAGTGGGTTGAGGCCCAATCTTATGCAGTGTTAAAGGCATCGCACGTTGCAAAGTTTATCAGGAACAATAACATTTGTCGCTATGGGGTCCCGAACAAGATTATTTCAGATAATGGCTCCCACTTCGAGAAGGAGGTGGTTGACTTGTTGGAGAAGTACAACGTGGCCTTTCATAAGTCATCTACATATCAGCCGCAGACCAACGAGGCAATTGAGGGCGCCAACAAGAACATCAAGCAAATTCTGCAGAAGATGGTGGAAACCTACCGGGACTGGCCAGATAAGCTGCCATTTGCTCTGTGGGGCTACCGGACTTCAATTCAAACTTCTACTGGGGCAACTCCGTATTCCTTGGTTTATGGGATGAAGGTTGTTTTGCCTATCGAAGTTGACATTCCGTCGTTACGAGTATTGGATGAGTGCAGATAGCTAAGACAGATTGGCAGCAAAGCAGGTTCGAAGAACTTATGCTGTTTGATGAAAGAAGGTTGAAAGCACTGTATCACGTTCAGGGTTATCAATGGAGAATTGCCAAGGCTTTCAATAGGAAGGTTAAATCCAGGAATTTGAAAGAAGAAGATCTTGTGCTCAAAGACAACCGAGCTCCCATTCACGACCCTAGGGGCAAGTTCAGACCCAATTGGACTGGCCCTTACATCATCAAGTCTATCTGGTCGGGCGGAGCTATCGTTCTGATGGACCTAGATGGCCTAGAGTTCTCCCAACCGATCAACACGGACAAGTTGAAGAAATACTTTCCCTGAGTGGCTCGCTAGGCCGAAAACCCGGAAGGGCGACCTAGGCAAAAGTTAGAGCATGAAAACTTTGAAATAATAAAAACTGAGCTCGCAAGGTTGAAAACCCATAAAGGGCGGCCTTGGCGAAAGTCAAAGCGCAAAAGGAGAGTGTTAATACACGAGTGAACCCGAGCCAAACTACGTAAGGCTTGATTCCCATCTTTGGGATACGTACACAACTTCATCCTGAAGTCTAGCCATAAACACTTCCAAATCAACTTTGTCCACGTGATCATGTTGGTCATCTTTGTGTATTCTACATTCAAGAGCTCAGTTATGATCTCCAGTGTAGTGCTATTCAGACTAGAGGCAACTTTCCAGTTACTGGGATCCAGGGTTGTGCATCTCAGTGATAGCTCTCAGGCGTGTCCAGTTGTGATCTATATCGAAAATGGTTTTGAAAAGTTTTAATAAAAGTTGACTTTGCTCAAATTAATCTTTTTACGACTTAGACCATTTTGGGACTAAACGGAAAATTTTCAGTACCCACAACCTTCAATTACATTGATTTCAGTACAGAGTTCTCCTACTCTTGAATACTAATTGAAGTTGCTTTTTATTACATTCATAAAGAAAACTTGAAAGTACTGATTAAAGCAAATAAATTCGGGGCATAGTCAGGTGTTCCTGCGTCCCCTCCTAGAGCTTGTGGAAGCCTCTGATGCCAAAGTAGGCCCAACATGCTCCTCTTCATCAAGCGAAGCTATGCACTCATCAGAGAGGGTGCAACTGAAAGTGGGAGCGGGGCTGTAGACGCGCCCGTGGGCTTCACTCTACAGTTCGGACTCGATTTTGTGTCGCGGTTCTAAATCTGAACCAAATAGTCCAAATCCGGCAAATCGTTTGAGAAAACAGATTTTTTTGAAAAAGTAGTGCCAAACATGGACTGCTTTGCCAGATACAGAGTCGCCACCTAAATATTTTAAAATGGGAAATTTAGGAAACCCTGACTCGGTGCCGAAGGCCACGTGTCCGTCATCACCAAAGTTGTATTGGCTCGAGCTTGGGTACGATCGGGAAGGTCTATGAGCACCTTCTTCGCCCGTCCAAGACCGCCTCTACTAACCGTGATATCAAGTTTTGAAAACATTACATGTCCTTATTCCGGTTATTAGCCTAGAATTACTATGTTATGCGCACAGCAAACAAGTATAGACCAAATCGCCTAAGTTGGAACAAAACACCACATGTTTGTCTTGAAAATGATTTGCTACTCGCAAGTAGGCTAAAATGCAGGTTTTGCCACTTTTAAGCGGGCTTTTAGAAAAGACGATTTTGCCACTATCTAGTGGGCTTTAAAACTCACAGTTTTAATGCGTTGTCCCAATTTAGGTAATTCAACCTCCATCCACAGGCATTCATGCAGCTATATCACATAAGCACTTAGCCTCATGGTAAGCATGCTATCATGGCAACACTCACACACATGCGATATGCTAAAGCATAAAAGCTCACCTAGTACTCCAAGCCAAAACAGAAGCTTATTAGAAATCCATGCATGGACCTAAGCATACTGAAATGTCTAATGCAACACATGCAAAGATGTAATCTAGGCAGGCTCGGCTATCTTAAACATGGCATATGGAATGCTACAAATAACACGTATTTAATTTGGAATTGAAAGTACGATGCAGTTTGTATGATGTGCCGAGCCTGATGCATGTCAACAAATGCATGGATGCACGCATATATTGCATAAGATATGCTGAATTAAATATGCCCTAATCTACCATTCTAAGCAGGTAAATAAAATGGAGAAAGAAATGGGGGTTGGAAGACATACATGCCACTCACCCACACTTATTACAGATATGCCCTCACACGGAGGGACCAAAAGAATAATATACAGTCCCAAATAATAAATCAACTATCCTAGCTAATTAATTATTACAGACCCTTAATTAATTAACAAATTAATTAAACTACTGAAAGCAGTAAAAGGCCTCGGGAAGAGGGATGCACGCATGCTCGGATCCGACTCGCCCGGAAAGTCCGCACCATGCCATTGCTGCCTCTGTTTCACTGTCCTGCCTCCCTGGAAAATTGCCAAAGTCTCAGGAAACCTTCCTTGTGTGCTGCTGAGTGCCACCGGCTGGAAGACATTCCCACCGGCTGCTTGTGGTGACCACCGGCTGCAATGGAAGTTATCGGCACAAAAAATGTGCCGGTCGGCACTAAATTCCTCAGAGACAGCTTTGTGACAAAGAACAGACATGATAATGCATGGTATGGAATTTTGGGACAAATGTTTGCACCAACCATACTCCTTATCATATTTGTGACTCAAGGGAGTATAGTCCTTGGTTCTCGACCACCAATCGCAAGATTTCGATGCGTGATGGCCTAAGAGCCAAGTTGTGCACTTTCAATGGGATGAAATGCAATGCAAATGATCCAATGAAGCGGGACTTAACCTCTATCACACTCACTTCAAGAGGCCAAGTATGCATGCTCATGCAAGGCAATCCTAAGCATGTGAAGCTAGGTATGCAACATGGTAATGTAAGTAAACATTATATGTTAGGCATGCAACCGAGACAAACAAACATGCGAGGCATGGAACAAGCATGCAAATATATCAAACATGCAAAGAGCAACATGTTGAGATCAATGTATAGCACCCAACATCATGCAACGGACCAAGTATGTGACAACATACAAAGTAAGCATGCTACAACACATGGAGGAATGGACTTAAACTAGATTAGGCAGCCCCAAACAAGCCTAAAACAAAGGGCCAACATGCTCAAAAATGAAGGCTAGAATGCACACACACATGCATACAATTATGGTCCAACACTTAGGCACAAACATGGCAACTCTCAAGCATACTTAAAGAGACCAAATATAGACTATGAGCATGCATTGTAAAGCTCTGAAAATCATGCTAAACATGGTGCCAAACCAAGCAACAAAGTAGGCTAAGCATGCATACAAATGGTCCAAGCATTAAGGCAAGCCAATGAGGCTTTGAACCACACTTAGTACAACCACACATGGCAATACTTAAGCAATCAAAATCAGAGTTTTAACACATAAAACTAAGCCCAAAGGACCCCCTAGATGGCATCTAGATGGTTCAAATTCAAAGGTATGCATTAAGGCCAAAACATGGAGCATACAACACATGCTTTTAAAGCACTAAAGAGACAACTAAGGTGAGCATACAAGCACACCAAAGGGACTGAAATAGCATGCTAGATGGTTCCAAACCACTAAAATGATGCAAGCAACACATGCTATATACTCATGCACTTAAGGCTAGCAAGCCAAAATGCAAAGTGACTATATAAGGCATGTCATGGATGGCCTAAAAAACCAAAAACAGATCTTATACATGGAAAAAAAAGCACATTTTCAGTTTATGACCAGCCACAAAAACAGAAGCAAGATAGGCTAATAAAGCATGCAAAATTACGGTAAATCACATGGATTTCAAAGCAAGTAGCATAAGGATTATCCAAACAATGTTGAGCCCTTCAACAATGTTGAAGAAGGGCTCAAAATAAGCCTATTCTTAGCTTACATAATGCTCTGAAACAGATCATACACAAGCCAAATATTCTATGCAAGAAACATGGCATACAAGAGGATATTGAGATAGGTGCTAGATGCAGCCACCAAACAGCAAGGGGTCCTCAATAAAACATGAAGAGGACCCCAAAATAAGACTATTTGAAGTTTGGGTCGGAGCCCAAAAGTGCTTGCAACTAGGGCTTAGATGTGAAGCAAGAAAAAGCTAGAAAGGGGAAGATGAAGACTTACCCTTGAAGACCGGCAAACCAGCAGGTTTTAGACCAAGTTTAGGTGCTCCCAACCTCTGCAAAACAGCCCCAAGTCGTTGGAAATGGAGTGGTAGTGGTGGTGCTAGGTGGTGGTGATGGAATGGCTCAAGAACAATGGGCTTTGGAGGTTGAATGGGAGAGATATGGAGAGAGGGGGTAGGATATATATGTATATATCAGATATACATATATATCTGCTGGTTTTTTGTTCAAACCTCCAACCCTAATCAAAGGAGGAGAGGGCCTCCTTATATAGGCCAAGCAAAACAAGACTTAGAGGCTAAGTTTCAAAGGGTCAAAGGGTGCAAGGCTTGTAAGGGAAGCTTGGACAGCTGGTAAGGCTTCTTGAGGAAGCCAAGACAAAGGGGTCAAGGCTTCCTCAAGAAGCCATGAGCAAAGGGGGCAAAATAAGGGTCCAAAGGGGCCAAATGGTGCAAAATAGGCACATGGATGCACGTGGGTCTGGTTCTGTGCATCCCAGCTGGCACAGCTGGTGTGCACTATGCTTGGGGGGTTCAAAGAGTTCAGGTCGGCCAGAAGGTGTGATCATCGGCCAAAATAAAGTGCCGGTCGGCATTCTTTTCTGCCGGTCGGCTAAATAGAGTGCCGATGGATGATTCCTTGGTCAAAACATGGCCGGTGGATATGCAAATCGAAGCCCCGGAAGTTAGCTTTCCAATGGCGCAAACCTTGCATCAAAATTCCTCCTGTGCAAAAAGTTATGCCCTTTTCCGTGAAGTCGCGCAGACTCGATCCAACCGGGATGATGCCCAGCTTCAACCAATCATATCTCCTCCACCCGGACTTGGCTCTAGGAGATTCTTGAGTGCAAAGTGAAGCCCCATAGGTATTCTTTCCAATGATGGTGCCCTCATAGCTTAACTCCAAGTATTGAATTGAATAAGCCCGATTTAGCGAGAGCTGCTCGATTCCCTTCTACCCGGATCTTTGCCAATCTTCTTCTTCTACCTGTTTTCTCCCCTCCTCTCCTCTTTTCTTCAACTCCAAACCCTTAAACAAAGTGTTTGGGAAGATTTGTCTCTCTTCTTGCCGAAGAAACTGAACCTGTGCCCTGCACATCTCTCAACACCGAGCAAACCATCAGTAATGCCCAAGTCTTGAGGGCGGTCAAAAATGGGGTGTCTACAGTTGCCCCTCTTTGACAGAACTCGAAAGTCATAACAATGACGGGAGTGAATGTCAAAGCCCCGAGACGACCCATTTTTGACAAGGCCGAAGACTTGGACAAACAAACAAAATATAGATAGATAAATGGTTGTACCCGGAGGCTGCCTACGTATCCCTTTGCAAGGAATCAAACCAGCGTAGTTCGGGGGCAGGATGCAAAGTGACGCACAATGCAAGTGCATAACTTATGATCATGCAAAGGATGCTGTGATGAAGCAATTATGCAAAATAGATGCAACATTTTAAGCGAATGCTATGTAAGCAAATAAACGTGAACCAACCTACATCTCATGTAGAAAGGATGTAAGAGAATTATGCAATTCTCACGAACATGTGCGTTAGATACACAAAAGTGAACAAAGTGTGATGGATACACTAAGTGGACAAACATGTGTGATGGATACACCAAAGTGAAGAGAGTGTGATGGATACACTATATGAATAAAGTGTGATTGATACACAAGGTGAGTGCAGTGTGATGGATACACTGAGTGAACAAGTATGATAGATGCATAAAGAGAAAGTGTGTGATCGATACACAAAGCGAAAGTGTGTGATTGATACACAAAGCGAAAGTGTGTGATTGATACACAAAGCGAGCGTGTGATTGATACACAAAGCAAAAGTGTGTGATGGATACACAAAAGTCAAACATGCGTGATAGATACAAAGCGAGTGTGTGGTAGATACACTATATGAACTAAGTGTGATTGATACACTAAATGAATGAAGTGAGCAAAGCGTGATGGATACACAAAAGTCAAACACAAAGTGTGATAGATGCACTAAGTGAACAAGTGTGATGGATACACAATAGGTGAACACGAAGTGTGATGGATGCACTAAGTGAACAAGTATGATTGATATACTAAATGTGAACACAAAGCGTGATAGATGCACTCAGTGAACAAGTATGATGGATATACTAATGGTGAACACGAAGTGTGATAGATGCACTTAGTGAACAAGTATGATTGATATACTAAAGGTGAACACGAAGTGTGATAGATGCACTTAGTGAACAAGTATGATTGATATACTAAGGGTGAACACGAAGTGTGATAGATGCACTTAGTGAACAAGTATGATGGATATACTAAAGGTGAACACGAAGTGTGATAGATGCACTTAGTGAACAAGTATGATTGATATACTAAGGGTGAACACGAAGTGTGATAGATGCACTTAGTGAACAAGTATGATTGATATACTAAGGGTGAACACGAAGTGTGATAGATGCACTTAGTGGACAAGTATGATTGATATACTGAATGTATGAAGTGTGATCGATACACTAAGGGAATAAAGTGGGTATGTGCGTGATAGATACACAAAAGGTAATGAAGTGTGATGGATACACTAAAGTAATTGAAGTGAACATGTGTGTGATAGATACATAAAATGAAAGAAGTGTGATTGATACACGCAATGTAATGAAGTGTGTGATTGATACACTGAATGCAATAAAGTGTGTGATTGATACACTAAAGTGAGAATGGGTGTGATAGATACGTAAAATGAGAATGCGTGTGATTGATACACAAAATGAGAGAAGTGTGATTGATACACTGAGTGAACATGTGATAGATACATGAGGCAAACGAAAGTAAATGAGGTGTGGTGGATACACTAAAGTAAACACGTGATATGAAGAGAAGAATGGTGTGATAGATACACAAAGTGAATGAAGTGTGATTGATACACCAAGTGAACGAAGTGTGATTGATACACTAAGTCAAATAAAGTGTGTTAGATACACTGAGTGAAGCAAATGAGTGTGTGTGATAGATACACAAAGCAAAATATGTGTGATAGATACACAAAGTGGACGAAGTGTGATTGATACACTAAGGCACATGAAGTGTGTTAGATACACTAAATGAAGCAAATGAAGTGTGATTGATACACTAAGTAAGTGATTTTAAACAGAATTTCATTCGGCAGGGAATGATACTCGAGAGAGCACTTCTGATCACTATCTTGGCTTGAAACAGGCTTGAGCTTGAGCTTGAGCTTGAGGTAGAGGTACACTCATACTTCAGAGCATTGACAAGGCCTGACGAGGTGCATATGGAATGCAATCTCGGAGCTTACTGAAGTTGGAACAAACTCAGATGCCCGACATTTTCCTCTTTTGCTTTTATTTTGCAGTCCGGAACCACTATAGCTTCAGATAGGTCCTGGTTTTACTGTTCACACTTATCGGGGGTGGACCCTGCGGTTTTCGAAAGAACAAACGCCTTTTTTGCACAAATGTGGAGAATGGCACAGCACTCTGAACACAAAATGATTTGAATTTTTTGAAATTTAAGAAATGAGTTCTTAACCGGGTATTGAGCCTACGACTGAACACAGCGAAAAAGACTCAACAAACAAAAACAAAGGTAAACAACCTAAACACACCTATTGACACTCGAAACGACTCAAAACAAGAATCGAAACAGACAAAACAAAACACAAGACTCAAATGTGCACAGGGAGCCTGTTTCACCGGGTATTATTTCCCACCCTTTCTCATTTGTGATTCTCACATCACTCGGCCCTCAAGCTGTTTTTACGAAAAAGCCCTTTTCTCACTTTTTCTCTCAACGCACATCTCTCTATTCTTCAATCTCTCAATTTTTATCCCTTCCCAGTGGTTGGTAGATAGACAAGAAGTTGCGGGCTCTTGCCCCTAGCATTACGCTAGATTCTTTTTCTTACGCACCTGCAGTGAACTTTCCCACAGAGAGGTTGTGCCTGGCGGGTGTGTAATCTGCAGCTAACATCGGTTGATGATGCCTTGCCGGGGAGTTTGGACGTGGTTAGATCTGTCCAGATGAGGAAGTGGAACATCTCGCCCCATTCCAATTTATGCTTTGCACTTGGCTTGATACCTCGTTGCTTGGAGGATGAGGGAGCTTTCAGCCCTTTGTTGTGCCCTTTTCCGGCAAGTATGATGCCCTTTCTTGGCAAGTATGTTGACAATGGGGAAAAGACAGGAAGCCTGACTCAACTGTGCCCCTAGTTCATCATTTCGACCATTTTTTGTTTTAAAACAATTTCGACCAACATGAAAGTTAGATTAACATGCTTATTCGATTTTTGATTTGAAATCATGCAAGTCAGGTTGTAAGCACTGAAAATTTTCCTTTTTTGGGTCCAAGAAAATGGTCCAGTTTTCGAAAAATGGAATGATTTTTGAGAGAATAGTCAACCTCAGTAAAAATTCCCAAAAACTGTTTTTGCAAACAGCCACTACTCAACGAGCACGGAACCTACTCTTGAGATGCACAACCTCGGACCCATAGCAATGGAAAATTGCCCCTTGTCTGAAGGACACTGCATGGCAACGGAAAGTTGCCCCTTCTTTGAAATGACACCACAGTGCATTGAATGGCAACGGAAAGTTGCCCCTTGTCTAGATGGCACCGTAGCGTATTGTGATCAGTCCTCAGAGCGATGATTACAACCGAACTCTCGGATACAGAGAAGGCAAAGATGATCAAAACCATTTCATGGACACAACTGAATTTGAAGTGTTTTAGGGCTGGACTTCAAAGTGAAGTTGCCTACGTATCCCAAAGATGGGAATCAAGCCTTACGTAGTTCGGGGTGGTTAAGGTACACTCGGGTATTTAACCTCTCCTTTTTATGCTCTAACTTTTGCCAAGGTGCCTGTTGCAGGTTTTCGACCTTGCGAGCTTCTTTTTCTTTTCTTTTCAATTCTTTTTCATTTTTTCATTTTTTTTCTTTTTCTTTTAGGCTCTAACTTTTGCCAAGGCGCCCGATGCGGGTTTTCGACCTTGCGAGCTTCTTTTTCTTTTTCTTTTTTTCTTTTTTTGTATATATATTTTTTTCTTTTGTATGTATTTTTTGCTTGCTCTAACTTTTGCCTGGGTAGCCCTTCCGGGTTTTCAGCCCAGCGAGCCTCTCAAAGGGTAAAAGTGTAATAAGTCCATGCCAAATGGTTTTTGAGATTGAAGCCCTCTGTATCCAGGAGAGTGGCTGTTGATTCGCAAGAGAACTCATCTTCAGCTCCTCGGGCACATCTAACATCTTTGCTCCCTAGTTTGAAGGGGGGCTTCTGATCTAGCTTTACAAGCTTCTCTTGAAAACACTTGAACTTCTTGATCTGACTCTTTTGCCCCTAGTTCGAGGGTTGCTTTGAATTTGGTCTCACAGGCCTCACGTTGTAGTTAACCGTTGAACATTCTGAGTTTGAGTCCAAGGTTTGAAAATGAGGGGTCGAGTCTCGAGGCTGAGAGCGATCCTAAGCTGCACAATCTCAAGAGCGATTCCACACATGTCTTCGCAGGACCGCGCAAAAAAAATTTTTGAAAGTTTTTAAGAAAACGACAAATCGCTCGCGCTGAAGACAGTGTAGGACCAATCTGGATCAAAGCTAGGGTCCTTCTCAGTACTCACACTAACAAGCATGATTTCATTCATTAAGGGCTTAGCACGCCTCTCTTTCTCTTAATTGATCAAATTTTTGCAAATCCCAAGGAATTCCTTCCTCATCGTTTTCATCACTGTGTTCAAAAAGTTTTGAAAAACTTAGGTCATTACAATGACTTCAAGGCACAGAAAAGGCACAGCTTTTAGTCAAATACTGCCGTCTCATTCAGAACTTCCGGCATAACTGACATAAGGTAGAAGCAAACATGAGAGTGTGAAAATCACTGCTGTTCCATTCAAATCTGTTGGCACAATTGGCTCCTCGGCAGAAACAGACTCAAAACAAAATGAAAAGACAGACGCAAAACAAGCAAGTGATGTCTGAGGTAACTTCCCCGAAATCACCCGACTCTGACAAAACAGGACTGACTCGATACAACAAGACAGGCCCTTAATCAAAAGGACTGACTCAAGACAAAGAGACAGACTCAAAACAAAACAACAGAACTGACTCAGTACCCAAGCCAGAACATACAAAAACCAGCATTCGCAAATTCTCAAAACAGTGCGTGCCATACGCCACATCCGGTAAATCGATTGACCGCCTGGTGGTTTGTCCCCCGATCACATACTTGTACTATCCCCCAAGTTAACTGATTCGGTGACGATAGACTTCACTGAGTTGGTGCGGTGATGACGTTGTTGTCAAACAAATCTTGTACATCATGGCGCAGACGAAAGCAGCTATCGGTCTCATGACCGGTTTGTTGATGGTACGCACAGTACTTAGTCCGGTCATGCTTTGGAGGGAGAGGATCAGGTAAAGGCCGTTGTTCCAAAGGTTTCAGATGTCCTTTCTGGATTAAGACCTCTAGAGCCTTTGACAAAGGCATATGAAGTGGGGTGAAAACCCTCTTGACTCGAGGTGGATATTTGGTTTTCTGTGAGCTACTTCCGGACGCACCGGTGAATGGGGTAGCTGTTTTTGATGTGGTGGTGGTGACCATGCCTACTTCAGATGATCTTGCAGCTGCATCACCACTGGTGGTCGCGTTTGAATTGCGGGAAAACGCCCGCCTAGGCTGCTCCTTCTCCTGGTCAATAAGGCCTTGCTTTATAGCGTCCTCGATTTGTACCCCAATCTCATGGAGGTCTGCAAAGGTGGGTAGGGGGAGGACAATCATCTTCTGCATCAGCCTGGGTTGGAGATTGCGCACAATCATCCGTATCTGATCCTTGTCGACCGGCTTGGTGGTCATCGAAGAAGCTTTGGCCCTCCAACGGGTTACAAAGTCAGAGAAGCTCTCTTTCGGCTCTTGCCTGGTCGTCTCGAGGTCACGGGTTGTGATCTCGATCTGGGTATTGTAGGAATATTGTGCGACGAAGGCCTCGGACATCTCCTCCCAGCTTCGTTTCACTGAGTCTTCTAATTTGGTGTACGGATGGCGCGATACACCGACAGGTGGTCCCGCTAAAGAGGAGAGCTTCAGTAATCTTGTCAAGCCCATCGGGCGAGAACATCTGAAAACAAACTCGTGGACCATGGGATCTCTCGACCCGTCAAAACGGTCGATGTGAGGCATCTTGAACCGTGGCAATGTCACAATTTGTGTCCGTGTATCCATCTTCAATGTCGGATGGTCTTGACTCGGATCTCTTGAACGACTTTTCAAGCTTGCTCAACTTCGTTTGTGGGATCCGTCTCGAACTCAAAGGAGAGTCCAGGGTTGGTGGGTGTTTTTGATAACCGGGGTAAAATTGGGGCGAGCCGCCCTACCGGAATGTCTGACCTTCCTAGACATTTGGCGTCTCCCAGTCTTTGGAGCTCCTCTTTGGGGAGGAACTTGTTGTGAAGCGACGCACCGCTTTCTTGTTGAGCCTAGTGATGAGCTCACCCTCGAGCCATGATTGCTTCTTGTCGCTTGGAAAATTCCGCTTGGCGGACAGCCGTCTTCTTGCACGAGTTTCATACTTTCTTGAGTTGACGATCATCTCCTCCATCCTGCCATATTCTCGACAATTTGAATGGTAGTATATCTATCCTTGTGATAAATCGAGACCTCGGCCGATTGTCCATCGACGGTAGATGAGGGTCACCGATCCGTAATCGCCTTGAATTGGTGATCCGTGCCTAACTGGCCCTTTTTTACTCTACCTCTAGCAAAGGAACACTGATTGCCCTTGAGCTGAATCTCTGACCTAACAAAGTCTATCAGCACTAGTCCAATGTACCCGAGGGATATCGGAGCCTTCTAAAGCTATGGTTCCAAGACTACCTGGCAAAAGGGAAAAGCAAAGATCTCACCAACTTCACCAAAAACAGATACGAGCAGAAATAACGTGTTCTATTATCGATCCTTGTTCCCGAAATCATCGCCCCAAATCAACTGATACCCGCAGATATAACTGATTCTCAAAATATTGATACTGGTGCCCTCGGGCCGTATACCCAGACTCGCAAACTGGTATATGCATTCCCTGGAGAGATACACTCTAAAAGCACATAGCAAGTAAATGAGAGCCAAAACACGCCTATATTGGGGTAGGGTTTCCCTGTCCTATTTTGTCAGGAGCTAGGGTTTCACTACGCACGCAGCGGTTTCAAACAACCTAACATCGGGTAAGTAACCTATCTTAGTTTGGAATGGTCACTATGGATTCCGAATATGCACTAGGTCGAATGGTCGAAAAGGGTGCCCCGGTAAAATCGGGGTTTGTGTTCCCCATCGGGCAGAGCTCGCAAATCGTCACCTTATGGACATGCCTTGACAAGACAAGCCTCCAAAGAACCGCCAGAATAGCAGATGGCCAACACGGTGTCCTAGGCGCACCAATGCACATGCAATGCAAAGAAACACATAAGTGTAGTCAAACCAGGATATCACGAGTTCGAGTCAAGCTCTCTAAAATCCCCAGCAGAGTCGCCAGAAACGGTAGAGGCGCCCGTGGGCTTCACTCTACAGTTCGGACTCGATTTTGTGTCGCGGTTCTAAATCTGAACCAAAGAGTCCAAATCCGGCAAATCGTTTGAGAAAACAGATTTTTTTGAAAAAGTAGTGCCAAACATGGATCGCTGCGGAATCTGAGTCGCCACCTAAATATTTTAAAATGGGAAATTTAGGAAACCACGACTCGGTGTCAAGGCCACGTGTAAAATCATCACCAAAGTGGTCTTGGCTCAGAGCTTGGGTACGATCGGGAAGGTCACTATGAGCACCTCTTTCGCCGTCAAGACCGGCCTCTACTAACCGTGATATCAAGTTTTGAAAACATTACATGTCCTTATTCCGGTTATTAGCCTAGAATTACTATGTTATGCGCACAGCAAACAAGTATAGACCAAATCGCCTAAGTTGGAACAAAACACCACATGTTTGTTTTGAAAATGATTTGCTACTCGCAAGTAGGCTAAAATGCAGGTTTTGCCACTTTTAAGCGGGCTTTTAGAAAAGACGATTTTGCCACTATCTAGTGGGCTTTAAAACTCACAGTTTTAATGTGTTGTCCCAATTTAGGTAATTCAACCTCCATCCACAGGCATTCATGCAGCTATATCACATAAGCACTTAGCCTCATGGTAAGCATGCTATCATGGCAACACTCACACACATGCGGGGTAAATATGCCCTAATCTACCATTCTAAGCAGGTAAATAAAATGGAGAAAGAAATGGGGGTTGGAAGACATACATGCCACTCACCCACACTTATTACAGATATGCCTTCACACGGAGGGACCAAAAGAATAATATACAGTCCCAAATAATAAATCAACTATCCTAGCTAATTAATTATTACAGACCCTTAATTAATTAACAAATTAATTAAACTACTGAAAGCAATAAAAGGCCTCGGGAAGAGGGATGCACGCATGCTCGGATCCGACTCGCCCGGAAAGTCCGCACCATGCCATTGCTGCCTCTGTTTCACTATCCTACCTCCCTGGAAAATTGCCAAAGTCTCAGGAAACCTTCCTTGTGTGCTGCTGAGTACCACCGGCTGGAAGACATTCCCACCGGCTGCTTGTAGTGACCACCGGCTGCAATGGAAGTTATCGGCACAAAAAATGTGCCGGTCGACACTAAATTCCTGCAGGAGACAGTTCTGATAAAGAACAGACAAAGATTGCATGGTATGGAATTTTGGGACAAATGTTTGCACCAACCATACTCCTTATCATATTTGTGACTCAAGGGAGTATAGTCCTTGGTTCTCGGACCACCAATCGCGCATTCGATGCGTGATGGCCTAAGACCAAGTTGTGCACTTTCAATGGGATGAAATGCAATGCAAATGATCCAATGAAGGGGACTTAACCTCTATCACACTCACTTCAAGAGGCTAAGTATGCATGCTCATGCAAGGCAATCCTAAGCATGTGAAGCTAGGTATGCAACATGGTAATGTAAGTAAACATTATATGTTAGGCATGCAAGAGACAAACAAACATGCAAGGCATGGAACAAGCATGCAAATATATCAAACATGCAAAGAGCAACATGTTGAGAACAATGTATAGCATGCAACATCATGCAAGCGGGACCAAGTATGTGACAACATACAAAGTAAGCATGCTACAACACATGGAGGAATGGACTTAAACTAGATTAGGCGCCCCAAACAAGCCTAAAAGCATTGGCCAACATGCTCAAAAATGAAGGCTAGAATGCACACACACATGCATACAATTATGGTCCAACACTTAGGCACAAACATGGCAACTCTCAAGCATACTTAAAGAGACCAAATATAGACTATGAGCATGCATTGTAAAGCTCTGAAAATCATGCTAAACATGGTGCCAAACCAAGCAACAAAGTAGGCTAAGCATGCATACAAATGGTCCAAGCATTAAGGCAAGCCAATGAGGCTTTGAACCACACTTAGTACAACCACACATGGCAATTCTTAAGCAATCAAAATCAGAGTTTTAACACATAAAACTAAGCCCAAAGGACCCCCTAGATGGCATCTAGATGGTTCAAATTCAAAGGTATGCATTAAGGCCAAAACATGGAGCATACAACACATGCTTTTAAAGCACTAAAGAGACAACTAAGGTGAGCATACAAGCACACCAAAGGGACTGAAATAGCATGCTAGATGGTTCCAAACCACTAAAATGATGCAAGCAACACATGCTATATACTCATGCACTTAAGGCTAGCAAGCCAAAATGCAAAGTGACTATATAAGGCATGTCATGGATGGCCTAAACAACCAAAAACAGATCTTATACATCGAAAAAAAAGCACATTTTCAGTTTATGACCAGCCACAAAAACAGAAGCAAGATAGGCTAATAAAGCATGCAAAATTACGGTAAATCACATGGATTTCAAAGCAAGTAGCATAAGGATTATCCAAACAATGTTGAGCCCTTCAACAATGTTGAAGAAGGGCTCAAAATAAGCCTATTCTTAGCTTACATAATGCTCTGAAACAGATCATACACAAGCCAAATATTCTATGCAAGAAACATGGCATACAAGAGGATATTGAGATAGGTGCTAGATGCAGCCACCAAACAGCAAGGGGTCCTCAATAAAACATGAAGAGGACCCCAAAATAAGACTATTTGAAGTTTGGGTCGGAGCCCAAAAGTGCTTGCAACTAGGGCTTAGATGTGAAGCAAGAAAAAGCTAGAAAGGGGAAGATGAAGACTTACCCTTGAAGACCGGCAAACCAGCAGGTTTTAGACCAAGTTTAGGTGCTCCCAACCTCTGCAAAACAGCCCCAAGTCGTTGGAAATGGAGTGGTAGTGGTGGTGCTAGGTGGTGGTGATGGAATGGCTCAGGAACAATGGGCTTTGGAGGTTGAATGGGAGAGATATGGAGAGAGGGGGTAGGATATATATGTATATATCAGATATACATATATATCTGCTGGTTTTTTGTTCAAACCTCCAACCCTAATCAAAGGAGGAGAGGGCCTCCTTATATAGGCCAAGCAAAACAAGACTTAGAGGCTAAGTTTCAAAGGGTCAAAGGGTGCAAGGCTTGTAAGGGAAGCTTGGACAGCTGGTAAGGCTTCTTGAGGAAGCCAAGACAAAGGGGTCAAGGCTTCCTCAAGAAGCCATGAGCAAAGGGTGCAAAATAAGGGCCAAAAGGTGCAAAATGGTGCAAAATAGGCACATGGATGCACGTGGGTCTGGTTCTGTGCATCCCAGCTGGCATAGCTGGTGTGCACTATGCTTGGGGGGTTCAAAGAGTTCAGGTCGGCCAGAAGGTGTGATCATCGGCCAAAATAAAGTGCCGGTCGGCACTCTTTTCTGCCGGTCGGCTAAATAGAGTGCCGATGGATGATTCCTTGGTCAAAACATGGCCGGTGGGTATGCAAATCGAAGCCCCGGAAGTTAGCTTTCCAATGGCACAAACTTTGCATCAAAATTCCTCCTGTGCAAAAAGTTATGCCCTTTTCCGTGAAGTCGCGCAGACTCAATCCAACCGGGATGATGCCCCAGCTTCAACCAATCATCTCTCCTCCACCCGGACTTGGCTCTAGGAGATTCTTGAGTGCAAAGTGAAGCCCCGGAGGTCTTCTTTCCAATGATGGTGCCCTCATAGCTTAACTCCAAGTATTGAATTGAATAAGCCCGATTTAGCGAGAGTCGCCGATTCCCTTCTACCCGGATCTTTGCCAATGTTGTTCTTCTAGCTGTTTTCTCCCCTCGTCTCCTCTTTTCTTGAACTCCAAAGCAGTAAACAAACTCTTTGGGAAGATTTGCCTCTCTTCTGTCAAGAAATCAACTCGTGCCCTGCACATCTCTCAACACCGAGCAAACCATCAGTAATGCCCAAGTCTTGAGGGCGGTCAAAAATGGGGTGTCTACAAGGGCCCAGAAGCTCTCTCGTCCTCCATGCTGTGGCATACCGAGCTAGCTGTGCGCCTCAGACCGAAAATACAGCTGGGTACTCTATTCCCTATTCCGGGCAAGTTTCGTCATGAACGAACTGGCGCCGGAATCGGAACGAGAAGTAAAAGACACAATATGTTAGGTTGATCAACTGAATCCTGGGCTGGCAGGTTATGCTATAGCTCATCGCCAGTAAATTAAGCCAAGGGCAATGCCAAGCAATACTGGTAGCGGACAAACTAGACATCCAATCACACCACCATCCCTCATCAGGAGCATCGACTAAGCATCATCAGAAGAAATAACTGCGAGCTGAATATGCTGGGAATGAGTCCACAACCTTCAATTTATCCATCAACCATATCTGGGGAGGGATGAAAAATGAGAGATTAAAGAATATAGAGGTGTACGTTGAGAGAAAAAGTGAGAAAAGGGTTTTGAGAGAAAAATTGAGTGATGTGAGAAATATATGTGAGATAGGGTGGGAAACATTACCTGCAGCAGTAGTGGACTCCCCGCGAATCTAGTCATCTCCCGGCGATGAAAAGCATCCAAACCCATCAATGTCTCAGCTAGTGTCATGGCGATGCAGCTCTTGCCCTCTTTTAAGGCCTCGGTGACTTCAATCAAATGAGTGCTAAACCCACCAGAGCCTGGGGCAAGCAAGAAATGAGACAACATGCACAAGCAAAGTGCATGTCGCCGATAACCCTACCAATGATGATCGCCGCGGTCACCGGCATCAGAAAACCGACGAATCAAAGCTTGGAATGTCTAGCTCTCTGTCGTGAATCAATGACCGAGCATAGCCAAAGCGGCTTCGCATCTGTCCTAAGGCTTGGATGTAGCCGAAGCGGAATTAAGGCAAGATTTCTTCATCACGCTCGAATTCCATTAAAGCTTGGAAGTACTCGAAAGTGGGACATATCTCTTGTCCGCCAAAGCTAAAGACGTGTGTTACCGGATTCCAAAACCTTGCCGCGACATGAAGGAACGGAAAACCCAGCGGGGTGCGACTCAACGTAAATAGTGCATTTATTCCGAAGCCTTGAAAATTCAGCTTTTCTGAGCCATCCAAGTTGGCAATCCAATTTGTGAGATTTTGGACAAGAAATGCTTCCATTTGGTGCAAAAACTGAGCTAAAATAGAGAAACTACGAAGCTGGGGCTTTTGTAGAAGATAAGGTGTTAAGTGGAAGACAGGTGGCAGCATTCTAGAGGTTCTTGCCATTTTTGGCCAATCAGCCAAAAAGAGTGCCAACCGACCATCCTTTTAGCTGATCGGCTAGTAATTATGGCCGATGGTCATTTCTTGTGGCCGATAGACTCTCACTTTGGCCGATGGCCTTCCCTTTTGTTCTCTAGGCTGTCCATGTGTTGGAGATTTTGAGAACTTGTGACTTGTTCCATTTCAAATGCCTTTCGGTGATGATTTTGCGAAGTCACGCCTGTGTTACTTCAATTTGTTTATCGAGTTGTTGTACTTTTGTTTATCGAGTTGTATTTTATGTTCTTTAGTCCTTGTCTTGCTTATCGAGTTGTATTTACGTTTGGTTAGCATGTCAAGTTTCTTTGTTTTTCTTATCGAGTTGTCAGTCGGTTCACTACCTGATTAATGCAATTCGAGTGTTCAGTTTTCAAAACAAAATTCAATCTCATTTACATTGTTATGTAATGGGATGCAATGCGATGCGATGCGATGCTTAGATGTTCAAATGTAACACTTTTTCAACAAAAAGAGCTGTTTCATTCCATCATATTTTCTTTTGCAAAAGTACATAGTTTTAAAGAAAAATAAAATCTTCCTGACGCAGTACAATGTGCAAAACTACTGGTAAAAAGAAAAGTAAAGCAAAAAAGAAGAGCAACATCTCGATCGGCGTCAGTCGCCTCAAGCGTGGGAGTCCGTCCTCGTCCTCTTCCTGGACGAAGGTCCAGGATCGCCACCGTCAGCTCCGCTGTTTGAACTTGAACCAGAGCCATCCCCAGCCTCATCCTGAAATGACTCCGCCTCCGTATCAGACTCGTCATCATCTGGGGCAAGCACTCGTGAGCTACTCCCAGAGTGAGTGCACCCGGCTCTTCTGCGGCTGCGTGCTGAGATCCCTCGTCCTTCTCTCCCCACTCCTCGGGCAGGTACTGATGGTCTTGCTGAGGCACCCCCTGTGGCCGGTATCTGGAATGGGGCCTGAAAAGAACAAATTGGTAAATGCATTAGTTACCCTATGTGAAGTCGAGTATGGTATCGAATACAGTGTATGAGTATCGTATGAATGCTATGAGCAGTGTATGATTACAGTGTATGAATATTGTGAGCAGTGTATGATTACAGTGTATGAATGATGTGAGCAGTATGTGAGTTACAGTGTATCAGTGCCGTGAGTGGTATGTGAGTGCAGTGTATCAAGTGTCGTTTTGATAATGTGATGTATCAGATCATGTATGGAACAGATTATGCAAAGTTTTGGGACTGAGGCTGAAGGAATTTATCGGGATACCGTAAATGCTCAGTAGGTCTATGCTCCTCTATAGCATCCCCATCATTGAGGCTGACAACTCCAGAGCTTGTCCAATATACTTGATGGAAGCCTGCAAAAGTGTTGAAGTAATTAGTATTCTGTAGGACATCAACTGAAATGAAATGACTATAAAGAATGCCAAGTATAGTACATACCGAGGTCGAGCCGCGAACTCCGACGAGCTCATGATTAGCTGGAGGAGGAGCAATGGGTATTTGATAAGTTTCTCCACCCAGTCCTCGGCATGTCATGGTGGTGGGCAGCTCTGGCCACTCTGCTCTCCGTCCCCTCCGAGAACCACTCATGTCACAGGCCTGAGTCACCCTCAGTGCTCCCACTCCTCCTACTGGGGCTGCAAGCCTCTCTCTCTTAATTCGGCGAGCACTGCCGCATCAGATATGTTTGTATGAAGATGGTGTAGTCGCCATCCTTTCTGAAAAAGTCGGCATCCCAACCGATCGTGTAATCAATCATCTCCTGAAGGGTGTACATTGCTGTATGCCTCATGTGTAAAGGAGGCAGCATCGGGACTGTCTGCTCAGGTAAGCCAAGGGTCTACCGCAAGAAGCGCTCACCTAAGTACCACGCCCGGCAGACCAGACTGGACCCTCCAGCAAGACCCGGAACCGGGCAATTTCCCGAGAACCCATATGCTAGTCTCTCACTGCATCAGGCAGCGCTGCCCAAGGCTGCCAGGTGATCTGCAAATAACAGGATACACAGTTTGTTATCTACTGTTGAAAGTACAATGTAAAGCAAAGCTTAAATAAATTGTAATGTTTGAAATATCTCTGTTGCGGCTATGGTGTCAAAGTATCTGTAGAAGAACAGGAAAGACTCCCGCGGCCTCTGCTCGTACCTCACATCGTATCGATAAGAATATGGGACAACGAGGGGCATCTCCACCTCCGGCTCTAGAGCAAGCCACAGGAAGTAGGCATACACCCACAACTACAGAGTGTAACAGGGTAAGAATGAGTATGTTTTATCAGTAAAGCAGTATGCAGATAAAGTAAAAATCAGAGAATGGTGTGCAGTGAATTGTGCATTAATGCGATTATGCCCGATGTAAAGTAGATTGCGTGTATACAGTGTGTGTCGTGTATAGACAATGTAAGGAAGAACTGTAAAATAGAAAGGGAAGGTGTACCTCCCAGGCTCGCCAATAGCCTCCTAGCAGATGTCCGATGCGGCGGATGAAGAGCTCATGTACCTGTAAAGTGTGGCTAGGCCTGCGCCACCCTAATCATAGCGTCGGATCCTAGTCATGTCCACCAATGCGCTCAGCAGGTAGAGGCCAACCATGTTCACCTGGTCGGCGAAAAGAGTGGTGCCTAGCAAGAACATAATGAACCCTCGGGCAATATTGCTCAACCTCCTCACGGGTAGTCGACGCATGTACTCTAAAATGGTCCTTGAACCACGAGTATCTCATGAACCCTAGCCGGGAGCGAGGTGGGCGAGTGCCAAGCAAGAACATCTGGGTAGTATCCCACTCGCCCATATCAGTGTCGAAGGGGATCGGATCACCGCCTACTCCGATGCCAGTGAGCATAGAGAAGTCGAAGGGAGTCATCGTCATCTCCCCCGCCGCGAAAGGTGGAAGGAATCGGTGGTGTCCCACCACCTCTCCACCAGCGCACCTAAAAGGGGCCTACTCGCAATAAGGCGTGAGAGTCCCATGCAGAAAATGCCGAAACCGGCCTCGTCGACGATCTGGCGGACCTCGTCAGGCAACTCCATGTACCAACCCTGGGCAATGGTGTTCCCATACCCCCGGAAGGCATGGGAAACTCCCTGTGTTCAAGACAAACAGATGCAAAGCAATGTCAGAAATACAGTGTTTGAATGCCTTCAGAATTGATAAACATGCAATGTGTGTGCATATGTTCGAGTTGACACAGATATCATGCATGATTGTGTTCAAAGTAAACTAAATGTGTGATGTACAAGTGTGTTTGTGATGATCAGATAAAGAATAGTATCGGCTATCGAAGACATACGATCTACATTGCAGAAAGTAAAGAGAGGAAGAGTGTGCCTCAGCGGCGCCAAAGGATAGGTGTGACTCCGGCTCGCGCAGTAGGAGATCCTCTGGAGCGCCTCGCACGAAGCTCCTGAACTGGCAGATATTGTTAGGAGGCAATACATGTATTGGAGGCAGATATCCAGTCGAATCGGTCGAGCAATCCGGTAAGAGCTCGACCTCGGGATCCGTATCCATCTCTGGGAGAGTCCCACCCCGTGGAATATCGTCCGCCATCTCGAGAAGAGTGCAAAAATGGCCGAGGGTATGGAAAGTGGGCAAGAATGCCAAAAGTCAACCGAAAGTCAACCCCGAGGGGTGAAAAAATGGAAGAAAAGGGCGAAGTGCGGAAGAAGGCACGGAAACAAAGGCTAACTCGGGGGAAAGAAACCCCAAGTGGTGGAAATCGAGAATGTGGCACCGAAATCACTTTTCATTCGGTTCAAAGTGTTTGGAACGAAGAGGGTTTCGCGAATCGAAAGTTGCGGGAGGATTGAAAATGGGAGAAAAGCATCGATCGAAGAGAGGAAAATGACCTAGAGAGAGAGGGAAATGTTTTTCGGATAAGGAAAAGTGAGGATATAGGGTCTAGAACCCTATATTTAAAGACCCAAAGCAAATGGACAAAATTGCCCCGAATCTGCCACTTTTGGCCGATCGGCCAATTTGTTAGCCGATCGGCTAAATTGTTGGCCGATAATCTCTTTTTGTGGCCGATGGATGGTCGATGGCTCCCTTTTGTGGTCGATGCACCTCCAATGCCCTTGTTTCGGTCAGTTCTATTGATTGGTACCCTCATCTCTCAAGAAAGTGCAAGAAAGTACACTTTTGAAGCTTAAGCGGTCTTCGTGATGACCTCGAACCGTGTCTTCCATGTGCGGTGCTCGATACGCACGAGGTGTATCCTTTTTCGTATCCTTTTGTATCTTGCAAGATTCAAGAATTGTTCAAGAATTGCTTTGAATACGTTGCATTACATTGAGCATGCCTCATCTTGTTTTGAAGTTGCATCTCAACATCGCAAATAACATGCCTTTACCATGCTTACGTTGAACATGTGCCTCTCTTTGTTTGGCTTACGTTGTCGCACATGCTTTTCTCGCATTGTTATGCACATTGCTTGCATTGTCGCGCATGCTTTACTTACATGTGCTTATGCACTTGGCTTGCGTTGTCGCGCATGCCGTTCTCGCATTGTTATGCACATAGCTTGCGTTGTCATGCATGCTTTACTTACATGTGTTTATGCACTTGGCTTGTGTTGTCGCGCATGCCTTTCTCGCATTGTTATGCACTTGTTTTGCGTTGTTGCATATGCCTTTCTCGCATTGTTATGGACATTGCTTGTGTTGTCGCGCATGCTTTACTTACATGTGTTTATGCACTTGGCTTGCGTTGTTGCGCACGCCTTTCTCACATTGTTATGCACATTGCTTGCGTTGTCGCGCATGCTTTACTTGCATTGTTATGCACCCCTTGCTTGCGTTGTCGCGCATGTTTTACTTGCATTGTTATGCTCGTTCTAGTTGCATTGTCATGCATCTTTTCACTTGTATTGCTATGCACCTTCTCACTTACATTGTATATGCATGCGTTTATCTCATATTGAAATGATATCTTGATCTAACGATTGAACATGTATTTCTACTATATTGTACCTGTTGAATTTCTTTCTTTTGCAGGCAAGATATTGTATGTACGGTTCATTCAAGAGAAGTTCCGGTTCAGTTTGACTACTACCCTTCTCCACTCACGTTTGGCATGCATTTGGACGTATCTCTCTCCTCTCGCGTTTGGCACGCGTTTGGATGACTGCACTTTCTTGCACAGTCCTTTATTCTCTTATGTGTGATACGCTGAGAGATGTTGTGTTTGAGACTCCGGGTATCCTTGGTAGTCACTTTTAGCCTTCTCCGCGTGAGACGCAGTGAGAATTGCATAATTTTCTTACATCCTTTCTGTTGGAATGTGTAGGACTACTCTTTCTCATTCGCATGCTTAAAATGTTGTATTTGTTTTCCATAAATGCTTCATTACAGCTCTCTTTGCATGATCATAAGTTATGTTCGACATCCTGCATGTCATTTGCATCTTGCCCTTGCATGCGGGCGCATCTCTTTGTTATCTTGTATGCTTGTCTCAGTCTTCAGCCTTGTCAAAAATGGGTCATCTATGGGCTCTGACATTCACTCCCGTCATCTTATGACTTTCGAGTTCTGTCAAAGAGCGGCCATTGTAGACACCCCATCTTTGACCGTCCTCAAGACTTGGACGTCATCGTTTGAACACTCGATGATCATCGATGCTTGTGTTCGTTTTGAGTTCCCGAAGGTCTCGGCCGTGCGCCTTGCCTTAGGATCTCTCAACGTGTCTGTTTTGTGCTTGGTTGTGGACCAAGGACCTGTGGCTTTGTTTCTAAGGGAATAGGGTGGCTTGTTGGCCATTCCTACAACCCATCGGCCAAGCCTTGTGCTTGTCAGCATTGTTTTCTTGCTATCGGCCATAAGTGGTGGCCGATCGGCACTCTTTTTGGCCGATCGGCACTCTTTTTGGTCGATCAGCCATATTCTCTAGCCGAGGCATTTCCATTTGCTTTTGCAAATATTTTTGTGCCAGCTATGACAGTTGGTGAGCAGAGTTTTCATCCTCCACACACGTGTATGGAGGGATTGATTCAAGACTCTAGCTTGTTCAACAAGCTTGAGAATTGAATTTTTATAAGAAGGGAGACCCCCTCTCCCTTTCCAGAGGTTCTGAAAAATTGATATAGAAGTTATATATCTCTCTATATTTGCACTTCTTTGTGATCAAAAGTGTAATTTCTTCACACTTTTGCACTAAAGCACCTACTAGAACACCATACTCTTGTTGCTGAGGCATTTGACGTTTTTGTTTGAACTCAAAGTTTGGTTTTTGGCTCAGAAAGTTACTAAAGTTACCTCTTTGAAGGTGTTCTACAAGGGTGAGTCTCTAAGCTTCTTTTAAGCTTTGTGTTCATTGCTTACTTAGCCTTATTTGCATACTTATTTTGGCTTAACTCTTAACTGTAAAAAGCTTCATTTTCATGTGTTTGAAATGATTGTTTAAGGTCTTGTTGGTGTTGGGGGTGGTCTATCCCCTCTAAGGCTTTGTTTGGCCATGTTTTCAACCACCTCTTTAGGCTCTTGTTTTTATCTTTACATGACCTTTCTACCACTGAATTCCAGAGGAATTTCAGTGGTGGAAAGTGTATTTTGAGGTCTTGAATAGGAGAGGGTCTCCTTGTGTCTTGTATGCTTGTATAGATAGCTCATCACAGTAGCATATTTGTCTAGCATGTTTTGGTTCCATTTCAGCAAGTTTTTGGTGTTATTTTAGCATGCCTCAACTCTGTCTTAGGTTGGTTTGATAGCATCTTGCATGCTTCACATACTTGTATTGCAATCTTGCATGCTAGCATAACATGCATCATATCTTTGGACTATCATTCTTGAATGTTTTGGCTCAACTCCAAGAAGCTTTTAGCCTTGTTTTTACCATACTTATGCTCTGATTTGTGTTGTTTTGGTCATGCATGCCATGCTTTGTATAGCCATAGTGCATTCTAGCTTGTTAGCTTTGAGTTTCCAAGCCACTAGCATGCATTGATTGGGCTACTTTCATGATTCAGCATCATTTGAAATGTGATTTCAGCACATGTAGTGTGGTCATACACTTGTATTTGTCACTCTTTCAATGCTTTGAAGGATTGGTGTTTCATGCCTTAAGAATGGGTCATTGTGCATGCCACCATGCTTAGGCCTTTGAGCTATCATTTCAATGCATTTTTGGTCTTGTTTTTCCATAATATAGCTCTAATTTTTGTTGGCGAAGCCATCCTATGCTTGGTTTTGATAGGTGCAGTGTAGTCCTCCCTATTTACCTTGCATTCATCATGCCTTATGCCCTTCATGCTGGCTTGTTTTGGCTTCCTTCCATGCATGTTTTAGATTCATTTTGACATGTTCTAGGACTGTTTTGGGTTGTATTTGTCACATGCTTCATGTATTGCATAGTTGTAGTGCAATTGGCCTTGCTAGCCTTATGTTTTGATGCCTCTTGCATGCTATCTTTGAGCTATTTGGATGATTCGGCATCATTTCTTACTTGATTTCAGAGCATGCAACATTGTCATATTCTCATGCATATCACTCTTTAATTATGGTTCAAGTGTTATGCATTGTTCCCTTGTTTGTGGCCGAGCATGCATGCCATCTTGCCTAGGTCCACGAGCTCTCATCTCAGCATGTTTTGGTCTTTTTTTTTTGACCTACTTGAGCTCTATTTGTGGCCAGTTCGTGCATTTGTGCCATGTATTGCATGCCCCCTTTGTAGCCCTCTTTGCTAGCTAGCATGCCATGCTTATGCTGATTGAATGATTTGGCATCATTTCTTACTTGATTTCAGTGCATTTGGTGTTGTTACACCTCCATGCTTGTCACTCTTTGAGCACTCTTGAGAGTTGTGCTCTTATGCCTAGTCAATGGGTCATTGCATTGAGCATGCTTATCTTGATCTTCATGCCTTAGTTTCATCATTTTGGCCACTGTTTTGGACCCTTTTAGGTCTGTCCATATGCGGTTTAAGTCCACAAAGTGTTGCATTATATGGCCCTTGCCATCACATTGTTGTTCGCACATAATAGCATGTTGTTGCATGCTTGTTAGATAGCATGTTGTCGCATGCTTGTTCCATTGTGTTGTTGTTGCATGCTTGTCGCATTGCATGCTCGTCGCATTGCATGATTCTCTCATGTTGTTTGCATGGTTGTTGGCATACTCATGTTACATTAACTTAGCTTGCATGCTTAGGTTGCATTGCATTGAGTTGGCATGCCATTGGCTTTGATGAGTCAATCATTGTTGCATCACATTGTTCACATGCCATTAGCTTTGTTAAGTTGTGCATGCATTGCATTGTGTTTGGTTTAGGTGTTAAGCCAAACATGAGGAACGAGGGACGTTTCATACTTGAAGTGATGAAACGTGCCTTAATTCTCGGTCGCCAACACTCTTGATCAAACACGATAGAGTTTAAGGCATTTATGTATTTTTGTGCATTTCATCCACATTGAATTGTGCAACTCGGCCTCTTTGGCCATCATGCATCGAAATGTGTGATTGATGGCTCGAGAGTCGAGCACTATACTCTTTTGAGCCTTAGACATGATAAGGGGTGTAGTTGCACACACATTTTCTTGCAAATACATTGTCATGCCTCTGTTTGTGCTCTGTTACACCAAAAAAGAGAGTTTGCAGGAAGACATGGCCGATCGGCTATCCAGTGTGCCGATCGACTATCAGTATTTGGCCGATAGCCTCAAAATTGGTCAATGACCTTTATCCTTTGGCCGATGGCCATACCTCTTGGCCGATGACCTCTCAGCATGTCCATGAGGTGGATCAGAAGTGTTTGGGAGATTGGCACAATTTTCAGAAGTCTAAAATAGTGCAAACAGAGGCAACAGGAGGCATGGCAACGGATTTCCGAACAAGGCGATCGAGCATGCATCTTCGAACTCTTTGAATTGAGCTGAGGCTTTGTAATTTGTAATTAGCTTTACTTGTTAGTTAGCTTTGAATTTGTAATTAAACTAGCTAATTTGTTAATTAGTTAACGTGTTGTAATAATTAGCTTAGTGTTAGCTAGTTATTCAATTTGATTATGTAATAATTAATCTAATTAGCTTAGATTAGCTAGTTAGCTTCTTATTCAGACCCTCCGTTGAGAGGGTGAATGTTGTAATAAGCGTGCGTGTGTATGATGCATGTCTTCCAACCCCACGTCTTTCTCCCTTTTACTTATCAGCTTTTGATGGTCAGTTTTAGGGCATATTGCAATTAGCATTCTTATGCTTCGCATGTGTGCATCATTCATCTGTCTTGCATGCACCGGACTCGGCGCATCATACAAACCGCATTGTATTTCAATACATTTACTTGAATACGTGTTCAACAGCATGTTATTGCATTTCACTTGACATCTTAGAATAGTCGAGCCTATTTCTAGTTGCATTTTGCATGTGTTGCATTAGCCATCTTAACATGAACTAGGATCATGCATGATTTCTAACTAGTTCTCTGCTTTGGCTCGGAGTACTAGGTAAGCTTTTATGCTTTAGCATCTTGCATGAGTGTGAGTGTTGCCATGATAGCATGCTTGCCATGAGGCTAACTGCTTAAATGATTAATTGCATGAATGCCTGTGGATAAAGGTTGGATTGCTTGAATTGGAACAAATCATCAAAATGCGAGTTTTAAGCCCACTTGAGGTGGCAAAATCATGTTTTCTAAGCCCACTCGAGGGTGGCAAATCCACGTCTTAGCCTACTTGCGAGTAGCACCTTCAAACCATTTTCAAACAAACAAACATGAGATGTTTTCTTCCAACTTAGGTGGTTTAGTCTATACTTGTATGCTGTGTGCATCACGTAGTAATGATAGATTAATAAACTAGAAGAAGAACACGTGCTTTCAAAAACAAAATATCATGTTAGTAAAGGTCGATTTTTGATCGAGCGAGCGGAGGTGCTCATTGCATGACCTTCCCCTCTCGTACCCAAGTTCCCGAATCGAGGCAACTTTGGTGAAGACGGACACGTGGCCTCAGGCACGAGTTAGGGTTTCCTAAATTTCCCAAAATAAAACATTTAGGTAGCGACTCTGTATCTGGCAAAGCAGTTCATGTTTGGCACTTCTTTATAAAAATCAGTTTTCCAAAACGATTTACCGGATTTGGACTCTTTGGTGATTTATCGGTCTTGCATTGCACTTTGCTAGATTAGATTCAGAATCGTGACATTGAGTCCGAACTGTAGAAGCTTAAAAGAACAAAATGATTTCATGCCTTTGAGCGTGAAGCCATGACTTTTGGGCACGTCTACAGTTTCTGGCGACTCTGCTAGGGATTTAGAGAACTTGAATCGAACTCATGATATCTTGTTTTGATTATACTTATGTGTCTCTTTGCATTGCATTTGCATTGGTGCGCCTAAGATACCGTGTTTGCCGTATTCTATTCCTGAACGGTTTGCCGGAGGCTTGCTTTAAGAAGCGTGCCATAAGGCTGACCGATTGCGGGCTCTGCCACGACGGGAACACAAACCCCGATTTTTACCGGCGCACCCTTTTTGCAAGGTAGTTTAGCACCATTGCTTTTGACCAAACAGATATTCCCTGAACACTCTGGGTTAGAGGTCGAAGACTTAATCAATCCGAGGATCTGATAAACGGACAACCAGTGTTCCACTCATTATCCCCGGTTACCAGACGGAGGTCAGTAAGGCGCAGTGTATCGATACAGCAGTTGTCAGATCAGTGGTCCTTGAGTAGTCAGGTTGAGATTTTTGAGTCTACTGCAGAGACAGTTATACCGGCTGTTCAGTTAAATCAGCACAATATGGCAGGAATAGAGGAGATGATGTGTCAGCTCTAGGAGAGTATGGAAGCCATGCAGGAGGATGCTGCCCGCCAAGTAGAATTTGCCGCGCGCCAGGCCGAGGTTATGGCTCAGCAAGCGGAGTTGATTACCAGACTTCAGCAACAACAGCAACTGCAACCACAACAACAACCCGGAGTATCTGCTTCGCACCCACTTCCTCCCCCACCTAGAGTTCCAATACTCAGGGAGACAGCTAACGTTTAGGAAAATACGGACGTTCCGACTGGGCCAGTTCCCCCCCCCCAATCCTATCCCAACTATCCAAAGCACAGACCAACCTAGGGGATACACCGTTTGAGTTCAAGGTGGACACCACAGTGCTAAAAGTGAGCAAGCCAGAAAAGCTCTTCAAGAAGTCCCAAGGCATGAAATCCATTCCGGGTATAGAGGATGGGTACACCGACTCGGCCGTGACTCTTCCGAACAGATTCAAAATGCTGCACACAAACCGTTTCGACTGGTCTGGAGATCCTATGGTGCATTTGCGATTGTTCTCGGATATACTAAGGCCAATGGGCCTCTCCAGATTACAGAAGCTTTCTCTGATTCGCCGGACCCTGTCAGGTGTAGCGATGTGGACGCGCCCTCGGGCCTCATGCTACCGTAATTCGGACTCGATT
Organism: Camellia lanceoleosa; assembly: GCA_025200525.1. Taxonomy (NCBI): domain Eukaryota; kingdom Viridiplantae; phylum Streptophyta; class Magnoliopsida; order Ericales; family Theaceae; genus Camellia; species Camellia lanceoleosa. The sequence goes on from CM045760.1 coordinate 89,907,170, forward strand.
TGTGTCGGTTCTTAATCTGACCTCACAGTGTGCAATATGAGATTGATAAATCACTAAAGACTCCAAATCCGGCAAATCATTTTGAGAAAACAGATTTTTAGAAAGAAGTGTCAAACATAGACTGCTTTGCCAGATACAAAGTTGCCACCTAAATATTTTATTTTGGGGGAATTTAGGAAACCCTGACTCGTTCCCTAAGGCCATGTGTTCGTCATCACCAAAGTTGCCTCGGCTCGGGAACTTGGGTACGATTGGGGAAGGTCAGCTACGAGCACCCCCTCTCGCCCGATCAAAGATCGGCCTCTACTAACCATGATATCTAGTTTTGAAAACATTATGCATTCTTATCCCGGTTAATTAGCTAATCTTACTATGTGATGCGCACAACACAAAAGTACAGACTAGATCGCCTAATTTGGAACAAAGCATTGCATATCCGCTCGTTTGAAAGACAGTTTGAAATTTGCTACTCGTAAGTAGGCTAAAACACGGATTTCAACGAGTTGTTCCAACTCAAGCAATCCAACCTTCACCCACAGGCATTCAGGCAGTTTATATCACATAGGCATCTAGCCACATGGTAGGCATGCTGTCATGTTAACATTCACACTCATGCGAGATGCTAAAGCATAAAAAGCTTACCAAGTACTCCGAGCCAAAACAAGAACTTGTTAGCAACCAAATGCATGATCCTAGTTCATGTTAAGATGGCTAATGTATCTCATACAAAATGCAACTAGAATAGGCTCGGCTAATCCTAGGATGGCATGTGAATCCAGCAAGTGACACGTATTCAAGTTAGATTTGAAATACTATGTAGTTAGCATGATGCGCCGAGCCCGGTGCATGCAATACAAATGAATGGATGCACGCATGCATAGCATAAGGTATGCTAAATTAAATATACCCTAATATTAACCATCAAAAGCCGGTAAGTAAAAGGGAGAAAGAAGTGGGGGTTGGAAGACATGCACACACGCACCCACACTTATTACACAATTATGCTCTCTCACGGAAAAACTGAATAAATAATACAAACCCGAATAAATAATCAACTATTCTAGCTAATTAAATATTACGGACCACTTAACTAGTTAAGCAAATTAACTATGCTACGAAATCAATAAAACAGCCTCGGGAAGAGGGTCCAATGCAATGCGTGCTCGGCTCCGCTCGGAAGTCCACCACCATGCACAAGTTGCCTCTGCTTTCCCTGCTCTGCTCCATTGAAAATGGCACAATTCCCAAGGAACACTCACTGGACATTGTGGAACACCACCGGCCAAGGGGAATTGTCACCGACCATGAAAAATGGGTCATCGACCATTGGTTGAGCTCTCGACTAGACATTGTTGGCCGGTCGGCCACCGTATGTAGTCGACCGGCCAAAGCTTCCTGCAAAATCCTGTTTTGGCAGCAGCAGAGGGAAAAACAAGGCATGGCAATGCATTTCAAGCAAATGTATGCACCAACACACCCCTTATCATGTTTGTGACTTAAAGGGGTGTATTCCTTGATTCTCGGACCACCAACCGCGCAATTCAATGCGTGATGGCCCAAGAAGCCAAGTATACATTTTCAATGTAGAATGAAATGCACACAAAACAAACAAATGAGGCTCAACCTCTATCATACTCAATTCAAGAGGCAAAGCAGGCATGCCAATATCATGCAACCTGGGCATGTGAGCTAGCATGCAATCATGGCAATGCAAATAAGCATACAAGGCATGCAACAATCATTTTAATGACAAGCATGCAACAAGGAAAGGGGCAAACACGTAACAACATGCTAAGGGGTGGACTTAAACTAATTTAGGCAGCCCTCAAACAAGCCTAAAACAGTGGCCAAAGGCTAAGGAAATGGGGCCAACACACATACACACAAGCATGCAAATGGGCCAACACTTAAGCATCAAATAAGCAACCTTTAAGCACACTTAAAAGAAGGTAAACATGGACAAATGGCATGCATATTAAGCTCTAAAAATCATGTTAGAAATGGTGCCAAACCAATTAAACAAAGACAAGCCAAGCATGCAACATGGTCCAAAACTCAAAGGCTAACAAGCCAAAATGTAAGGTGGCTATACAAAGCATGCCATGGTCGGCCAAAGCAACCAAAAATAGACCTCAAGCACACTAAAACATGCATGAAAGCTTCAGAAAGCTAGGACAAAACATGCTAGAAACAAGGCTCAAAGCATAAAACATATTAAGGCTAAAACATGGCATTACAAGACATGTATGCAAGGCATGCAAGGTGTGTCTAAACCAACTCACAACAATGCTATATCATGACAAAATAAGCATGAAAAACAGCTAAGGCATGGCCAACATGAACCTAAACAAGATGCTCACACATGAGGCTTAAATGGCATGTTTTGAAGGCAACAATGAGAGGGGATGGCCCTCTCCTTCTTGGGACCTTAAACCACCATCCTCACCACTGAAATCCCTCAAGATTTCAGTGGTGAGGAGGCCCAAACAAGGTGGTCCCGGAGCTCACCAAAATAGCACAAAATGGGGGCCAAACAAGCCCTAAGAGGGGTCAAACAACCCCAAAGCTCAAAGCAACCTTAAACAACTATTTTAAGCAAGTAAAAACAAGAATTTTATTAGTTATATACAAAGTCTAACAATAGTTGCAAGATTGGTAAAAAGGATATGCAAAAATGGGGGATAATGAGCAAGGTTCTTACCCTTGTTGACCCTTTTCAAGAACAGCACTCCAGCTGCTTCTCCAAGCTTGAATCCACTCAAGAACTCTGAAAATCACTCCTTAGCACCTCAGTAGCCAAAGGAAAGTGTAACTGTAGGTGTTTGTGTGCAAAACTAAGCACAAAACACCTTAAGGCAAAAAAGAGAGGGAGATAGAGATAGATAGATACACTAATGACCTAACCCTAACTCAGAGCTCCTCTGGACTTTTTTTGTAACCCTTGAGGAGGGAAGAGAAGCCCTCCTCTTATAGAGGATCACTCTTGCAAAGCTTACAAAACAAGCTAAGCAAGAGTGGAATCCCTCCATACACGTGTATGGAGGGGGGGCAAAGTGGGTGCCAGCTATCACAGCTGGCACAAAATATCTGCCAAAAGCAGATGCACAGTGGTCGACCAGCCAAAAATGACATTTTGGCCAAATACATGGTCGACCGACCATAAATAGTGCCGGCCGGCCAAACATTTGGCCGATGGCAACAAACCAATGGCCGGTGGCCTCAAGCCATGGCCGGTGAGGTGTGGGGATGGCCAACAAGCCATTCCCCGCCCTCCAAAGCGAAAACACAAGTGTTTGGTGCAAAACCAAACACAAAACAGTCGAGTCGAGAGATCCTGAGACAAGGCGCGTAGCCGAGACCTCTGGGAACTCAAGACGAACATAAACAAGGATGATCACCGAGTGTTCAAACGGTGACGTCCAAGTCTTAAGGACGATAAAAAATGGGGTGTCTACAGTTGCCCCTCTTTGACAGAACTTGAAAGTCATAACGATGATGGGAGTGAGTGTCAAAGCCCAGAGACGACCCATTTTTGACAAGACCGAAGACTTAGACAAAGCATGCAAGACAAACAAGATATGCGACCGAAGGCAGGGGAAAAATGCAACTGACAATGCAAGAAGCCGAGCATAACTTATGATCATGCAAAGAAAGCTGTAATGAAGCATAACATGTGACAGTTTTAAGCAATCAAACACAAATCCAACTACATTACAATGCAGAAAGGATGTAAGAGAATTATGCAATTCTCGCTACGTCTCACTCAGAGAATACAATACCTATCTGATTCGTCTGGTTACACCAGCTTCAAATGAACCATACATACAATATCGTGCTTGAAAGAGAAAGAAAACTCAACAGGTGCAATATTGTTAGCAACATGCATGACAATGCAAAATGAATTCAAAATGATATGCAATATATACAAAACTATGTATAAAATAATGCAAATGAAAATACAATGCATTTGAAACATGATCAAACTATAAGCAGTTCAAAACCATACAAATATCATAAGATAATGGAGGAGACAAGTCTGTCTAACATAGAAAAGTTGTCGCAACCCTCAAACCACAATACCAGCAGTGGAATAGGCGCGTACACATGCAGAACTATGAGTGTATAGATGGACCAAAAGATACAAGTAATTGGGTGGAATGATATAAGTGAGGTAACGACCTGCTGAGGAAAGACCAATGATCCTAATGCTGGATGCAAAAATTACACTACAATGTAATATATACAATGGATAAGGCGCGCAGGCCAAACCAAATCTTGCCTAGGAAAGGTATGGACACAAACAAACCGCGTCTAACACAGATACGGTGCCGTCACCCTCAAACCACAATATCAGCAGTGGAATAGGTGCGTACACATAATATCATAACTATGCTTTAACGTGAGAAGTATGGGCACATACCAGACCAAGCTCAACGTGGAAAGGCGCAAGCCATAGATGGAGGTGATGCAGTGAATGCATGCAAGCTACAATGCAATATATACAATATGCAATGGATGGAATGGATGCAGTGGATAAGGCGCGCAGGCCAAACCAGATCTTGCCTAGGAAAGGCATGGACACATACAAGCCGCGTCTAACACAGATACGGTGCCGTCACCCTCAAACTATAATACCAGCAATGGAATAGGTGTGTACACATAATATCATAACTGTGCTTCGAAGTGAAAGATATGGGCACATACCAGACCAAGCTCAACATAGAAAGGCGCAAGCCATAGATGGATGTGATGCAATAAATGCATGCAAGCTACAATGCAATATATACAATATGCAATGGATGTAAATGCAATATTTACAGTGAATGCATGACATATGCATTTTATACAACGAAATGCATGACATATGCAATATTTACAGTGGAATGCATGACATATGCACTACTTACAATGATGCATGACATATGCACTATTTACAATGTATGCATGACATATGCATTTTTTTTTTTTTTTTTTGAATGCATGACAATGCAAATGAAAGGGAAAATGCATGATAATGCATGATTTTTTTTGTTTTTGTTTTTGAAATGCAAATGATGCATGTTTTTTTGTTTTTGTTTTTGAAATGCAAATGATGCATGATGATGCATGTGAGCTTGAAAGCACGACGACGCGCATCTTTTGCTATGCATGACAATGCATATGATCTCGAATGCGCGACGACGCGCGTCGCTTGAGATGCATGATAAGATGAAACCTACCAAGAGTCGTTCGAGCACGACAAACACCGAAGGACTTGCACCTTCAGAGGATTTAGGGTCTCCTAGACCGTCTGCTGGGGAAAAATGTATGACGATGCAAATTGTGCGCGTTACAACGCGTGTATGCATGCATAACAATGCAAGGGACGACGTGTGCTACAATGCACAAGGTGTGTGCATAACAACAAAGGTTTTTCACCTTCAAAGGATTTAAGGTCTCCAAGATCGGGCATATTTAAGGTCTCGCCAGACCGTGCAGATTTAAGGTCTCGCCAGACCGAGCGTGCATGACAATGCAAGCATAATGACGTATAACTTAACGCTCGTTCATGTTAAAGCGTTGTAAAGTAACGCATGTGGGGCAACTTTCGAATCTTGAAAGAGACAAAAGGATACAAAAAGGATACACCGCACCCGTATTCAAGTGCTACGCATAGAAGACACGGTCTGAGGTCAAAATGGAGACCGGTTGAGCTTCAGAAATGTCTTTTCTTGCAATGTCTTGAGGAGGCCCCAAACCACACATCTGACCCAAACAAGGGTGTAGGAGGCTCACCGGCCACTTTAGGGAGTCACCGACCATCCACCGGCCATCAAAATATTCCACCGGCCAAATATTTGGCCTCAGGTCTTTTAAAATAGGGGTTTAAACCCTATTCTCTTCACTTTCTTTTGGTCAAAAATCCTTTGCCTCTCTCCCTAGGCTATTTTTCTTCCTTCATTCCCCATTTTTCCTCAGTTTTAGGGCCCATTTCGACGTTCGATTCGCGAACACCTCATTGTTTCACACGTTTTGAACCAAACGAAACTTCGTTTCGGTGCATTTTTCTTGATTTCCGCCACTCGGGGCTTGTTTCCCTCGGTTCATCTCGATTTCAGTGCCTTTTCCACATTTTGACTTTTCCGGCCATTTTTTCACCCTCCCGGGGTTGACTTTCCGTTAACTTTTTGCATTCTAGCCCGGTTTCCACATTCCCGGCCATATTCACACTCTCTTCGAGATGGTAGACGACATTCCAGGCGGTGGGGCTCCCCCGGAGATAGACATGGACCCAGAGGCCGAGCTCTTGCCACTTCACATCCGGCAGTTCGATCCGGCGGCCTATAGACCAGCGATTCACGTGCTTCCGCCTGACGGACTTCGCCAGTTTCGGAGTTTTGACAGGAGGGTGCCACCAGAGCTACTTCTGCGCGAGCCAGAGACGCATCTTTCATACGGGGCTTCCGAGGTATACTCTTCCTCTTTTCATTTTCTGCAAAGCAGAATACCTAACTGCCATAGTCGATTCTGCCTTTAACTGTTTAACCCGGATACACCGATATACTGTATGCTATAGTTGACTGTGAACACACCTGCATTCGGTATTTGTTTGAATTGGAACACGTGCACACACGCTATATCTATCTTGAACCACCGAAACACACTGATACATCATACACTGTAGTTCACTGAAAGCACACAGGCACCCAATGTCTATTTGAATCTGAACACGTGCACACACGCTATATCTGTACTGAACCACTCAAACACACTGACACATCAGATGTTGTAGTTCTCTGCAAGCACACCGGCACCCGATGTCTGTTTGAATTTGAACACTTGCACACACGCTGTTTTTCATCAATTCTGAATGTTCTTCAAAACTGTATATTTAGTATTACTTCGCAAATGTTTGCTTTTGAACAGGGAGATTCCCATGCCTTCCGGGGATATGGGAATGTTGCTGCCCACGGATGGTATATGGAGTTACCAGACGCAGTCCGTCACATTGTCGATCAGCGCTTTGGCGCTTTCGCAGGGACTTCATACCACCGCAAGAAGGCCTCTTCTTGCCGCTCTGGTGGAGAGGTGGTGGGACACCACCGACTCATTCCACTTCTCTGCCGCTGGAGACATGACGATGACTCCCTATGACTTCTCAATGCTCACCGACATTGGGGTAAGGGGTGATCTGATCCCCTTTGATACAGATATGGACGAGTGGGATGCTGCCCAGAGATATCTGCTCGGCAAGCTGCTTCTTCCTCTGTTTACATTTCTGCTTTACATTTCTATACTCAGACATCGTACACATCATCGTCCGTTCACGCCGATCAGATATCTTACACACAACACATATAATCGCTGCTTACCGTTGTACACTACACACACTGTACACTCTACACAACACACTGCACAATACACGATTCTGCAATTTCTGTTTTATTCTGCATTCTGATTTCTGCCTTTATTTGATAAGCATACTAATATTTGCCTTGCAGTTATGGGTCTATGCCTACTTCCCTAGGCTCGCCCCAGTGCCTGACGAAGAGACACCCCTCGGAGTTCCATTCTCCCGACGCTTCGATGTTAGATGTGTGCGGAGACCCTGGGAGACATTCATATTCTTCCGCCGCTACTTCGACACCATCACCACCGCAGAGGTATGTTCAATCTTTAGAGTTTATTTAAGCTTCGCTTTGCACTGTACTTTCAATAACAGTAAATAACAAACTGCATTTCATTTTCAAATCACCTGGCAGCCTTGGGCTCCATTGCCAGCGGTGATCCGGGAGCGGTTTGCCGGTGCGGAGGAGACCGCCAGATTCAGGATCTTGCTAGAGGGCCTGGTTTGTCGGGCTTGGTACCTAGGTGAGCGCTTTCTGCTCCAAACCTTAGGTTTACCGGAGCAGATAGTTCCGAGTCCGCCCCTGTCCATATGAGGGACACCGAGAGGTTCACTCTCGAGCAGATGGCTGACTATACGATCAGCTGGGAGGCTGAGGGCTTCAGGGGCAAGGGCGACTACACGTAGTACGTCTAGACCTACATCATGCGGCCTTTGAGCAGTGGCCGTCGAGTTGAGCGAGGGAGGCCAGAGGCGCCGGCAGCTAGGGCAGGAGTAGGAGTAGGAGCGCCGAGGGTGGCTCGGGTCCATGGCAAGAGTGGGACTTGGAGAGGACAGGGGGCTAGTTGGCCAGCACTACCCACAATGATGACATGCCAAGGGCAGGGTGGAGAGACCTATCAGTTCCCCATCTCTTCCCCTACGGCTGATCATGAGTTAGTCGGGTTCTACGACTTGCCTCCGGTATGTACTACTACATTTTGCATCTTGCATTGTCATTTCATTTGACATTCCGCAGAATACTGATGCTTCTAACACTTTTGCAGGCTTCCTCCGAGTACACTCGCCAGTCCCTAGAGATGACCGCCTCTGTGATGGGGATGCTCCAATGGAGCCTTGACCTACTGGCCATCTACGACATTCCTGTAAGTTTTTCTGACCGCAGTCTCAAACCATACATACATCTGTTTCATACATAATCTAATGCATCACATTGTCAACACAACACTTGATACACGGCCTTCACGACATCTGACATCAGAACCTTGACGTTTCACAAAGACATTTCACGGCACTACTCAGACATCGTGACTCAGTCACTACATTCTGCACTGGCACACTGGTCACGGCATTCATACACTATACTCATACACTGCATTATGTACTCATGCTATGTTCACGGTATTCATACTCTATTTTATGTAGCATACTGATGTTTTTGCAATTTGTCCCTTTTCAGGCCCCGTTCCAAATTCCTGCTTCAGGTGGTGCTCTAGCCGGGCCTTCTGTGCCTGCCAGAGGAGGAGAGCATGAGGGCAGAGTATACCCCCGCACCAAAGTGGGGTGTACTCATGTCAGGAGTAGTTCACGGGCACCAGTTCCTGATGATGATGAGTCCGAGGCGGAGGCAAAGGCAGAGTCAGAGTCGTCCGAGAAGGAGACCGGAGATGGCGTAGACTTAGTCTCAGACGGCGGAGCTAACGATGATGCTCCTGGACCTTCGTCCAGGAAGAGGATGAGGACAGACCCTCAGGCCTGAGACCACTAATGCTGATCCAGATTTTTGCTGCTTTTTCCTTTTTTTTATTTTCCTTTTTGTTGGTAGCTTGAGTACCTTGTACTGTCACAGGCAGGTTTTTATTTTCTCTAAAACTTTGTACTTGAAAAATGATGATATGAAACAAACTTTTTGTCTGAAAAAGTGTCATATTGGTACATTTCATACATTGCATCGCATTGCATCATATTACACCTCAATGTAAATGAGATTGATCTCCTGTCTGAAAATCAAACACTTGTATTGCAATAACCAGATAATAAACCAACCTATGGCAAAACAACCCAAATAACCCACTGCTCATTCTGAACACACAGCCCATAACATAGCACTCGGTTTACTCGGCACACAGCCCATACACACAGCTCACTCTGAACACTACTCACTCTGAACTCATAGCCCATAACACAATATTTTGTTTATTCACACACGGCCCATTCTGAACAAACAATTCAATCTTGACAAGACGGGATGTTCACTATTTTCGAGTAACAGGGGGTTGAACCCCTGTGGTTCTACAAAACAAACAAATCATGTTTTGCACAAATATGGAGAATGGCACAGCACTCTGGGCACAAAATGATTTGAGAGAAGGGTTTTCAACCGGGTATTGACCCTACAACTGAACACAGTGAAAAGGACTCAACAACGAAAAACAAAAGGTAAACAACCCAAACACAACGAGACACGCTCGGAATGACTCAAAACAGGAGTTGGGGCAAACAAAACAAAAGACATGACACACAGGACGGGTTACAAAGACAAGAGAACTCTCGATTAGCGAGGAGCCAGTTTCTTCGGGTATTATTTTCCACCCTTTTTGATTTGTGATTCTCACATCACTCGGCCCTCAGATTCATTTTTTTCCTCTCAAAACCCTTTTGCTCACTTTTTTTCTCAGCTTACGCCTCTCCATTTTTCAATCTCTCATTTTTCATCCCTCCCCAGGGTGATTGATGGATAAATAGAAAGTTGTGGGTTTATGCCCAACACAGCCAGTTCGCGGCTATTTCTTTTGGTGACATTTAGTCGATGCCCTAGATGAGGGAGTGGAGTGTCCTGGTCCATTCCAATTTGTGCTTCGCACTTGGTTTGATACCTCGTTGCTTGGAGGATGTTGGGAGCTTTCAGCCCTTTGTTGTTAACCCCAGCTGTGCCCTTGTTGGCAAGTAGAGTGCCCTTCAGACAAATACGTTGACGACCCGGGGGGGGGGGGAGACAGAACACTTGACTCAACTATGCCCCTAGTTCATCACTTTGACCATTTTTGTTTTGGTTTTCTACTAAAACAATTTTGACCAAAATGAGAGTTAGATTAACATGCTTGTTCGATTTTTGATTTGAAAATCATGTAAGTCAAGCTATGAGCACTGAAAATTTTCCTTTTTTGGGTCCAAGAAGATGGTCTAGTTTTGGAAAATGAATTAATTTTCGAGAAAATGGTCAACCTCAGTAAAAATTCTCAAAAACTATTTTTGCAAACGATCAACGCTCAACGAACACAGAACCTACCCTTGAGGTGTACAACCTCGGATCGGAGGCAATGGAAAATTGCCCCTTGTTTGGATGGCACTGCACGGCAATGGAAAGTTGCCCCTGGTTTAAATGGCAACCCATGGCAACGAAGAGTTGCCCCTTGTCTGGATAACGCCGCGGCATTTGGTAGTCAGTCCTCGTTAGTGATGATCACGACCGAACTCTCGGATACAGAGAAGACAAAGATGGTCAAAACCAATATATGGACACAATCACTTCGAAAGTGCGTGGGGCTAGACTTCAGGATGAAGTTGCCTACGTATCCCAATCATGGGAATCAAGCCTTACGTAGTTTGAGTAAGGTACACTCGTGTATTAACCCTCACTTTTTTTACGCTCTAACTTTTGCCAAGGCGCCCGTCGCGGGTTTTCGACCTTGCGAGCTCTGTTTTTCTTTTCTTTTCAATTCTTTTCATTTTTTTCATCTTTTCTTTTCTTTTTTCCTTTTCTTTTTTCATCTTTTTTTTTCTTGCTCTAACTTTTGCTTGGGTCGCCCTTCCGGGTTTTCGGCCCAGCGAGCCTCTCAAGGGTAAAAGTGTAGCTAGTCCATGCCGAATGGTTTTAGGGTTTTGAAGCCATCCGTATCCAGGAAAGTGGCTGTTGTATTAATTTACAGCAGGACCCATCTTCGGCTCTTCGAGCAGCATATTGGACATCTTTGCCCCTAGTTCGAGGGGCGCTTCTAATTTAGCTTTGCAAGCTTCTTCTGATAAGGTCTGATCTTCTTGATCTGACTTTGGTGCCTCTTGTTCGAGAGCTGCTTCAAATCTGGCCACGCAGGCCTCACATTGCGGTTGATCGTTGAACAATCTGAACCCAAGGTCCAAGGTTTGAAAGCAAGGGCTCAAGTCTCGAGGCTGAGAGCGATCCTAAGCTACACAATCTCAAGAGCGATTCCACACAGGCCTTCGTAGGACCGCGCAAAACATTTTGTTTTTGAAAGTTTTTAAGAAAGCGACAAATCGCTCGCGCTGAAGATAGTGTGGAACTAATCTGGATCAAGCTAGGGTCCTTCTTAGTACTCACGTTAACAAACATGATTTCATTCATTAAGGGCTTAGCATGCCTCTCTTTCTCTCACTTGATCAAATTTTGCAAAACCCGAGGAATTCCTCCCTCTTTGTTTTCACCGCAATGTTCAAAAAGTTTTGAAAAAAAAAATTAGGTCAATGCAATGATTTCGAGGTGCAGAAGAGTAAATGAGATGCTCCGCTATTCCATTCAAATCTTCTGGCATAACTAGTTCAAAGTGGCAGTAAGCACAAAAACATGATAGCCGTAGCTGTTTCATTCAGATTTCCAGTTGCAACTGGCTCCACAGCAGAGACAGACTCAAAAGAAAGCAAAAGGGTAATTACAAAACAAAAACGGTGTTCGAGGCAACAAACCCGGAATCACCTGACATTCTATACAATGGGACTGACTCGATATGACAAGATAGACCCTTAAGCAAAAAGACTGACTCAAAGCAAAGAGACAGACTAAAAACAAGATCACTGAAATGACTCAACACCCAAGTCAGAAACTACAAAAATTAGCACTCGCAGATGCTCAAAAACAATGCGTGCCAGACGCCACATCCTGAAATAAACCGAGCATTGCCCCCAGGTGGTCCAACCCCTGATCACATACTTGTAGTATCCTCAAAATCCAACAGCTCAGTGGCGACAGACTTTGCTGAGGTAGGTGGGAGGATGACCTCATTATCAATCAAGTCTTGCACTTCATGACGAAGGCGGAAACAGTTGTCAGTGGCGTGACTGGTTTGCTAATGGTACGCGCAGTATAGGGTAGCATCATGTGTGAGAGGGAGATTCTTTAGGAGTGGCCGAGGCTCAAGGGGTTTAAGGTGTCCCCTTTCGGCGAGGATCTGGAGTGCCTTAGACAAAGGTATGTAAAGGGCATGGAATGCCCTGCGACCTCGAGGCAGGTACTTCGAGCTTTGTGCGTTTTTACTGGATGCACTAGCAAAAGGATCGGCAGGTGCTGCCTTGACTTTCTGATCTCTTCCAGATGCAGGGTTATGAATGGGAGGAACTGTTCTGGCATGACGGGGCCTATCCCGATCTTCCACCTGGCGGGAACTCTCCTCGGTTGGAGTGGGGAACGCATCATCCACAGTCTTAGCCACAACTGTGAATACCTGCTGCTTATTCATCCCTCCAGCTTTCAAAGCCTCGACTGCCCACAGCAGCTGCTCAGCGGGATTGGCATCTAATCCCACTTTGTTCTTACCTCTAGCCTCAGCTTGATCGAGGGTTTGGGTCACTATATCAGAGCGAAACCCGGTTGTTGTTGACACGTCATTGCTATAGCTTGAAGCAACCTCAGGTTGGCTGAGCTCGATCACAATCCGTCCCAGTAGCAGGGGCTCCTGCAGTAAAAAATTCCTAGCATATGATGTGGCTGGTGGCGAAGCTGACATTCCATAAGCGAGATTAGCCACAGACCTCTGGAGGTCACCAATCATTCCCATCAATTTGAACGTGGTGGGCTCACGAGCTTGATACAACTGGGGTGTCCAAATCGGGAGTGCAATCGGCGACCTGGGTTGATGTGGTACATCAACATTGGCCTCATCCTACAGGGTGATTCCTTGGTCTAATGTGGCTTCCATAACCACAATTTCCTCTGAATTTTGGGTCATCGTAAGTCCGCTGAACTGAACGGCGATGATGCAACCGGTGATCGATGGATCCAATATCTGTCTGCCTCAGCGAGGGAGAACACCAAATCTCTAAACTGAAAAGGAAAACAAACAGCGTTTCAGCCTAAACGAAACAGACACAGGCGTAGCTGAATAACTGTACTCTACTACTGATCACTATTCCCCAAAAATCATCCCAAAACATCAACTGATGCACCGCAGATATAATCGATTCCTAAAACACTATCGATGCCCTCGGTTCGATATTCGGACTTGCAAACTGATATGTGCATTCCCTGTAGAGATACACTCTAAAAGCACATAGCAGCTAAAAGAGAGCCAAAACACCCCTATGTTGGGTAGGGTTTCCCTGTCCTACTTTGTCAGGAGCTAGGGTTTCACTACGCACACAGCGATTTCAAACAACCTAACATCGGGTGAGCAACCTGTCCTATCTTTGGAATGGTCACTATGGATTTCGAATATGCACTAGGTCGAATGGTCAAAAGGGTGCCCCAGTAACAACCGGGGTTTGTGTTCCCATCATGGCAGAGCCCGTAACTGGTCAGCCTTATGGCACACTTCTCGAAGCGAGCCTCCAGTAAACCGTTCAAGAATAGCAAACGGCAAACACGGTGTCCTAGGTGCACCAATGCAAATGCAATGCAAAGAAACACATAAGTGTAATCAAAACAAGATATCATGAGTTCGAGTCAAGTTCTCTAGAGTAGAGTTGCCAGAAACTGTGGACGCTCCCTCGGGCCTCATGCTACCACAGTTTGGACTCGATTTGTGTCGGTTCTTAATCTGACCTCACAGTGTGCAATGTGAGATTGATAAATCACCAAAGAGTCTAAATCCGACAAATCGTTTTGAGAAAACAAATTTTTAGAAAGAAGTGCCAAACATAGATTGTTTTGCCAGATACAGAGTCGCCACCAAAATATTTTATTTTGGGGAAATTAAGGAAACCCTGACTCGTTGCCTAAGGCCATGTGTCCATCATCACCAAAGTTGCCTCGGCTCGGGAACTTGGGTACGATTGGGGAAGGTTAGCTATGAGCACCCCCTCTCGCCCGATCAAAGATCGGCCTCTACTAACCATGATATCTAGTTTTGACAACATTATGCATTCTAATCCTGGTTAATTAGCTAATCTTACTATACGATGCGCACAACACAAAAGTATAGACTAGATCGCCTAATTTGGAACAAAGCATTGCATATCTGCTCGTTTGAAAGACGGTGTGAAATTTGCTACTCGTAAGTAGGCTAAAACACGAATTTCAACGAGTTGTTCCAACTCAAGCAATCCAACCTTCACCCACAGGCATTCAAGCAGTTTATATTACATAAGCATCTAGCCACATGGTAAGCATGCTGTCATGTTAACATTCACACTCATGCAAGATGCTAAAGCATAAAAAGCTTACCAAGTACTCCGAGCCAAAACAATAACTTGTTAGCAACCAAATGCATGATCCTAGTTCATGTTAAGATGGCTAATGCATCGCATACAAAAGCCAACTAGACTAGGCTCGGCTAACCCTAGGATGGCGTGTGAATGCAGCAAGTAACACGTATTCAAGTTAGATTTGAAATACTATGTAGTTAGCATGATGCGCCGAGCCCGGTGCATGCAATACAAATGAATGGATGCACGCATGCATAGCATAAGGTAAGCTAAATTAAATATGCCCTAATACTAACCATCAAAAGCCGGTAAGTAAAAGGGAGAAAGAAGTGGGGGTTGGAAGACATGCACACACGCACCCACACTTATTACACAATTATGCTCTCTCGCGGAGAGACTAAATAAATAATACAAACCGGAATAAATAATCAACTATTCTAGCTAATTAAATATTACAGACCACTTAACTAGTTAAGCAAATTAACTAAGCTACGAAAGCAATAAAACAGCCTCGGGAAGAGGGTCCAATGCAATGCGTGCTCGGCTCCGCTTGGAAGTCCACCACCATGCACAAGTTGCCTCTGTTTTCCCTGCTCTGCTCCTCTAAAAATGGCATAATTCCCAAGGAACACTCTCTGGACATTATGGAACACCACCGGCCAAGGGGAATTGTCACCGGCCATGAAAAATGGGTCATCGACCATTGGTTAAGCTCTCGGCTAGACATTGTTGGCCGGTCGGCACTGTATGTAGTCGACCGGCCAAAGCTTCCTGCAGAATCCTGTTTTGGCAGCAACAGAGGGCAAAAAAAGGCATGGCAATGCATTTCAAGCAAATATGTGCACCAACAATGCCCTTATCATGTTTGTGACTCAAAGGGGTGTATTCCTTGATTCTCGGACCACCAACCGCGCATTTCAATGCGTGATGGCCCAAGAAGCCAAGTATGAATTTTCAATGTGGAATGAAATGCACACAAAACAAACAAAAGAGGCTCAACCTCTATCATACTCAATTCAAGAGGCAAAGCATGCATGCCAACGTCATGCAACCTGGGCATGTGAGCTAGCATGCAATCATGGCAATGCAAATAAGCATACAAGGCATGCAACAATCATTTTAATGGCAAGCATGCAACAACAAAAGGGGCAAACACGTAACAACATGCTAAGGGGTGGACTTAAACTAATTTAGGCAGCCCTCAAACAAGCCTAAAACAGTGGCCAAAGGCCAAGGAAATGGGGCCAACACACATACACACATGCATGCAAATGGGCCAACACTTAAGCATCAAATAAGCAACCTTTAATCACACTTAAAAGAAGGTAAACATGGACAAATGGCATGCATATTAAGCTCTGAAAATCATGTTAGAAATGGTGCCAAACCAATTAAACAAAGACAAGCCAAGCATGCAACATGGTCCAAAACTCAAAGGCTAACAAGCCAAAATGTAAGGTACCTATACAAAGCATGCCATGGTCGGCCAAAGCAACCAAAAACAGACCTCAAGCACACCAAAAACATGCCTGAAAGCTTCACAAAGCTAGGACAAAACATGCTAGAAACAAGGCTCAAAACATAAAACATGTTAAGGCTAAAACATGGCATTACAAGACAAGTATGCAAGGCATGCAAGGTGTGTCTAAACCATCTCACAAAAATGCTGTATCATGACAAAATAAGCATGAAAAATAGCTGAGGCATGGCCAGCATGAAACTAAACAAGATGCTCACACATGAGGCTCAAATGGCATGTTTTGAAGGCAACAAGGAGAGCGGATGGCCCTCTCCTTCTTGGGACCTTAAACCACCATCCCCACCATTGAAATCCCTTAAGATTTCAGTGGTGAGGAGGCCCAAACAAGGTGGTCCCAGAGCTCACCAAAATAGCACAAAATGGGGTCCAAACAACCCCTAAGAGGGGTCAAACAACCCCAAAGCTCAAAGCAGCCTTAAACAACTATTTTAAGCAAGTAAAAATAAGACTTTTATTCGTTATATACAGAGTCTAAAAACAGTTGCAAGATTGGTAAAAAGGATATGCAAAAATGGGGGATAATGAGCAAGGTTCTTACCCTTGTTGACCCCCTTTCAAGAACAGCACTCCAACTGCTTCTCCAAGCTTGAATCCACTCAAGAACTTTGAAAATCACTCCTTAGCACCTCAGTAGCCAAAGGAAAGTGTAACTCTAGGTGTTTGTGTGCAAAACTAAGCACAAAACACCTTAAGGCAAAAAATGGAGGGAGATAGAGATAGATAGATACACTAATGACCTAACCCTAACTCAGAGCTTCTCTGGACTTTTTTTGTAACCCTTGAGGAGGGAGGAGAAGCCCTCCTCTTATAGAGGATCACTCTTGCAAAGCTTACAAAACAAGCTAAGAAAGAGTGGAATCCCTCTATACACGTGTATGGAGGGGGGCAAAGTGGGTGCCAGCTATCACAGCTGGCACAAAATATCTGTCAAAAGCAGATGCACAGTGGTCTGCTAGCCAAAAATGATATTTTGGCCAAATACATGGTCGACCGACCATAAATAGTGCCGGCCGACGAAACATTTGGCCGATGGCAACAAACCAATGGCCGGTGGCCTCAAGCCATGGCCGGTGAGGTGTGTGGATGGCCAACAAGCCATTCCCGACCCTCCAAAGCGAAAACACAAGTGCTTGGTGCAAAACCAAACACAAAACAGTCGAGTTGAGAGATCCTGAGACAAGGCGCATAGCCAAGACCTCCGGAACGCAAGACGTACACAAACAAGGATGATCACTGAGTGTTCAAACGGTGACGTCCAAGTCTTGAGGACGGTCAAAAATGGGGTGTCTACAAGCGGCTATTTAGTATGCAAAGCTGGAGGATTCTGTTAAGAGAAACTGGGAGGAGATGGCTGAGGCCTTTATAGCTCAATACTCCTATAACACGCAGATCGAGGTCACAACTCATGATCTCGAGACAACCAGGCAGGAGCCGAATGAGAGCTTCTCCGACTTTGTAACCCGTTAGAGGGCTAAAGCCTCGATGATGACCATCAGACGGGTTGACAAAGACCAAATACGGATGGTTGTGCACAACCTCCAGCCCAAGCTCATGCAAAAGATGATCATTCTCCCCCTTCCCACCTTTGCAGATCTACACGAGATAGCGGTGCAAATCGAGGACGCCATGAAACAGGGCCTCATTGATCATGAGAGAGAGCAGCCCAAGAGGGCATTCAACCGCAGTACGAATGCAGGCACAAGTAGTGCTGCAACTGCCAGAGCTTCAGATGTGGGCATGGTCACCACTACCACCCCAAAAACCCTTGCAGCTACACCATTAACCGGTGCGTCCGGAAGTAGCTCGCAAACATCCAGGTATCCACCCCGAGGCCAAAGAACCTTCACTCCACTATATATGTCTCTGTCTAAAGCTTTGGGGGTTTTGATCAGGAAATGGCACTTGAAGCCCCTAGAGCTGCGGCCCTTGCCAAATAAACTTCCTCCCTCCCATAACCCAGCAAAGTACTATGCCTATCATCAACAGCATGGTCACGAAACCGACCAGTGCTTTCGATTGCGTCATGAGATTCAGGATCTCATCGACAACCGGGTGATTATGCCTCCAGAGTAGCCGAATGTCACAACCAATCCTCTCCCACCACATAACCAAGCTCCACCTCCCAAACGCATCAACCTGATCCAAACTGGGGTTGTGTCATACGACCCTAGCATATATATCACCCCCTCCCACCTACCCAAGCCGGAGGTGTTCATTCCAGAAAGCACGGATTTGTGCATGTTGAGCACCTCCTTAATCCAACCTGAACCGGTGGTGGTGACTATCGAAGATAGAACATGGATCACTTTGGAGGCAGAGAGGAATGATGATTCAGAGCTTGAGAGGTCTGCGAGTTTTGTGTACAACCCGAGCAGTTACATCACACCAGCGGATCAGCCTAAGCCAAGGGTGGAATTGCCAGTGAGGGCAGAGATCAATGTCGTACGGGAGGATGGACCTAATCAGGGGTTAGATGACCTAGCAAAATTGGAAGAGAACATAGCCAACCTTCAATTCTTCAATGAACAGGACTCACGAGACGTGACTGTCAACTGGTTTGATCTGGAAAGGTCAGCGGAAGCTACTGGGTGGCTCAACGACGAGCCAGATATTATTGAGCAGCCTCAGTCAGAACGAGGTCCGTTAAGGACGGGGACATCAGCTGTGGTCGGAAGGGCCGAGGAACATATTGCACCGCCGAAGAGCACCGGTGTTAACAATTTTGCTCAGAATACGGGTAGTTTGAGTACGGAAGATGCTAAACAGTAGGCTACACTGAAACAGTTCGAACAGGAAAAGATCAAAGATCTCGAGAGGGTCAAAAAGGCCAAAGGCCCTGTGGGGACAGAACGTGTTGTGTGCACAAGAACAAAATGTGCTATGAGCACAGGAACGGAAGGTGCTATGGGCACAGGAATAGTTGTAACAGAGCCGGACAGGTGTCTGTCGGTTGCCGACGGTATGTGGTGGAAAGATAACGACCTATGTCTTGCCCACACAGACGAAGATTGGAGGCAAAGCCAGCCGGATGATACCTAGTATATTGGCGAGGTTGACCACATGACTAGGAGTGGACGGTATTTCAAGCCCCCACACTCAGATCAACCAGAGGCATCCGGAAAGGACATAGAGGCAGAGAAGCAGAAAGAAAAACTGCTCGAAGAGGAGACTGTGCTGAAATAGCTTAAGAAGATACAAGCAGGCATCTCCATCTGGGGACTGCTTATGGCCTCAAGAGTTCATAGACAAGCTGTCCTTTCTGCGATGGACAAGGCCACGCTTTCAATCGACACCACGCCTGAGCAGCTAGTAGGATTGGTTTTTCCAAGAGGAGCTTCCCCGACGTTGACCTTCACTGACAAGGAGCTGCTGCCTGAGGGCGCAAACCATAACAAACGTCTCTACATCTCTGTCGAGTGTAGAGAAAAATGGATACCAGTGGTTCTTGTCGATACAGGATCCGCTATCAATATGTGTCCATCGAGGACGGCATATGCAATCGGGTTGAAGCCTGCAGATTTTGTGCCAACTGCCCAAGTGGTAAGGGCCTACGACAATACCAGCAAAGAAGTGATGGGGACTGTACAGATTCAGACTCAGGTTGGTCCAGGACAACAGGATATTGACTTTCATGTCTTGGACGAACAGCGTTGATTGTTCTAGAGACATGGAAGAAATTAAGGGGTGGAAAACTGAGAAGGGTAAGGAAATTATCCAGTGCTTGACAGCTTAAGATTGTATGAGAATATTAAACCAAACTGATATACGTAGAAAAAGATGGCTGGCTGCCGTAAACTTAGGTTTATGTCTCAGTCGTAAAGAAGTTATTCTCTTATTTTTATGGTGTAGTTAGAGCATCTCTAATGTTTCATTAAATTTGAGTAAAAATTAAATAAAAAGTTTGATATGATATGATGCACTCCAACAGTAAAAAGTAAGTTTTTATCAATTCGGCTGGTCATCCTACAGGTCGTCTAGGGAAAAGTAAATTTTCATCAAATCCTCTTACAAAATTTATAATTCATCCCAAAATCTGATTGTCTGAGAGGGTTGTCTGGCCTGTCGTCTAGCCGGTCGCCCACCAGCCACCTATAAAATTTGATGAATGGATAAAAGCTCACTTGATTTGATAAAAATATAGTGCTCCCTTCATTTGACATCAATCTGATGAAACGGTTAGAGTACCATTTTCACCTATTTTTTCATCAAATTTAAATTTGATGAAATATTTGTTAAAGGATTGGAGATGACCTTATAATGGTGCACACCATGAAATTATAAAAAATAAAAAATAAAAATTCTTAGTTACGAAATATTGTGATTATATTACAAATGTTAAAAAATTAAGAAATTTTTTTTTTTATGACTAATTATGGTGAAGTTACCAAATATGTTAGGGAGTGAAAAAAAAAATAAATAAATAAATAAATTGAAACCCACTCTAAGTCCTGTTTGGCAACTTGGCTTGTTTTAGTGACTTTTTGGTTTTTTGGTGAGGTGAAAAATGTTAGTATGTTTAAAATGATTTTTTTAGTTGAATATATATTTGTGAGAAAAAAAAAAAGTAATTGATTGATATGCGTATTTTGACATTTTGACTTTTTTTACTCCTAATTTTTTTGTGACCTTCGATTATTTTAACTAAAAATAATAACCAAATTAACAAATTTATAAAAAAATGAATTTATTAACAGAGTTTGATTCATGGATTTGGATAAAAAAGGAAAAAGGAAAAGAAAACAAGATGTATGTAATGTCAAACTTGAGTTTGGGAGACATGATACAATTAGGTTGGTGAACATTTGAAAGGATGATTACAAGTTGGATAAGATTCATGAAAATGCAGCATCCATAATGATACCAATAAATCATCAATCTCGCAGCTGTGACTAGAATTTCTGTAACACCCTCAAAATAAACCCATAAAACATACAATATTGACATGCTTGAATAAAGCATAATTAAATTTCATCAGAGTATTCATTACAAAATGTATTACATGTTGACAACAAAAGTAAATGCCCTACGGGCTTACAACTTTCCAAGTCAACACTTGGTTACAAAAGGAGAGTACTAACTCTACATAAAATAAGCCCTTGGCTTGATGCACATGTAATACAACCAAAATAAACAAAAGAGTCTCCAACTCCCACAACCATCCAAGCTAAGATCTCGGAGGCGGCATAATACCTGAACCTAAAAATGATGTCCCATATAGGGTGAGCCAACGCCTAGTAGAGATATGCTAAACATAATACGAGCAATAACTAAAACATTAGCATTTGATAAATGTTTAACTCACATAAATCAATTCATAACTCATTTCAATTACATGACGAATGTGTCCATGTTTCATCCCATTTCCATTTCTTATCCAGTTTCTCAATTCATAACCCTGGCTCAGAACCTGGCCATGTACTTTAAATGAGATTACATCTCATGTCTATAATTCTTCCATTTCAACAATTCAAATGAGATAAAAACTCATATCAAACACCCCCATAAATCTTAATAGATACACATATTAACTGTATCAATAACACATAAAAACACTTCCATACTTCACAAATAATACACAAATTTGTTGTATCAACACTTCAATAAATACACATATTTGCTGTATCAACGGAGTCCATCCCCTATCTCCTCCCAAACAATATCCGGTTTAGGAGTTCATCCCCTATCTTCCCCTAAACCGTGGAGTACATCCCCTATCTCCTCCCACACAACACAACGTATATCAATACATATCATATACACGTTCTATCAATACACAATTTCGATGTATTATTCCAACCGTCATATTCGATGGCATATTCAATTGATTAGTTTTAGTTCGCCTAATCATCATGCATTGTCTACAACAATCAAGACTATCCTCCACCGATAGCCCAAAGCAATTATTTCTAAACAGATAATAAATGCATCAACAGATATATTATCAATATTTTCAAATTGAGCGATTAATAGATCCAACTCCACCATCCCATCTCATATTATGCCAATTTCATTAATTGCAACTTAATTTCATGTTCCCATAATTTCCCAAATTAATTATATGAATTAATTTGTCATAGCAATTTAGGGCTTTTTCCCCCTTCTCTCATTATTGACCCAAAGGTCCAAAATAACTTCAATAACATCAATACTATGATTTTAAGACCCAAAATACACATTTATGAGTCAAAATATTCAACACCCCACTTTACTCATTTGAAACCCTAACACCCAAAATCACCCAATTTCAACATTAAATCAAAATGACTAAATACTTAGGTCAAAGATCGTAAAAGTGAGTAGTTATCCCTACCTCAAATTCGGAACTCAAGGAAGAAGATGTTGAAAACTCAAAGTGCTCCAAACACCAAATTTTTCGGATCAAGATGAAGAGCAAAACCAACTCTACACTTTTTGTAAAGGAACCAAGGTAGAAGATCAATAGATCTAGATGATATTGAAGAGAGAAGTTGAAATCTAGAGAGAGAGAGAGGCTCTCAAATCTGGGTTTGGGAAAGTAAGAGAGAGAAAGAAAATCAAAAAGTGATCCAAAAAGGTGAAATCCCGAAATATTATAAAAGTCGCCCCGTTCAAGCGTGGAAACCCCCGCTCGAGTGTCAGACTCACGCTCGAGCGTGAAAAGAGCCACTCGAGCGTCGATTGCACACTTTCAGAAGTTTTGCAGATATGGTCCCCGCTCGAGCGTCAAACTCCCTACTCAAGTGGAGGAACAAAATCAAAGGGTCACACTTGAGCGTCGAAACTCCCGCTCGAGCGTACGAAGACCTGCAGAGAAAAAAATACTGGGAGATGGAAATTCACGCTCGAGCGTCAAAACACCCGCTCGAGCGGAGAAACAACAACAAAGGGCCCGCTCGAGCGTCAAAAGCCCCGCTCGAGCGTGAAGGCCAAATTCTGGGCATCGACTTTTGGTTTCAAAGCACAACCAACCTGTTCCAAACCTACCCAACACAACCCAAGACTCAAACATAAAGAGTGAAGGCTGGAAATGAGAATGAGACAACAACACATCCACGGAGCCGAATCCGGAATACAATAAATAAAGAGAGAAAAAAACAGGATCGTTATAACCTCCCCCCTCCTTAAGGAATTTCATCCCCGAAATTAAGTACAAGTTTTCAAAAACGTGTTTTTCTCAATTCTCAACAGTGTTACACTCAACATTCAACAACCCGACCCATTACCGGTCATTCCATCTCTATTCAAGAGGCATTTCACAATTCTATATCATATTCAATGTTCATGATATATTTCCATTTCTACAATACATTCAACATATGCAATATTACATTAAACTTCCATTTCGAGGCAAGTTTCAAAATACTTCCATAAATCAAAACATAGACAATGTTTTATAACTCAAGACATATTTAATGCTCTTAAGGTTCATCAATATTACTAAATCCCAATACATGGTTAAACATTTACAAACAAGTTCAGATATTTCTCACGGACATCCACCTCACGTTCCCAAGTGCCTTCCTCCACTCCGTGATGTTTCCACAAAACTTTTACCAAGGGAATGATCTTGCCTCGCAAGACTTGACCCCGTCTATCCAAGACCCGAACCGGTCTCTCCTCATACGAGATATCCTCGTCAACCTCCAAATCGGTCCAATCCAGCACATGGGACAGATCCGGTTCATACTTCCGAAGCATACTAACATGAAACACGTCATGCACTCCGGACAACTGTGGTGGCAAGGCCAAACGATAGGCAACCTTGCCAATCCTCTCAAGGATCTCAAAAGGACCAATAAACTAAGGGACCAACTTTCCACTCTTTCCAAACCTCATCAAACCGCGCCTAGGTGATATTTTCAGAAAAACATGATCACCCGTCTCAAATGCCAAAGGCCACCTCCTACCTCAAGATAACTCTTTTGGCGACTTTGGGTCAGAATAAGCCTCCTATGGATAAGCTCAACTTTCTCCGTCGTTTCCCTCACCAACTCCAGGCCTAACAACAGTGCATCACCCACCTCAGCCCAACAAACTGGAGACCTACAAGGTCGGCCATACAAGGCCTCAAACAGTGCCATACCGATGCTCGACTGGAAATTGTTGTTGTAGGCAAACTCCACCAAGGGCAAGTGCCTCTCCCATGACCCCCTAAAGTCAAGAACACAACCTCGAAGCATATCCTCAAGGATCTGAATAGTACGCTCGGACTGCCCGTCAGTCTGAGGATGATAAGCCGTGCTAAAGGTCAACTTAGTACCTAAGGCACTCTGCAAACTCTGCCGCAACCTAGCAGTAAAACGAGGGTCTCTATCTGAGACGATCGACACTGGGACCCTGTGCAACCTCACTATGTCCCGAATATACAAGTCGGCAAGATGATCTACCGAATCTCTCACGCGCATAGGAATAAAGTGCGCCGACTTAGTCAACCGATCTATAACCACCCAAATAGCATCACTACCCCACTGAGTCCTCGGAAGACCTCCAACGAAGTCCATAGTGACATGCACCCACTTCCACTCGGCAATATGCAAGGGTTGCAAAGAAACCCATTGCCTTCGATGTTCGGCCTTCACTTGCTAACAAGTAAGGCACTTAGACACGAAAGCTGCCACATCTCTCATCATACCCTGCCACCAAAACTGCCGACCCAAATCACGATACATCTTGGTGCCTCCGGATGCAATCGAAGGCGTGAATGGTGAAACTCTCAGAGTACTTCCTCAAAGATAACTCCGGTACAAACAAGCGGTCTCAGATCTCACACTCGTCGGGATACACAGACAAACCCTTCTCATCCTTCCCACAGGAGATCTTCTCCCGGAGAGATCCTACCTCAAAGTAACCCTTCTCTGCCTCAAACACTCGATTCACAAGCGTAGGTCACAAGAACAACGAAAACAAGGTCGCAGCCTTAACAGATTCGCCCAATAGCAAATCAAACTCGCCAAGTGCACCCAACATTTTCCACTCCCGGATGGCTATACAAGCAACATCACTGATGGATTTTCTGCTAAGGGCATCGGCCACAACATTGGCCTTATCCGGGTGATAGTGCAACTCGAAGTCGTAGTCCTCAATGAACTCCATCCACCTCCTCTGCCTCAAATTCAAGTCCCTCTGTGTGAAAAGATACTTCAGACTCTTATGATCCGAGAATACCTCGAATCTCTCACCATAAAGGTAGTGCCTCTAAATCTTCAAGGAAAAGATCACTGCTGCTAGCTCTAGATCATGGATAGGGTATTCCCTCTCTTGTATTTTCAATTGACGTGAGCCATAGGCTTCCACTTTCCCCTCTTGCATCAACACACAACCTGCACCCTCTCGTGAGGCATCACAATAAACCGCATAACCCAAATCCTCTCCCAGATAATCAGATCGAGCAAGAGTCAATCTAACCTTCAACTCTTCGAACGACTTTTCACAAGTCTCACTCCATACAAATTTGACCCATTTCGTGCTAATCTAGTCAACAAAGGGTTAGTCTCGAGAAATCCTTCACAAACCGACGGTAATACCAGCCTAATCCCAAAAATCATGGATCTCAAAACACTCTTAGGTGTGCTCAACTCAAGACTACCTCTATCTTGGATGTATCAACAGACACCCTTCCCTAAAACCACATGGCCTAAGAATTTAACCTCTCTTAGCCAGAACTCACACTTTCCAAACTTGGCATACAATCTATGGGCTCTAAGCAACTTAAGCACCACTCTCAAGTGTTCCTCGTTCTCCTCCTCAGACAGTGAATAAATGAGAATGTCGTCCACAAAAACGACTACAAAACGATCTAAGAATTCCCGGAATATCCGGTTCATCAAATCCATAAATACTGCCAGTGCATTGGTGAGCCCAAATGGCATCACCAGAAACTCATAATGGCCATACCGCGTACAGAATGTCATCTTCGGAATATCCTTCTCCCTAACCCTCAACTAGTGGTAACCCGATCTCAAGTCTATCTTAGATAAACAACAGGAATCCTTCAACTGGTCAAATAGATCATCTATACGGGGCATAGGGTACTTATTCTTGACCATAGCCCGATTCAACTTCTAGTAATTGATACAAAGTCTCAAGGCACCATCTTTCTTTTTAGCAAAGAGGGCCGGTGCTCCCCACGGCGACACACTAGGGTGAATAAAGCCCTTATCCAGCGACTCCTGGAGTTGAATCTTCAACTCACTCAACTCGGCTGGGGCGAAACGGTAAGGTGTCATTGAAATTAGCATGCCGTGCACTAAATCAATGGAGAACTCTATCTCGATGAGGTGGCAAACTAACAAAATCCTCAGGGAAGACGTCCGAGTACACACAAACCACCCTCAGTAACTCAACCCTGGTCTCATCCCACTCACTACTCATAAAGCAAGCAAGAAGACCACTAAGCTCACTCCGCCCTCGCGAATCATACACCGGTGGCAAAACACAACCAACCCGATCCCCAAGAAATGGAAACAATCGCTCAAGGTACATATCAGGACTCAAGGTAGTAATCAATAATGTTCCGGATGACAATAGCCAGTCCATACCCAAAATAACATCAAAACCCGAAATAGCCATACTCACAAAAGAAAATGAAAGTCGGCGATCTGCTACCTCTATATCGCACCCTCTATACCCTTGTTTCAGAATCAACTCACCCGAAACAGGTGATACAACACAAATAGGAGATGCTAACTGTGCCAACTCCAAACCCAAAACAGATGCAAATGCAACAGATATAAAAGAATGGGATGCACCCGTATCAATCAACACATTGGCAACCGAGTTGCAAAACAGAAAGGTACCTCTTACAACAGATGGAGTCGGTACAAGATCCTACGCTGTAATAAAGATACACGCTACCAAGGCCCCTCGATCTACTGCCACCTCTAGGAGCAAAAAGATCGCCGCAGATTGGGACGACGGCTCCTTGATTGGCCTCGAGGCCCGAATCGACTGTTAGCTAAAAACTCGGTTGCCTAGAACTAGACGCACTCCAATGTGGCACTCAACTGTGGCAAACCTCTTCAGTGCCCTACCGACCACATCGGTAACAAGACAAAGCCTAACCCCTACTCGACTTTGGCTCTAAGGTCGAAATAAGATGAAGCAACTCTCGACCTCTTCCCTCTGTGGACAAGCTAGAGACTTGTGGCCCAAATTGACCACATTTGTAACAAGTCACGCCTCCTGGTCGCCTCTCCCAGAGCCTACACTGCAGACCGAAAGGTAGATCTAGCAAAACCACCTTGAGACTGCTGAGGGTTAGAACCCCTCTGTCTCTCTACCATCACCCTGGCCATCCTGACTCCTCTTGGAGCCTCTCTACCTCTCATCCTCCTCTTGCATCATAATCTCCATATGGGCTGCAGCATCTATAAGGCACCCATACTTCTGGGTCATAGAACCCCCAACTCTCGTCTTGAGGCCATGCCTCAGCTTTTTCTCAAACTCGAGACAACGGCGTTCCTCAGACGCTACAAGCTCAGGTGCAAACCTGGACAAACTAGTAAACGCGGCCTCAAACTCGGCCACTAAAGAACTCAGCTGCTTAAGCTGGCAGAACTGATCTCTCAACTTCTCCCCGATCATGGAGATGTAAACTTCTCGAAAGCATCTACAAAAGCCTCCCCCGTGCCAACAATACGACCCCTCATGAATTTCCACCATCGACCAAGATCTCCTTCAACTGAAAGATGCCAAGGTCACTTTCAAAGCCGCCTCGATGCCAAGCATCTCAAACGCTTCGCCATCTCGCCCAACCACTCATCGCCTTAAGTGGCTCTTTTTCAATCTCCAACAAACTCCTCCAGATTAGATCGAAGAACTCCTTTTCAAAAGGAAGGCCCCTTCGCAACATGGGCTCGACCTAATTCTCGCCCGAGAATGCCCAAGGATTCTCAACGCTCCTCGCCATCTCGCGAGCTAAGGCGCCATGGCTCGTTGTCCCATCGCTCGGCCACATTGGCTAGCTAACACCCTCCTCCGTTGCTCGAACCTCATCCGTATAGGCATCTCTCGCCTTATAGGCCTACTCGCTACCACCACGCCCTCGCCCTAACATCCTAATAAAGGTAACGAAGAACATTAGCACATTCATAAATGTGCCGGTTATAACACTCAAGGCCCAAATGCAATGGACAACTGTAATTCACTCCACGTAAGCACATAATCACATAAGCACTTACGAATTTCATTTCTGGATAATGACAGTCCCGAGGCATTTCTAGAGTTCCAATTAGAAATAACATTAATCAAGTGCTTTTCCAATAGGACTCCCAGAAACCCAAGGATCCAATCGACATCCTAGAAACTAAATCTTATACCCATATAATCACATAAGCATGTTATCACATAAGCACATAACATTACGTCTAAGTCTCTAACAAGTGAGACAAACCCATTGTGATACTAATCACTTCCCACGTACCCAAAGTATTCAAACCCGGTACGCTCTGATACCAAGTTGTAGCGCCCTCAAAATAAACCCATAAAACATACAATATTGACATGCTTAGACATAAGAGAATAAAGCATAATTACATTTCATCAGAGTATTCATTACAAAATGTATTACATGTTGACAACAAAAGTAAATGCCTTACGGGCTTACAACTTTCCAAGTCAACACTTGGTTACAAAAGGAGAGTACTAACTCTACATAAAATAAGCCCTTGGCTTGATGCACATGTAATACAACCAAAATAAACAAAAGAGTCTTCAACTCCCACAACCATCCAAGCTAAGATCTTGGAGGTGGCATAATACCTGAACCTGAAAATGATGTCCCATATAGGGTGAGCCAATGCCCAGTAGAGATATACTAAACATAATATGAGCAATAACTAAAACATTAGCATTTGATAAATGTTTAACTCACATAAATCAATTCATAACTCATTTCAATTACATGATGAATGTGTCCATGTTTCATCCCATTTCCATTTCTTATTCAGTTTCTCAATTCATAACCCTAGCTCAGAACCTGACCATGTACTTTAAATGAGATTGCATCTCATGTCAATAATTCTTCCATTTCAACAATTCAAATGAGATAAAAACTCATATCAAACACCCCTATAAATCTTAATAGATACACATATTAGCTGTATCAATAAAACATAAAAACACTTCCATACTTCACAATTAATACATAGATTTGTTGTATCAACACTTCAATAAATACACATATTTGCTGTATCAACGGAGTCCATCCCCTATCTCCTCCCAAACAATATCCGGTTTAGGAGCCCATCCCTATCTTCCCCTACACCGTGGAGTACATCCCCTATCTCCTCCCACACATCACAACGCATATAAACACATATCATATACACGTTCTATCAATACACAATTTCGATGTATTATTCCAACCGTCATATTCAATTAATTAGTTTTAGTTCACCTAATCATCATGCATTGTCTACAACAATCAAGACTATCCTCCACCGATAACCCAAAGCAATCATTTCTAAACAGATAATAAATGCATCAACAGATATATTATCAATATTTTCAAAGTGAGCGATTAATAAATCCAACTCCACCATCCCATCTCATATTATGCCAATTTCATTAATTGTAACTTAATTTCATGTTCTATAATTTCCCAAATTATTTATATGAATTAATTTGTCATAGCAATTTAGGGCTTTTTCCCCCTTTTCTCATTATTGACCCAAAGGTCCAAAATAACTTCAATAACATCAATACTATGATTTTAAGATCCAAAATACACATTTATGAGTCAAAATATTCAACACCCCACTTTACTCATTTGAAACCCTAACACCCAAAATCACCCAATTTTAACATTAAATCAAAATGACTAAATACTTAGGTCAAAGATCATAAAAGTGAGTAGTTATCCCTACCTCAAATTCGGAGCTCAAGGAAGAAGATGTTGAAAACTCAAAGTGCTCCAAACACCAAATTTTTCGGATCAAGATGAAGAGCAAAACCAACTCTACACTTTTTGTAAAGGAACCAAGGTAGAAGATCAATAGATCTAGATGATATTGAAAAGAGAAGTTGAAATCTAGAGAGAGAGAGGCTCTCAAATCTGGGTTTGGGAAAGTAAAAGAGTGAAAGAAAATCAAAAAGTGATCCAAAAAGGTGAAATCCCGAAGTGTTATAAAAGTCGCCCCGCTCGAGCGTGGAAACCCCCGCTCGAGCGTCAAACACAGACTCACGCTGGAGCGTGAAAAGAGCCGCTCGAGCGTCGATTGCACACTTTCAGAAGTTTTGTAGACATGGTCCCCG
Source organism: Camellia lanceoleosa (assembly GCA_025200525.1). Taxonomy (NCBI): domain Eukaryota; kingdom Viridiplantae; phylum Streptophyta; class Magnoliopsida; order Ericales; family Theaceae; genus Camellia; species Camellia lanceoleosa. The sequence continues at coordinate 89,937,643 of CM045760.1, forward strand.
CTCAAGCGTCAAACTCCCCGCTCAAGCAGAGGAACAAAATCAAAGGGTCACGCTCGAGCGTACGAAGACCTGCAGAGAAAAAAATACTAGGAGATGGAAATTCATGCTCGAGCATCAAAACACCTGCTCAAGCGGAGAAGCAACAACAAAGGGCCCGCTCGAACGTCAAAAGCCCCACTCGAGCGTGAAGGCCAAATTCTGGGCATCGACTTTTGGTTTCAAAGCACAACCAACATGTTCCAAACCTGCCCAACACAACCCAAGACTCAAACATAAAGAGTGAAGGCTGGAAATGAGAATGAGACAACAACACATCCATAGAGCCGAGTCCGGAATACAATAAATAAAGAGAGGAAAAACCAGGATCGTTATAATTTCAAATCTACCTTTTCATGTGAAAATTTTTATTGAGATAAAGAGAGGATATTCACCATTGCATTCAGTCGTGGTCCTTAGAAGAGACAGTTTAATTAAATGGGCAACAAGTCCTAATTTGTTTGTTTGTATCTTGTGATCCTTAGAAGAGACAGTTTAATTAAATGGCTGACAAGTCTTAATTTGTTTGTTTGTATCTTGTTATTATGCAAAAATCAAATCAATTCTATTATTGATTGCAATCAATGAGAGGAAAGTATAAAAATTAAACCAACAGTAACAACTTTTTATACAACTTCTTGTTTGTTCAATTGTTTAAGAGATGGTAGCTCTTCCCTTTGTATATGCAATGGTATATTGTTTAAACTGTGAAGATGATGGAAGTTCGATGGATGAATAGCTTTTGAGGATGAAGAGTTTGGATAAAGAAGGGGTAATTACAGTGTGATGGTGATAATAAAAATTAATTACAAATTAATGAAAAAATTTATAATTTTAATTATTAATACTTATAATGTTTTTCATTATTTTGTAATTATTTTTTCTAAGACGTCACTTTCAAGTTATTTCTCCCAACAAAAAACGGTATTTCTCCCAATAAAGAATGGTAAAGACAGAATAAAGATCTGATGAGGGTGACCTTGAGTTTGGGTCTAGGTGGGAACCACTCTTTGCTTATGTGTCAGTATCATCATAATGGTGGTCAATTGTAATATTACCTTTACTTGGTTGACCGTGTAAAAGTTAATTTGTTAGTAATGTACAATGGCTTCACTTGGGAAGAAGTGTTGAGTTGGGTTTGGGATTATTTTAACTATAAAAAGACAAAATAAATTTTTAGTCTAATAAGACAAAATATCACATCTAACTCATAATCATTACATTCTTTCTCTCTTAAAAAGTCAAAAAAGGTCAAAAATCCTTCCCAAATGAGAATTTTTAGTCCTGTGTTAAAATAACTAAAAACTAAAAAGCCAACCCACTTCCCAAATGAACCCAATAGTAATTCCAACTTGTAATTCTAATGGTGCAATATAATTTAAAATAGCACAAGAATTAAATTATATAAGTTTGGAGTTAGAGATTAGTTTTCATTATAATATGACCCACGCTTAGGAACAACAATAAGTAAGGTACGAGTTGGAAGTCGCTACCCCACCCCATTTCGCCAGCTTGCCCCACCCCTAACCCGGCCCTCATAAAACTCTCCCACCCTACTCAAACACAAACCCAAACCCAAACCAAAACCGAAACCCGCAAATGCAACTCTCACTCTCAACCCTATTCGATCCAAAAATATGAGACACAAATGTGTCAACACTAGCCGCAGCCTTTACTTTATATATTATTATATATATATATATAGAGAGAGAGAGAGAGAGGAAAAAAGCAAAATAAACCTGCAAATAACTATTGGAAAGATAATATTTTCAAAGGAATGATATTAGAAAAGTGATGAAAGTATAGCTCACACTGCACTCAGAAGAATAACCCAAATAGTTCAGAGCTCAGCAGCAGTTCAAACAGACTTCATTATCATCATCCACATCCACGTGTGAGAAGCTGCAAGCTGAGTCCATTGATATTATTCGTTATCCATTATAATAACTGTTAGATATTATTGTAACAGAATTAGTTAAGGAGTTAGTTAGAGTTAGTATAATTAGTTAGAGTTAACTCATCATAGTTAGTCTTGAGTAAAAGAGGTTAGGTTGTTGTATAAATACCACACATTCATCTCAGAAAATGCTTAAGTGAAATAAGATCTCAAATCTTCTTTATGGTATTAGAGCCAATATTGCTCTCACGAGTTTGAAGGTCCATCAATGGCGACCTTACCTTCTGCTCCTAAGCTTCCTTCAAATCTTTCACTTCTTATCTCCAATCTAAATTCTTTTGTTACTGTTAAGCTTGATTCTTCCAATTTCATTGTCTGGAAAAATCAATTTCACAACATTCTTAGAGCTACTGGTTTGCTCTGTTATGTTGATGGTTCTACTGCACCTCCTTCTCAATATATCAGAGAGGTACCGAATGATGCATACACTCAATGGATGCTCATTGATTCACATCTTCTGAGCTGTATTATAGCCACATTATCCTCAGCAGTATTCACCACAGTTTTTCATTGCAAGACTTGTCATGAAGTCTGGAGCACACTTGAGAAACGCTTTTACTTCTCTCTCAAGGTCTCATATTCATCAGCTCAAGAACATGCTTCATAATGTTGTGAAAACATCTTGTTCAATGGAAGAATATCTTTCTCAGATTAAAGCTCTATCTGATCAGTTGGTTATGGCTGCTTCACTAGTTGAAGATTAAGATCTGGCCCTTCTCACATTGAAGGGCCTTCCTGCTGAATACAATGCTTGTAAAACCACAATTTGCGCAAGATCTAAATCCATCTCCATCTGTCATCACTGCTCTGTTCGGAGGCAATTCATGTAGAGTCTGTTTCTAAACAGAATTCTTCTGATCTACATGTGGCTTATTCAACTGCATATCAAGGTTATCCTCAGAAAAATTCTACTCAGTCTTCAGGTTTCCGCAATTCTTTTTCTGGACAATCTCAATTTAGCAGAGGAAACAGATCTGGTGGTAGCTATGTCCAAAGAAGAAGAAGATGTCAAGGTTATCACAACAATTCATCTAGTTATCATACTTCTAATGACAAATCCTCTGTGGTTTGTCAAATATGTGGCAAACATAATCATGTTGCTCTCAACTGTTGGTACCAAATGGATACTTCCTATCAGCCTACCAACACTAAGACCTCTCATATTTCATCTGAGTTTCAGAACACTTTCCAGAATAAGGCCTGCATTGCCTCTACTTCTTCTCCATCAGACAATTGGCTTTTAGACTCTGCAGCCACTAGTCATGTCACTCATGATCTTCAAAATTTACAATCATATCCCCATATCAAGGTTCAGATCAGGTCATGGTTGGAGATGGTAATGCCTTGCCTATTCAGCATAAAGGTACTGGTATTTTATCAACTCATTCTCAAAATTTTGCTCTTACACAACTTCTTCATGTTCCTAAAATCTCTGCAAATCTCATTTCAGTTCATCAATTTGTGTCTGATAATCATTGTTCTATTACTTTTGATTCTTCTGGTTTTGTGATTCAGGACAAGAGTGACAAAGCTATTCTTTATAGAGGTACTAGTTCTCATGGCCTCTATCATCTTCCAGCTGTTCTTCCTAGATCTTCCTCTCACCAAGTCTGCCTCAACACCACTACTGCCCCTTTTACTTGGCATGCTATTTTAGGTCATCCTTCTTTACATAAAATGCAACTAATTTGTAATAAACTGAAACTACCTAAGACTGTTTCTAGTTCTTCATTTCCTTGTTAGCATTGTTGTATGGCCAAAAGCCATCGATTGCCATTTAGTTTGTCTACTACTTCTGTTAATAAACCATTGGCCCTTATCCATAATGATGTATGGGGACCATTTCATTCTTCTTCTTCCATTAAATACTATGTTTTGTTTGTTGATGATTTCAGCAAATTTACATGGCTCTATCCTTTGCATTTTAAAAGTGAAGTTTTTGCAAAATTCATTGAATTCAAAGCTTTTGTTGAAAATAAATTTACTATTAAATTGAAAATACTTCGCATTGATAATGGCACTGAATATCCGGGACTTAAGTTTGAAGAATTTCTTCAGACTCATGGCATTGATCATCAGTTGTCTTGTCCCTATACACCACCATAGAATGGTGTTGCCGAAAGAAAACACAGACACATTATAGAAACTACTATTGCATTGCTTCAGCAGTCTGGTGTTCCTCTTGCTTATTGGTTTGACACTGTTGCCACTTCTGTGTACCTTATTAATCGTATGCCCAGCTCTAAGCTTCAAAACCAGACTCCTTTTGAACTGTTGTTTCATCAATTACCTGACTATCATTTTCTTAAACCTTTTGGTTGTCTGTGTTTCCCTTGGCTCAAGCCATATGTTCATCACAAGCTTCAGCCCGTTCCATTGCTTGTGTATTTCATGGCTATATACCTTCAGTTAAAAGATATAGGTGTCTTGACTCGCTAATCGGGTTGCATTTATGTTTCTAGGCATGTTGTTTTTCATGAGCAAACCTTTCCTTTCATTGATTCCTCTATGCATGTTCATTTACCTTCATTGTCTCAGTATCAGTCTTTATTTTGGCCATCTTGTTCTCATTTCACACCAATTATTCCTCCTACTTCTCCATCAACTGCACCAGCTATTTTCTCCTACTTCTCCATCAGCTGCACTGGTACCAGCTGTTTCTCTTACTTTTCCATCAACTGCTTCTTCTCCTTTATCTCATTCCTTTTCACCTGCTATTCCTATTGATTCTTTGGTTGTTGATCTTCAGTCATATTCCCTTCCTTCTTCTTATATTGCTCCTTCTCTTAATCTTCATCCAATGGTTACTCGATCTAAGGCAGCTCATCACACCTTGTCTACCATTACTTCTACTGATTCTACTGATTCTGAACCATGTTCATATAAAGAGGCTGCTCTGTCTTATGCCTGGACCAAGGCTATGCATGAAGAGTTTGCAGCTTTTCAATCACAGTCCACCTGGACTTTGGTTCCTCTGCCTCCCACTAAACAGGCTATTGGATGTAAATGGGTATTTCGTCTCAAACATAGTTCTGATGGTACAATTGCTCGCCATAAAGCTCGTCTTGTAGCCAAAGGATATCTCCAAGAAGAAGGTTTAGACTATCATGAGACATTCACTCCCGTTGCTAAACAGCCCACTATTTACATTTTACTCTGCTTGGCACTTCATTACAGTTGGCCTATTAAACAACTTAACATCTCAAATGGATTCTTGAATGGTATCTTGGATGAAGAAGTTTATATGACTTAACCTCAAGGTTTTGTTGACAAGTCTAAACCTCAATTTGTCTGTAAGTTGACTAAAGCTTTGTATGGTCTTAAACAAGCACCTCATGCTTGGTATTCTACCTTTTCGAGCTATCTTCTTACCAATGGACTTGTTGTTAGTTCATCTGATTCCTCTCTGTTTATTCAATACACTGCTACTACCATGACTGTGTTACTAGTGTATGTTGATGATATCCTAATCACTGGAAATAATTCAGCTCATATTGCCTCTCTCATTACTCATATTGCTGTTAATCATGCTTGCCAAACTATGCATTCTCCTACTGAGGCTAATTTTGCTTATGTCAAACATTTGCTGCGATATCTCAAAGGTACTCTTTATCAAGGTCTGTCCTTTACTCCTGGTCATCTTGAGCTTCATGCTTTCCGACTCAGATCCGAGTATCATGATCGCTCTACCATCAAGCATCGGGTCTTTTTAGGTCCTAACCTTATCTCTTGCTCTGCCAAAAAGCAACCTACAGTATCTCGTTCATCCACTGAGGCTGAATATTGAGCTCTTGCTCAAGTAGAGTTGAGTTGGCTTCAAATGGTTCTCACTGATTTACACATTACTCATCCATGTCCAATTCTCTGGTGTGATAACTTGTCTGCAATTTCCTTGAGTTCCAATCCTGTTTTCCATTCTTAATCTAAACACATTGCTGTTGATTATCATTATATCTGTGAATGAGTTGCCTCCAAACAAATCTTTGTCAAGCATGTTGCCTCCTCTGATCAGCTTGCTGATCTTTTTACAAAGGCTTTACCAGTCTTTCGGTTTCACTTTCTTCATGACAAGCTCATGGTGCTTTCTTACCCTATGAGCTTGCGCGGGGTGATGAAAGTATAGCTCACACTCGACTCCAACAAAGAACAAATTTCAAACAGCAGAGCTCAAGAATTCAAACAGACTTCATCATCATCATCCACATCCACGTGTGAGAAGCTGCAAGCTGAGTCCAGTGATATTATTCCATATCCATTATAATACCTGTTAGATATTATTGTAACAGAATTAGTTAAGGAGTTAGTTAGAGTTAGTATAATTAGTTAGAGTTAACTCATCATAGTTAGTCTTGAGTAAAAGAGGTTAGGTTGTTGTATAAATACCACACATTCATCTGTAAAATAGTTAAGTGAAATAAGATCTCAAATCTTCTTTAAAAAGAAATGTCCTGAAACACATCCAACACAATTAATTATGGAATGAAGAGTACACACATGCATTGGATAGAACATCAAACATGACCATTACATATTAAAGTACACAAACATAGAAAATCAAGCAAATTACAACGAGATCAATGCCGAGATGAACATTATTGTATGACAACAACATACAACCGAATCAACAACATAGAGTAACATAACCAATTGCCTATTTAGTCATTTCATTTGAAGCGATTGTAAGCATTCTTGGATCGCAAGAATCTAAACCTTCTCTTTGTTATTGAATGCACAATAAACATGAGCAATAAAATGGGAATCTTTGTTATAGTATGCCCAATTATTCTTGCTAATCTTCTCGTCACACACTTTACAAGAGAGCGCTTTTAGAAGTCTCAATGGGAAAATCATAGCAAAGGGTAAGTGGGTTTTGTGCTTCTCATATTATAAGGCGTACAACAAGACGCCATGTGGAGATCGAGCTTGCAATGAAAGCAATGGTAGTGAAAGCCCTTGCCAGAGTCACGACAAGCATTGCAATAGAACTTTCCAGATTCAGAACAGGAAGAAGATAGAAGGGTGAGTGTTTTGCCACAATGAGATATGTGTTTGATCTCTCGTCTTTACATGACTTGTAAATGAAGAATTTACAGTCTTGACAGCCCCAAGCTTTGCCTATAATGTCTATCTCGCACATATCACATTGTATTAGGTCTTTCCCTAGCATCTTGTAGCGATACAGGGCATGGCAATGGCTGAAGTGAGTTATCTCGTTTTGAACAGAACGTGTATCGTGGCGAACTTTATGTTCATAAAATTATGTGATTATTATTATTATTAAATCAACTAATTTTTTTTTTTTTTAAATCTAAAAGATAGCTTAAATTCAACATACTAGTGAACTCAAGGTTATTCCAAGATAATGAGATTTATTATGTTTCCATGGTAATTTATTATGTCTCCATGGTGATATAACTGTTTTATAACTTGTATAGGTTTATTACACTTGGATGTTCAAGGCGCCTTACCTATGGAATGCTAAATTGATGGGATGTTCAAGGGGCCTTACCTGGATATGTTGAAGGGTTACTTCTATGGTGGGATGGGGAGAGGCTCAGCAGTAAGAAGAGATAGATTTGGCGGGGCATACCTTTGGTTGTGTTGTGGTCCCTATGTAAGCTTAGAAATGTTGTGTTCAATGCGCCAGTCCCTAATGTGGCTGAGTTACGTGAAGTAATAAAAGTTAAGAGTTGCATTATGGTTGAGACCATATTACTCAGATCATAGTTTTACAGTTCAGGATTTTGTGCTAAATCTTAGGCAAGTGAGAACATTAAAGGAAGAAGGGTGTAAGGAGTTTGTATTGTATTTTTGTCTTTGTTGCTGTGTGATTTCTAGATGTTGTTATTCTAGTTGGATCCTCTCCAACTGGGTCTTTATTGACGTTATCTCTTATAATTGTGTTGCTTGATGATCATCAATAAAGTTTTTTCGCTATTTCAAATATATATATATATATATATATTATCTCTAAATTATCGCCAAATTATATATACTTAGTCTCTAAACTATCGATTGAATCTATTAAAACACTAAAATATATAAATCAAGTCTATTTAGTCCATAAACTATTGATTGAATTTATTAAGTTCCTAAAGTATTTAATTCAAATATATTTAGTCCTCGAAATGATTACAAAAATAAAATAGGGTGAATTAAACTAACGTCCCTATAGTTTGGGATTTGTGTCACTTTGGTCCTTGATTTTCAATTGTGACACATTTGACCTCAATTTTGAATCTTATTGCAAATAAAGACAATTGAAGATCACATTGCTTAATTTCAAAGGCAAAATCATCAATTTAATAAAATGTAAACTAATTTGTCAAAAATAAATGTCCAAAAATATTTTTGAATTTTAAAAAATTATTTTTACCCATTAAAGATAAAATTATGTAAAATTGATAAATCTTTTCGACATTTATTTATTTATTTATTTTACCAAATTAATTTCTATTATGTGTTTGGATGATGATCATGTAATGGGTGATTGCTTTTATTTTCATTAAATTAGTTTTTATTTTTCCAAAAGCCAAATATGGCGACAACCTTGATATCATTATTAAACCAATCCATTAAATCAAAAAATCTAAAACTAAAAACATTTCATATATTAAATATATCGATTACACATTAAAATATTAACAACTACCCATTACATCATAATCATCCAAACACATAACAAAAATTAATTTGGTAAAATAAATAAATAAATATTTAAAAGATTTATCAATTTTACATAATTTTATCTTTGGTTGGTAATTTTTTAAAAATTTAAAAATATTTTTTTAACATTTAAGTTTGTCAAATTAGTTTATATTTTATCAAATTAATAATTTTGCCCTTGAAATTAAGTAATAGTATATTCAATTGTCCTTATTTTGAATAAAATTCAAAATTCAGAGTTAAATATGTCATAATTGAAAAATCAGGGACCAAAGTAATACGAGCCCCAAACTATAAGCATTATTAGTGTAATTCACTCAATAAAATATAACCAATAAGTATTATAAATTAATAAAAGATCTTATCTATTTAAAAGTTTATTTCAAAAAAAACCTTTTTTTATTCTGTATTTGAAAAGTGGGTGTTAGCTTTTCTGGGTGAATTTTCTTTGTAAGGATATAAGGGTAATTATCTATAGTACTTTCTTACTTATTTTCTACAATGGCCCCGTTTGGTAGAGCTGTGGAAAAGTGATTATAGATTTTAGCTTAACAGATTATAACTTACAGCTGTGAACATAAGTTGGTAACCTGTTTGGTGCAGCTGTGGGATTATGGATTTAAGCAGCAAAGTAGTGTTTGGTAAATAAGCTGTAAAATAGTTTTTTTCTGTATAATTGTCATTTTTGCCCTTATAAGATATAAAATTTGTGATTTCATTTATAATACATTTTTTTGTTTTTCTTTTTCTTTTTCATTTTATTTCATTTTCTTTTCTTTTTCACCTTATTTTCTTTTTCTTTTTTTAATTTTTTTCTTCTCTTCTTTCTTTGTTAATTTTTTTGAATTTATTAATTCATTAAAATTAATATTCATTTTCTAATTTATATTAATGTTGTGATTTCATTACATATTATCTTTCATATATTCATTATCAAAATTATTAATTTTTTTCTTCTCTTCTTTCTCTAGATTTCTTTATTTATTATTATTATTAATTTTGATTTTAGTATAAAAATTATCAATTGCTCATCAATTATTAAAATTAGTATCAATTATTAATTATTATTATTATTAATTTGTTCATCAATTACTAAAATTAGTATCAATTTGTCCATTAATTATTATTATTCTTTATCAATTCGTATAAAATTAATGGCTTAATTAGCATCAATTAATACTAAAATTTTTAATAATATCAATTATTTCAATTAATGTTGTGATGTCATTACGTATTATTTTATTTCAATCAATTGTTAATTTTGTTTGCAAAAATCATTGTTTTCATTTTTTATTATTTTGTTTTGTTTTCATTAATATCAATTAGAATAATTTTTTTTATTTTATTATTACAATACCAAAAATTATTTCACTAATAAAAGTTAATATAATTAGTATTACAAAAATCATTATTTTCATTAATATAATTGATTATTTTTGTTTTAATTTTTTGTTTTTAATTGGTAAAGAATTACCAAATAAATTTATTTAAATAAATTTATTTTTGTTTTTATTTTTATTTTTTCCTTCTCTTCCTTCCTCATGAACCATCCGTACACCGCTGGTTCGAACCCTAGCCACCGCCGCGATCCGAACGACAGAGAGGAGTGCCGTCGCTCAACAACCACAATTAACAACCACCGCTTAGAGAGAGAGAGAGAGAGACGACCGAACAACCACCACCGAACAACCACCGCCTCGACACCTCTTCTCTCACGACGCAGATCGCGATGCGAGGAGTTTTGAGATCGCGATGCCTTCAGATCGCGATGGGGTGGATCTAGGTTGTCGATTGATTGAAGCCGCCGATTTGTTCAGATCGCGATGCCTCTCTAAGGCAATGATTGTCACTCTCATAGATCTCAATCCAACACACACACACACACACACACACACACACACACATAGAGAGAGAGAGAGCTAGGGTTGGTCGAAATCGCCTCCTTTCGCTGAAATCGCCTCAGAGGCGGTAAGAAATGTAAATGAGTTGTGTCTGGTTTATATACGTGGCACACCGGTAATAACTTGAAATGGTGAGGGCATTTAAGTCATTATACACCTTAAGGCTTAGCTCATGCGCATTGTGAAGCCTCAAAAAATGTATTCTCTATAAAGAACCCTAATGTTTGAATTATTTTCTTAAAGCCCTTGGTTATTTGAATTATTTCAGATCTTGTTTGCTAGCATTTGATTTTTTTTTTAGCAAAACAGAATTTTTCTAACCGATTAGGTTCCCTAACCTAATTTAAATCTACCCAAGTTACATGTATTTAACTCCAAGCCCTCACCCTTTAATTAAATTCAAAACTTGTCCCAAAAACTAGTACTTGTACCTCGCACCTTGAGTACGCATCATCAATCTTGTAAGATACATATATACATATATATACACCTAGAGGAGTGTGCCTAGAACCTAAAATGATTTAAATAATAACCCCATCACACTTCCCAAGGAGGAGCCAATTTTCAAGAAACCACTACAAGAAATTGCACTTTTGGCAACTACTTTTGGCACGACACGTCAATTTTTCATCGCCAAAAGTATATTTTTGGCGACATGTTGATCAATTATGTTGGTAAAGTATACCTTTATCGACGCAATTTGCTATCGCCGTTAAAAAGCATAACATCTGCTTAGCGCCAAAATTTTTGTTGGCGCCAAAATTTCGTAACTTTTAGCTACGAGGCTTATGTTTTAGCAACACAATGAGCGTTGCTATTAGTATGCATACTTTGGCGATGACAAGTTAGCGTGGGTAAAGAGTTAACCATTTAGCTAATTATAACACTATTCGTCGATAAAAGTTTTGCTAGTGAAACGAAATGATTTAGTGATTTATGTTTTTATTATAACTTTTCAAAAGTTTTAAATATTCTAGTTATTGAATTGTAAAATTAAAGTGATCATCGAATTAGATCACAAAATGAACCCATCAAGACTAAACACACTCTTAAGTTGAGATGGCTAATTTGAGATAATCTAAACTTTTCCAAAGAATATGGTTAGATTATCAATTTCAATATATTTGGTTTTATTTTCAGAAACTTGTTTCCGAAATTTTTTTTCTAAAAAATTTATAAAACTTTGGTAAAAAAAATATAAAAATACTTATTATTTTTGTATAATTTTATCTTTTAAGAGGTCATAAATAATTTTTAAAAATTTAAAAATATATTTTTAATTTTTATTGTTCTCAAATTAGTTTTAATTTTTTCAAAAAAATCTAAAAATTATTTTATTATTTTATTTTAGTGTTTTGGTGATCTGCTTGTAGAAATGGTTGAGGCGGTGGAATGTTCCCTCTCAAAGTTCCCTCTTTTTTTCCAGGATAGGTAATGAACCCCCTCATCACTCTTCCCGATTTTCACTCGTGCACGGCCTTCTCTCACAATTTGTAGTTCTCTCCTCACAATCGCACACCCTCATAGACGCTTTGTTGATCGTTGGGTTTCGCCGCTTGTATTGCGGGCGGTAGACTAGGTGAAGATTCGACTAAAAATACTTATTTATCTCTTGCTCAATTCGATTCTCTCTTATGTTTTTGGATCTATGTTTTTTTTTATTAATCAAGTTTTCTTGACCGTCTTTGATATCCATGTGATTTTGTTATTCAAAATGCATCGATAAGCTATATGAAATGATTTAACTACTGATGTGAAATCGAAGTAAGTTTTATAGGTATTTAATTGAATTAGGTTTAGAATAAAATATGTATATCAATGCCCTCATTTTGTATTTTGATATGGTGTACTCTGTAAGAGAACATTTCCTGTAACGTCTCGCTCCCTTGCTTTGTGATCATTTTTAAAGCATTTCTAAATATATTATTTAGTACTTCTTTTGAAAATCATGAAATATTGCGCCTCCCCTAGAATATGCGTATATATATATATATATTAGTTTAGAAAACAAAAACAAACAGTATTTGGGTGTTAACAAAAAATTATAGGCAAATTAAAAACAAATAAATAAAGTGAAGAGACAAAAGAGGGGCATTTTTACAAGTAAAATTTCCCTTTGTGATTTGGTTGGTGCAGAATCAGTTTCACCAGAATGAGGGGCAATTCATTCAAATTCAATATAAGCATCCACTCATTTAAAACTAGTGAGCTCAGAATATTTTTCGCGTGATGTAGAAACAATCATTGCTAGATCCATAATGTTATAATAATCATTGTTCTGGTTTGTATTGATATTAAATGCAATGTATAACCCCCTCTGGCCCATAATTTTCTACCTTATAGGACTAGTTATTTCATTTCACCTTTCTATCAGATGGCCTAATTAATGTCGTCACAACTTGAATGCTTGTCACTATTATTTCATGCCATGGGTTATTGCAAAAATGAGAAATCTTCATGGACTTACTTTTCTAAAAGGGTGCCAATCTTTGTAGGACAAAAAAATATTTGTTATCACAATTATGTGTTGTCATGCAAGGCAAGTTCATCTGATATTTGTTTTTGTGGTATTTGTTGTTCTTATCATTTTCTTGTTACCATTCTCTGCATATGAAAATTTGCGAAGTACCAACTAACTAAATGTTAGATGATAACTTTGATAATTGCAAACTTATCCGTACCCTTCATAGATTGAAATAATGAGTTACCTTGGCTGAGGTAGGGTGAATTAGGCCCCATTCAGATATAATCCTTCCATCTTTCCATAATTTTTCTCTCATTCACTATAGTCTTTGTTTCCAAGTCTAATGTACTCATCACAACCTTGCTCATACATGCAGCTTTTATCGCTTTTAGTTTTTTGCTTTGTTTTTTTTTATTATTAGTTCCCCTCCCCCACACACACACACACTCAAGAGTAGCCTTTTCCAAGGTCGCACATTATTTTGGCCTCCATTATTGGGCACTCCTTTGTTACTCACAATATGCAGAGCCCTCCTCTTTGCTAATCCCATTGATCAATAACCATAAGGTCCATACTAGAAAAAATGTCAATATGTTAATAGTTCATCACGTTGATTTTAGCCTTATTGAAGTCGATGAAAATGCACAATATCTTCCATTCCTTATGGTCTTCTTGCAACTCAACTAAAACATGCTATCGATGCATAAAAGTAATCCCATTACCACATCACCATAGTAAATCTAATCTGAGCATCTACCAGAACTCCAAACAATAGTCAGAGGCCTTCTTGATCTTCTTGGTGAACTCCACCACCACTATTTGCCTGCCTTCATTGTCATTCCCAAACACCCACTCTCAATGTCTTGATGTCAGTTATGGGGCCAAGTCCCTTATCTTCTGATTTGATCTTTGCTGTGTCATTGACAATGAATAACAAATTGATTTTGTATTCGTTGCATTACGTTCAAAAGATTGGAACAAACCACTTGTAATTGCAACTTTGTTTGTTGGGTTTTTTTTAATAAAGATGGTGGGGAGGGTGGTGTGATCGGGAGACAATGCAAAGGTTGAATTGGGAGGTTTGGACAGTGCAGATGGAGAATCAACATAACAATGATCATGTCATTTCAAAACCCTGCATTGTCACTGTCAACTATCCCATAAAACTTCTAGAATCTTTTTCCTCAATTCTACCCCCACCTCCTTGTTTGTATTCATTCATCACAACCAAACCCAATCATCATTGGTTTTCTACATTCTTTCAACTAGAAGAAGAAACACATAAATCTCACAAAGGTATATTTAGTTGACTTGTGATTGTCAAAAGTATACGGTTATGGAACATCAATTATGTGTGGAAGCTTTAATATGCCTAAGTGGCACATATGACATTATGTTCTTGCTTTCTCTTTGTTATGAAGGTAATGCTTTAGTACTACATTGAACGACAATGCTTATTGAAGTGTACCCGTCAGATTATCATGCATGCATGTAAGTCCATTATGCAACTAGTTTAATTCCATTTTACACTTGTGGTCTCTCTCTCTCTCTATATATATATATATATAAATGTATACATGCATATATTTATGAACTTCTTTTATATTTAAATTCAAGGTATCCCGTTTATTCACTTTGATAGAGGTTTGGGATATACATTTGCCATGTGCATCGTATAGTATTTTGAATTGTATGTGTACAAGTACTGTGATCTTATAAAAACAAATCAGTTATTAGTACTCATCTCCCATTCCAATGTCAATTCATGAAAGTACTATAATTTATAACCTAAGATTAAATGCAACCTATAATTTATGATTATCATATGATATGATTATATATAGTTGAACCGTGGTTCAATTGATATCTTTGATGTTGAGGTAGATATTTACAGTGTTTACAGTGTGCATATTTTTTTTCCATTTGGCAATAACTGATGAGCATTGGCATTTATTGCTCATACCCTTACATTATGCTTTCCTTATCTAGCATCTTGGTAATTCAAATTTGTTGCTATTTATACAAAAGTGTATGTTTTAAGTACTTAAGATGAGGTCCAGACTGATGCGCCCTACCACAATTACTAAGTGTCGAGGCTTATTTGATGCTAGGCCCATGAGAGGATAATGTGGCATCTGATGAACTTAGTCTTTAGTCTTATTAAGATTCTTTTCTGCAAAAGTACTGCTAAACTTTAAACACTATAAAGTTCTCAAGTTTTAGGAATATAATTGTATTTTACGCTTTAGACCTCTCTCCCCCCTTTCTTCTTTACCTCTCTTATTTTTGTCAGTCATTTCTTTTGTTCGTCTCAATTTCTCTTTCTACTCTTCTTCTACCTTTCTTTTTAAACACTTCTTTTATCTTGAAATGCTTCAAATTATTATTTCCTCTCTCTGTCGCCAACCATGGAACATGAGATGGAGAAACTTGCTTTGATTTTATAATCTTACTAGATGCTCCTTAAGCTCCTGGATTCTGCCCATTAGTGCCTTTAGAGAAATATCCTATTTTGCTATTGGTTCCTGGTATGCTGGCTTAACCATCAATCCGTGGAAAGGACAGGGATGACTTCTGATTTGATTTCTACACCATTACACCTTGTTTAAATCTATAAGTGATAGTGTAACCACTTGAGGGAAGCTTTACTTCCATTGTGGTTTTTAAATGCAGTGAAATGTCTCTTCAAAAACCTTTTGAAGCTTCTTAATATTTTATGGGTGATGCTGGATTGCCTTGAACACTCTTATCAAAGTTTGACTGCCAAACCATTATGTTTGGATGGTTGATCAAGCTGGTTGAACTGCGTTTCATAGTATGTGTTCGTATCAAGACATGCACACCACATCCCCACCTAGACTCAAGCTTCCATTCTTTTAAAATGTCATATTGGCGTGTTCATGTTGCATTAGTGTATCTCGTGTTCGCTGGCTCTCGGGTCCATGTCTTGCATTACTTGGTAGATGATAGTGTGCACCGCAAGTTAGGGACTTGAATGTTTTGTCTAAGTTTAATGACTGCTGGTAAAGTTTGAATGTGTTAGATTTTTGAACTTTCACTACTTTGTCTAATCTAATGCATTGTCGCTTTGATTCCTGAATAAACATTTATTTTGATGTAGTGTATGTTGGAACTTCTAAAGAAGGTAGTGCGTAATTATGTATTGGGAAACAACATTAAAAAATGCTCATATTTAGTTTTTGCTTATTAATTTGGAAAAAAAGGACTTATAATTTGTCGACATTTTAAACTGTTGAATTTATTGTCTTTTGTCAAGTCACTAAATTTTGACTTACATTCTTTTTGCATGGCTATATAGGACAATCCAAGAGTTCCAATTGGGAGGAGCCTCAGGATGTATGTCCTTTGGAAAGCGTAAGGTTGAGTCTCAAGTGTTGTTTAATTGTTAGGCTCGTGCCTTATTTAGCTTTTTGTTTTCTTATGTTTTATTGTTGATAGCTCACAGTCTAAGGGATGCCTCTGTAAGTTTGTAAATCTTATAAAAAATATAAATGATTTTCAATTATTTTGTTGATACAAATTTGTCGCTACAAAAGTAAGCTTTCTTGACAAACAAATCACAAGAATGGCAATATTTATCGACGAAATGTGTTGCCAAAAGTTTACTTTGCTTAATTCATATGATTGAGAAGGCATATGGATGGTGGTTTCTATGTGCTTAATTTGGTGTGTTTGGAGAAAGAAATCAATGTGCCTTGGAGGGTATAGAGATGGCTACTCATAGGCTAATGCTAACCTTACTTAGATGAAGGAGAAGGCTTGTGACTTTTCCTTTTTTTTTGGTGGATTTTTTCAGGGGAATTAAGTTTTAGGGAGAGAATATAGTTTATCTTTTGGGGAAGGTTTAATGTCTATCTTTCTTTTTTTGTTTTGTTTTTTGTTCTTCTGTCTGCAAATCTCTAATGTATAGGGGTGATGACCCTTTGTGTTCTATGAATCTATACTTTATTTACTTATCAAAAAAAGAAAAAAAGAAAAAAAGAAAAGAGAAGAGAGTAGAACATTCAATAATAATGTGTTCTTTACTGTTATACCAATTTTATGCCTTAGAAGTCTACTAGTTACTGGTTACATCTAACTTAATGGAAAAGCAAAAGAAAGAATTTGGTGTTTGCTCACCATTAAACTTTACATATGCATTGAACATTTTCTAACTCCTCTAATCATTAACTGCTTTCTACTCTAGCAAGAGGATTTTGAGAGAGTTTTTGTAGTTGATATATATGTCTCTAAGGGAATGTCGAGGTTTTGAATGGAAAATAATGGTAAGATTATATATCTCATATCCTATTTCTTCCTCACATAAGTAGAGGATCATTTTGCTTTTGTTTTGTTATTTTACAACCGTCAGTCGATATTTCTATAATACGCAGATTATTTCATCAGATGTTGATGCTATTACAAGGGCACGCCTTTATTCTCCGGGCACAATCTACTTATGTCACTACCCGCAACACTTGCATGAGGATTCAGTTTTTGATCACTACTTTTAAATTTTCTATTTCATCTCTAAGACAAACTATTGTGTTTTTCAAATGCCTATGAGTGAGAAACTCTTATGTTTTTGAGGGGGCACTTGGTGCCGAAGGTGGGCTTTTTACAATCTACCAATTTCTTTGTCATGTTTGGATTGTAGAACAATTTGCATTGTGTTGTTGAGACAAATTTTCATATAAAATTGGTGACAAATTTTCATATAAAATTGGTGACAATTAAATTTAGGGTAAAAGATGAAGACAAGAAGACACAGAGAGAGAGAGAGAGAGAGAGAGAGAGAGAGAGAAATACAGGAAAAGGCTAATGAGAGACACCAAAAGTAGGCACATGTTCTCTTCTTATACACACATATGTTTGCATTTTGTCTATCATCGATTTGAATAACCTAATTTGCATCACTAAATGCTTTCAATTTTAAGTGATCATGGTTAGAGCATAGGATCCAATTTCACAAGAGCCTACTTTAGATAATTTCTAAATGAACGATCAGTACAAAAATTTTGGCATGACTCACAACCTGATATTATGTTCTTCCTCTTCCATGATTGTGTCTTATGTTATTTTATTTTGCAAGATAACTCTAAATTAAGTTAATAAAGTTTGATTAAGTAGCATGTATTTGTTATTTTGAAATGATAGTTGAAATGGGAGAATAAATGAGGGAGCAAAGTCATCATTGGAGCAATATTGCTAATATATAGCATTTTGTCTCTTTTATTGCTAAATTATAACAATATTCAAGATGTAGCTATTGAACCATTGAGACTAAAAATCTACAAGACAAAGACCAGAAACCATAGGAGATTTTTTTACTTGACAGAATACAAGAACCTAGTAGGGTCAGTTTTAGTAGTGATATGGCTTTGATAACATGTAAATATTGAAACAAAAAGTGGAATTAAAATTCTGATTTAAAAAAAAAAACTAATGGTTTTATGCAGAAACAACATCATTCTCCTCGACCTAATATTACACTAGTGATTGTGTAAACCAAGTCAAATCTAATTTATTATAAACTTACAACTAAATGATTCTTGAATATTCCAATTCAAATTTAAGTAATTTAACATCTTTGAACAATGCTTTTCAAATGATAATTTAATTGTGTCTTGTTGTGCCAATTTGGATAGTAAATTTGTTTGTGCTAGGTGTTTAACCCAATTTAACAGGGGATTTATGTTGTGGCACAGGAATGGCCCTTTTTCTTTGTTTATTTATGTTAGGTGTTCTAATATCATATTAGATGATGTTATTGCTAAAGTATACTTTTCTTTTTTAAATAAAGAAATTAAAATGGTAATAGAGTCGCTTTTGAGGGCTGCTTCATTTTGTTTCTTCTGCAGGTGGAGGCTTATTTCTCTTGGTGCCAAGCCGTATTCATCCATGGATAATTTATGGTTATTATTTCTAATGTCATTGAAATTCATGGTAAATTATTGTTCACAATTCTTTCATCGGTGGATTATGTTGTGTGTTTAAAATTTAAATATTTCCTAGTCCCCGAGCATTCCTTATAAGCATTCTCGATTCGAAATTGCCAATTCTAGCTCGTGCACAACCTTGATAGATGAGACCCATGCATTAACTGTTTTTACATAATCATGTAACTCAAAGACCTATATGGCACGATTGGTACTTTCAGCTTTCTAATGAATCGATTTTGTAGAACCCATGCTCTTTAAAGAAATTAGCTACAAAATTTATTGAACACCAAAGCCCTTTCTTGTTATAAGCAAGCATATATGTATACACATACATGAACATCTGCTTACTTTCAAAGATCTGCAAGTATTTTATACTAACTCAATAGGTATTCAAGGCTTTGGTGGTTGGTGTTGGTATATGTAAATGTCAGAGTTAGCTTTTTTTTTTTCATGACATTCCCGAATTCATGCTAGCGCTTTCTTAAGCCAGACATCAAGTTACCTTTGCTACTAGACATCCTTCCGTTGGATTCAATTTTATACGGTTTTCAAGAATCATGTTCTTGAAGCTGTCAAAGGGATAATCAAACCAAACATCTCCCTAATACTCTTTTGTTCCGTAAATTTGGTAAGTCTTCTCATGTCAGAAGTTTCTTAGTGTCAGTTTCAAGGTATTATGAGTAATTTTTTCTTCTTTGACTTTGAATTTAAGTTCAATGGGGGTTTTGGGTGAATTTAAAATGTGCTAATCATGAAGTTTTATAATTCTATTCAAATTCGCTTTCCTTTCTTGTGGTGGATTTAGCATTTAGGGACATTTACTTGAGGACCATCCGCTAAATGCATACATTAAAAATTTTAGACTCTGAACACCACTTTTGTGAATCAGTTTCTTCTATCAACAATTTTGGACACATTGAAACTTTCAATAATGATTTTTGAGGTATTATTGATATCAGAAGGTAGACCTCAATTCGTAATCACATTCTTAAATGGCCCTCATCCAAATTTATTTCAAGTAACTCATTATTGATAAA
>CM045760.1:89957745-90223828 GCA_025200525.1 Camellia lanceoleosa
CAACTGGAGGCCCAGAAAAAACAAACTATACAAGAGATACAAAACTATACAAAACCAATCCAAAACCAATACTAAAAGCAAGCCTCCAGACCAGCAAGAACAAACTGCAGGAACCAGCAGAACAAACCCCAGACCAGCAAGAATAAACGCAGACCAGCTTAGCACCCACTGAACAAACCAATCTGGGAACGAAAGCCAATACTAAGAGCATTTCACTACTTTAGCCTACTTGACCAATTTGCAACAGATGCAGAGCAGTAGCAATTTGCAACAGATGCACCAGACCAAACCCAGCAACAAAGCAGCAACAAATTTGCGGCAAGAGAACCAGCAGCTTATAGCAGCTCCCTGCGATTTGGAAACAGAGCAGCTTAACTCTGCAGATGCACTATCATACCTCCAAACTGACAGTAAAATCTCAAAACATCATCTGAGAAAGTACAACACCATACCAGCTGGACAGAGCATGAATAGATAAACCTCCAAGACTGAAATGAGCACACTGGACAGAACACCACGAAAGCATTCAAACAAAATCCAGAGCTCTGAATTTCGCCCTGATCTGTCTCAATTGTGGTGAGATCATCAACTGTGTATGGGAATTCCTTAATGGAAACTTTACAAGCCAAATGGCAGATCTGAATTTTAAGGTCAAGCAATCCTGAGAGAGGGTTGTGCATTAGAAAATACACACTCATTTCTGAGTTTCCAAATAGACCATAGTACAATTAAGGGAGTTGCTCTCCATGGTAGTCTGTCTAACTTATTGAATTTCAACTCATCCACCAATAGAGCAGATCTTCTACAGACTTAGGGATACACCAATGTAGCCCATTCCTCAATAACTTACAGACCAGATTGACCAAGAGAAAGAGCAATGAAGCAGTACATGAGGAGCTGTTTCTACTTCAGAGTTACAAAAGTGGCAGGGGAGAAGCATTGCTGTCAAGAGCACCAATCTTGAGCAAAAAATTCAGAACATTTGATTCTAGATTTCCAGGCGTAGCCAGGTGAAAAAAAGAAACTCTGGGTGGCAATAATGAATTCCAAACAAATCTGCTAACCTTGAGTTGAGGCAAGGAAGATAGTGGTGAATAAGAGCAGAGACAAGAAGCTCTGGCCAGAATCAGTGCACCAAACTAAAGCTGTCTTCACAATCCAACCTCAGAGATGGAGCTGAAAGATAACAAGAACATTTAATCTCACCTCTTCAGCCAATTCCATGAATAAAGCTCTCTCTTCTGTGGGGAGATTCCAAACAAATGGACTTGACCTCCTTCGCAGGAAATAGTGATTGAGAGAACCTTCCTTATCAATTGACAAACTGTAAGGGAGGGGGAAAAGAAGATTTCAAACAGAATGCCCACCACACCAGCTATCAATCCAAAAATCTGAGTTCTACTACCATTTCCCAACCTGGAAACACATTTGTCCTCAAAAAAACTAAAGATGAGGCCTATTAAAGAAGCCCCAATTGTGAGGATGTCCCTCCAGACTCTAGAATGCTTATATAGGAAACTCAAGGGAGGGGAGCCAACAGGAGTTGCTAATATTATATTTGCTGCACACAATAGACCTCCAGAGAGCATTGGTTTGAACTCCAAACTTCCACCACCATTTGAGGAGGGAGACAAATAGTAACATCTCTTACCCTTCTAATGCCCTAGACCCTTGATCAGCAATTCTCTTTGTAACCTCCTCCCATTGATCCAAATTCAATGTTATTACCAATGTACAATCAAAAGAAACAACTACAAGGGAGGGAAGGGGCCTGTTTGGTTGTCCCAAAAACCTGGATTGGACCATTCTACAATTAGACCCTTCACAAACTTTGATAATTATATTTGTTTGGCTGTAAAATTGAACAGGAAAAAAAAAAAAAAACCCCAAAATCTGCCAAGTATTAGGGTTTTAAGAGTAAATTAGGGTTTTAAATTTCTTAGAGTACGACATTAAAAGTAACATCACAGAAACTAATCCAATCCTATAAAAGAGGCTCCTCAATGAAACAACATCATATTTCAACCATAAATCATAGAACTATAATAAAAAAATCAGACTAGAAATCTTTTTTTTTTTTTTGACTTACTTCAAGTTTACGGTCCCCAACTCAAGCTGCTATCAGGCAAGTTCCTTCTGTCAAGGGCGAGGTTCTTTACAAAAGAAAAGATGTCTTCTCAACCTCCTCCTATCAAGGTTCCCTCTGCCCTGTTTTTTTAATCTTCTTTATTTTTTGTGTTTTTTGGTTGAGCAGTGAGTTATATATATCTATCAAAGTGAGGGTAGTAATTGTTAGCATATATTGTATTAGTCGAAAGTATTGTATTTTTTATTCACGAAAATTACATTATAGGGTTTGTATTGATACTATCTTGCCCTTAAGGCCCATCTTGTCTCTCTTGTAAACCCTAATTTCATCTATAAATAAGGGATGATTTTATATCATATCCTAAGCGGTTAATCAAAGCTTCATGGCATCAGAGCTTCTGCTCTAGGGTTTCGGAACACCCTCACTCTAGGGTTCGAAACTTACCTCGGTAGATACTCTGCTTCGTCTTCGTCTTCACCTCGGTCAGAGTAAATCTCGAGTTCTCCTCGATCATCGTCTTTGTCATAGTCTTTACCGCCTCGATTAAATGCGTCGTCCCCTTCTCCTCCATCTCTGTCGCAGTCGATCACCTCTCGCCTCTCGCCGTCGATCTCGTCGAGCTCTGTCGCTCGTCTCGCCTCTCGGCTTAGCTCTGTCACTCGTCTCGCCTCTTGCCTCTATCGCCTTCGTCTCTGTTAGGTATGATATACCTCTGTTTTGTTTTGTATAACACACCGACTCATACATGTATAAATAAATAAATAAAGCAGTATATATAAAAAAAATAAAAAAAAACAAAAACAAAAAACAAAAAACAAAAACAAAAACAAAAACAAAAAAACAAAAAAACAAAAAAACAAAAATATATATATATATATATAATGATTTCTTAATTTTGTTATGCTCTTATAGTGGTCATTGTGCTTGTTCTTTCACCACCACCTTACGGGTTTGTGATTACCATTAGTTTTTGTTTGCGGGTTTAGTAGTATTGTATCCATGTGATTCCTCCGGTGTGTCCTCTTCTTCTCAAACACCGAGGTGAGAGTCATTATACCTACTACCATGGTGAGAACCCCAACCCTAGTATGAAAATCACCACCTCTCTCTTTAATGGTCGAACTACCTAACATGATCTCAAAGTTTGACTATGTTTACGAAGCGAGAGGGAAGATGGGGTATGTTGATGGCGGGATCTGGTACCTAGTACCTTGACTCGAGGATATGACCAATGGGAGATTAACAACTCCTTGATTATGAGTTGGCTTATCCATTCGATGGTTCGAGAACTTGGTGAGGGCTACTTGTCTATGGGCGCCCGGAAGTTTGGGATCTTTGTGGGTCACCTATTCCATAAAGGGAATTTCTCCGCGAGCATTTGAGTTGTGCCGCTCTATTGAGAGCTCAATTCCTGCTTGGTGAAGCATATGACCACCTAGAAGACTATAAGCCCGTTTGCCCTGCTGATTCTGTCGGGTACAAGAAGTTCATCGCACGGGAACGAGTCTTAAAATTTTTAGCCGGCCTAAATGTGGAATATGATCTAGTTAGGGGTCGAGTTTTGGGTATGGATGCTCTTCCTTCACTTCAGGAGGCATTTGCCTATGTCTGAGAATGAGGAAGTCGGGTGCTGTATGATGTCTCATGTCTCTACTGACCGTTCAGCATTACTATCTACTCCCCGAGATGGCCTCAGCCTAACTCCCATTCCTCCGTCTCTTTGCTAAAAGTCGTCTTGATGATTATTGCAAGAAGCGCGGCATACTCGTGAGACATGTTGGAAGCTTCATGGGACTCCATCTGGGGTCGAGGTGATCGGTCTAGTTCTGGCGGTTGGTCGAGTCACTCTAAGGGCGTGGTTCCTATTCACAGGCTCATCAAACTAGTGTCGTTGATCCACTTGATTCTAATTACATTTCTATTGGCCAAACTTACGTCTTGGTGGAGGATGCTTTGCGCCAATTGTTGGACCGCCGGCCTTCTCACGCTCCCGATCTGACTTCCTCGTCCTTTGCCCCGGGTAACTTAGCCTTTTCTCCTTGTGCTTTCCTGTGTTATAAGTCTTTACCTTGGATCATTGATTCTGGTGCCTCAGATTATATGTCTGGCTCCTCTGATCTTTTCTCTGTCTATAAGCCCTCTTCAAGTCAGGACAAAGTTAGGATTGCCGATAGTCTTTGTTTCTTCCATTACGGAAAAGGTTTAGTCCCGTCCTCCTACCATACATCGTCTGTTCTCCATGTTCCCAATTTTTACATTGTCTGTTATCCTTGAGTTGTCTCACCGAGTTTGAATTGTAGTGTGGCGTTTTTCTGATCATTGTATTTTTCAAGACCTTGTCACGAGGAGGGCGATTAGCGATGGTAGTCTGAAAAATGGTCTCTACTTCCTAGATCAGCAGGACAAACTTGCTTATTCTTCCACCACATCTTCTACTAACCCGTGATTTATTCTTTGTGGCATCGGCGTCTTGGGCATCCTTCATTTCATTTACTTAAGCATTTATTTCATACGGTTTCACCAATCATCATGTCGACTTTCTTTGTGAGTCTTGTCAACTCGGAAAACAGCACAGAGCTTCTTTTGCTCCCAATTTGAATAAAAGTTTAGTTCCTTTTTCCTTAATACATTCTGATGTTTGGGGTCCCTCTCATGTCATGCGTGAAAGGTCATCGATGGTTTGTTACATTTATTGATGATTTTTCTCGTACTACTTGGGGTATCTCATGAAAGATAAAGTGAGGTTTTCTACGTGTTTCGTACTTTTCATAAGATGATTTGTACTCGATTTGGGGCCTTGTCAAAATCTTTAGTTACGATAATGGCGGGAATACATAGATTACAGGTTAGGACAATATTTCTCTCCTCATGGCATTATCCATCAGACCTCTTGCACCAATACCCCTCAACAAAATAGGGTGGCGGAACGCAAGAATCGGCATCTTCTTGACATGGCTCGGTGCATGTGTTTTTCTATGAATGTGCCTCGGGCCTATTAGGCGTATTTGTTCTCACTTCTTGCCCATCTTATTAATCGTCTTCTACCGGTCTTGCAAAAAGCAGGCTCCTCTTCACGTCCTCCTAGGTTCTCAGTCCTTGTTTTCTATTTCCTCCAAAATTTTTGGTTGCGTCTGTTTTGTTCATAATCACTCTCCCTCTCGTGGTAAGTTGGACCCTCGCTCCCTCAAGTGTGTTTTCCTTGGTTACTCTCCTACTCAAAAGGGGTATAAATGTTACCACCCTTCGTCTCGTAAGTGGTTTGTATCCATGAATGTTACTTTCTTTGAGTCGATCCTATTTCTTGTCCTCTCTGGTGTCACCGTTCTCATTTTGAGAGCCTATGGTGGAAGTGAGTCTTGTGCCTCTATGGTGGAACCAGTTGTTCTTGCACCACCCTCTTCTCTTGGGACTATAGAACCCACTTGTCACCAAGGATAAGGTCGGGCATGTTTATGTAGGGATATAAACAGAACAACAAGTTAGCTGGATACAAGGGACCACTGCTACTCCTTTGCCATCTCACTTCGATGAGAGTCTAGGTAACTTTGAATCTCTTGAATCCTTTGATCTAGATGTTCCTATTGCCAGAGAAAGGGTGTGAGATCTTGTACTCAACATCCTATCTCACGGTTTGTGTCATACTCTCATTTGTCATCCTCATATAGAGCATTTGTGTCCAATATTTCCCCTGTTAGCGTTCTAACCATTTTCAAGATGCTCTTGCTACCTCGAGTGGAAACTAGCCATGATTGAGAAATGAAAGCACTTAAGAAGAATGGCACTTGGGAATTGGTGAGTTACCTCTGAGGAAAGCGACACATGGGATGTAAATGGGTATATCTTGTGAAACACAAAGCGAGATGGGTCTATTGGCGTTACAAGGCAAGACTTGTGGCAAAAGGGTTTACTCGGACATATGGCATTGATTATCGAGGAGACCTTCGCACCCGTGGCTAAGATGAATTGATCAGTACTTCTCTCTCTAGCGACTAATCTTGATTGGCGCTTTATCGATTTGATGTCAAGAATGCCTTTCTCCATGGTGACCTCGAAGAAGAGGTATATGGACATTCCTCCTGGTTTTGAGGATCATCGGGCGAAGGCAAAGTATGCAAGCGGAAGTCATTATATGGTCTCAAATAGTCTCCGGGGCTTGGTTTGAGAGATTCACTCGGGCTATGTTTAAATATGGCTTCAAACAAAGTCGGCCCGAGATCATACATTGTTTGTGAAACATTCCTCACATGGTAAGACTCTGGCACTTATTGTTTATGTAGATGACATAGTTCTTCTGGCAATGATAGTGGGGAAATACCTCTGTTGAAGAAATATTTAGCTAATGAGTTTGAAATCAAAGACTTGGGAAGCTTGAAGTATTTTTAAGAATTGAAGTTGCTCGCTCTAGGATGGGATATTTATCTCCGGAGAAAATATGTGCTTGACTTGTTGAAGGAAGCGGGATGCTTGGTTGCAAGGCATGTGCCCTCCTAGAACCTAATCGAAATTGGGGATGATGAAGGAGGAGAAGTTGTTGATAGGGGAGCTATCGGCGATTAGTGGGTAAACTCATTTACCTATCTCACTCCGTCGATATTCTTTATTCTTTGTCGGTGTGGTTAGTCGGTTTATGCTCCTCATCAGATTCACCTTGAAACGTCATGAGAATCTTGAGTGCTTGAAGTCTGCCTGGTAAGGTCTTTATTTTTCAAAGTATGACCATCTTTATGTGGAAGCCTATCTGAGATCTTGTTGGGCTAGATCGATGGCGATAGGAGATCGACTTGGTATTGTACATTTGTTAGAGGCAACCTAGTTACTTGGAAGAGTAGAAACAAAATGTGGTTGCGGGTCAGCCTTGGTGAGTTTAGAGCTATGGCACAAGGTGTGTGTGAACATTTATGGATCAAGTTATTATTGAGTGATCTGGGTATTGATCGAGAAGGACTCCATGTGGTTATCTTTGTGATAATAAGGCCGCCATCAACATCGCTCACAATCGAGTTCAACATAGCGGAATGAAACACGTTGAGATTGATGCCATTTCATTAAGGAGAAACTCACTAGTGGTACCATTTATACTCCTTTTGTCGGTCACGGTGAACAACTTCGACATTCTCACCAAGGGGTTGGGAATAAACCATTTCATGACATATTAGGCAAAATTTGGGCATGAGAGATATCTTCGCACCGGCTTGAGGGGAATGTTAGCATATATTATATTAGCCAAAAGTATTGTATTTTCTATTCACGAAAGTTGCATTATAGGGTTTGTATTATTCTATCTTTGCCCTTAGGGCCCATCTTGTCTCTCTTGTAAACCCTAATTTCATCTATAAATAAGGGATGATTTTATATCATACCCTAAGCTGGTTAATCAAAGCTTCAGTAATAGGTAATAATAGTTAAATTTAATTTTTATTAAATCTTATTAAAAATAAGTTGTAATAAAATTATTATTAAAAATAATTTTTTTTGATAATTTTTTACATACATCTTTAAAAAGTGATAATTAATGACTTTTTTTATGATTTTTTATAAATTGTCGTTAAAATTTACAACTAGTGATATTTTTTTGTGACGAATTTTTTAAATTATCGCTGAAAGTTAAAAATTAATGTCACTAAAATTTATAATTCGACATTTTTGTGACAATTTTTTAATTATAAGCTAAAATTAACTATTAGTGATGTTTTTAATAATGTATGATAAAAAAATATTATTAATTATTGTTAAACAATAAGTTCACTTAGTAATACCTATATGTAAATCCCTCTTTAGATTATAATCAAAACTAAATTGATTCATGACACAAATATCACAAAATTGATTCATGACACAAATATCACAAAAGTGTTTCAACCAAAATCACTTTGATTTATAACCAAACACTACAAAAATTACATAATCAAAACCAAAAACGATTATAACTAAAACTATCACAAAATCTCATAATCAAGGTCATTGTAGCTTATAACCATCCCTACAAAACCTCATAATCAAATCCACCATAAATTTGATAATGACAAAACCTCATAATTAAGAACCATATAATTCATGACTAAGAATTTTATAACTGCCATACAAATTCCCCTAGTGTTACCAATACAATATTATATACATACATATGAGGTATCTGCCTTTGTGATTAGCTTGATGGGAGAGAACTTGAAGCAAAATGCATAAGTGGCACATACATTCTGCCTTAGTGATTTGCTGATTTCGGTTCAATATGCATTGTCTCTAGCATTGGCGATTTGGCTAATAGAAGCATAATAAACTCCAATTCAAACCTTGTCCCAGATAGCTTTGTCATCTCCACCTCTCGAAGTTGATTTAAAGAGACATCTGACCAGTCTTGCATTTCTAAAAGTTCTAGAACAGGATCAACAATAACATCATCAACAGTGTCATGAGTACGTACCTGGAAAAAAGAAAATGGAACTCTATCTCAGCCTAAAGATTCAAAATATACGTCATGAACATATGAAATAATAATATCTGTAAATACTTGACCTCAATTTTAATTTTTCCCAAATTTGGGGAGCTTCTGATTAAGCAAACAACAATAGAGACGTCATCCAGTTCCCCAAAACAAATACCATGAAACGAGAGATAATTAAGGTGGCTCAGAGTAGTTGGAAGACTCCTTGGTACTCCATTTGCAGCCAAGAACTAGAAGCAAAATACACAAAATAAATAAATAAGATCAAAGAAATAAATAAACACGGTTTAATAAGCTAACTAACCTTGTGTGGGTGTTGATTTACGATGACCTTTGCAATTTTCAATTTGGAGAACACCGCAGAATAGATTACTGAGCGACACATCACAGAAAGATGAGACTCTGGCGGCAGTTCATCCACCCGGGGCACTCCGACGATCAAGTCAGTACTCAATTATCTCTCAAAGATAGCAAATAGTGCTTAACTTACAAGCCATGATACAAAAAGCGTACCTTAGACCCACGAGGGTGTCTCTCTTTTATAGCTTGCACTAACTTGGTCCCTATAGAAGCCTAGTTTCAATGGACTCTGGCTCAATATTTATCCTGGACTCTCCATTAGATAAAGATAAACTCCCCAAGAGTTTTATATTTATCCAGACTGAGGTCCTCCCCCATTCTAGGACTCTTGTTCCTTATCCTTTCATCCCGAACTCCGGTATCTCCGCAAATAACCTCGGCCTAGCCGAGATAACCTCGGCGCCATGACCAGGACACGTGGCACCTCGGCTGGCACTTCAGTGCCACCTTGGCCACGTGTTGTTATTCACAAAAATATACCCCCACAACTACCCCCTAGGTTCTGTTACCTCGGTATCCTAAGGTGATGGAACCTACATCATTCATCCATACAGCACGTCGGCTAAAACTTGCCATACCCTTCATTACCGAGGTCATAACAAATCGGCTCCCCATATGACCAAGGCGCAATCTATTTTACCAGCGCCCAAAAACCAAAAAAAAAGTTTTTAAGTTCTTTAGCGAGATCGTCCCCTAGCGAGGCCTTTGCTTCATTAAATCAAGAACTCCAAGAGTTCCATCTGCGTATGAGTTGTCATGCATGGCTTCTCAACCGTTTTTGCCACGTGTCTTTTCCTCATTAACTGGTACCTGACACGCGCCATCAAATTGCTTCGCTTCTGCGTGCGCCACTTGACAGACACGTCGTCCTAGGCACACTAATTGTGCTTTTTCCACCTTTTCATGTTTAACCAAAAACACTTCATTCTCTCTCCGTCTTTTCACCTTTGCATCTTCGTTCCCCCTCTGCGTTTCAAGTTCTTCTCTCTCTAAACAAACCTAAATCCTCCATTTTTGTACTTTGAAGTTTCTGCAACTTGCTCTAATCATCTCCTTCGGTGAGTATTTCGTCATCTGGTTTTCACTACTCACGCCGTCTGACTCCGGCGAGTTTTATATCAGCTCCATCTTCTTTGGCAAGTCATTGTTCCCCTT
Organism: Camellia lanceoleosa; assembly: GCA_025200525.1. Taxonomy (NCBI): domain Eukaryota; kingdom Viridiplantae; phylum Streptophyta; class Magnoliopsida; order Ericales; family Theaceae; genus Camellia; species Camellia lanceoleosa. The sequence continues at coordinate 89,967,792 of CM045760.1, forward strand.
TTTTCAGCCTTCAATTTATTTCAAAATTTTATTGTATTCAACTGTTGCTATTGCGGACCTGTTCGTGTTCTTGAATATTTACTTGTGTGTTGAATTCCATCATTCGTGTATCGAGCACGTTTGTTTCATGATTTTGTTTCTACCCAATCTCTTTCTGGGTATACATATACACACACCACTCGCACATTTGTTTATTTTGCCACCGTTCTTGGCTTTGCACACCTGCACACACTTCGTTACAATGTTCTTGATTTCCTATTTCTTTCTTGAGTCTGAATCACACTCTTTTTTTTTCTGTTTTCCTTGTTTGCATTTTCTAGATTCTTGCCTTTTTTTCTCTGCTTCTACATAGATTTAGGTTTGGGTTTTGGTAAAAATCACATTCTTAGGAAAAGCGAAACAAACTCCCCTTGATCTGAAAAACCCTTATCGATTTGTTTTGGGTTTAGTCGGGGTCCTAAAACCCACACAAACCTCTTTCTTACGAATTCTCACACCCTATTCCTCTAGCCGACGTCATGCATATGTTTAGGTGGAGGTGGATACCGGAAAAACTTGAGCATTATAGGAGGAGTTCTATTTCGCCAATGTCCAACTCGGGTTAGCTAGGGAGGAGGACTCCATTATGCCGATGACAACCTCATGCCTTTCCCGATAGTTACTTTAATCAAGTATGGACTTAGGTTCCCTCTTGACATCCTTTTTGCCAAGTCCTTCATTATTACAAATTTAACCCAATCTGACTAGCTATTAACTCCTCTGAGTTATAAATGGTATAATTGCCCTAGCTAATTTGAAAAAATGCTAGGATAACACTAGTGACATCTAATATTGCTATACCATGTGTGACCTTAAATCGGAAAAAGGCTACATCTACTACCTTAAGCAGAGGTTGACCAGAGTACAAACTTATTGTCGACCTCCCGAGACTCCAACAAAGGTCTTTGGAGATGATTATTTCATCATCTCGGGCAGCTGGGAGTTCACCAGATGATGACCTCCACCTCTACCCCTTGAGCGATCGGTCTTTAAAAGGGTAATGGTAGAACCAAGTGTCACTTTTCTTACTTTTAAGTCTTTATTACTTTGTTCCTTTTATATGTTCTAATGTCATTTTTTTACTTGCGGCTCTTCTGACCACCAAGGACTTACGCAAAACTTTATTTCCCAACAAAGACTTCAAGAAGGCGATAGGCTTGCCCTCAATTAGTGCAAGGCCTCTTTCTTTGCTCAACTACATCCCGACCTATAAATCCACATTGCCCAACGTTCCCAAGAAGTGCAAGTCTCCACCCTCAGTAATAACTCCTCCTACCACTTCGTCACCACGGCCTGACCAAGCCTCAACATCTGACCCAGCAGAGCAACCATCAACATCTGCTCCCCAACTAATTCCTCCAGCACAACGTCGTTGCCGTCGCCATTGCCGAGGTCCCACCAACACTCTGTGGTAGAACTTCGTGGCAGCTACCGAAGTTACAGGCGTCGGCTTTCGTTCCCGCTAACCCACCAACTGCACTACCGGCAATTCACTTTGGCACCAAGGTTACAGTCATCGTCACCGCTGACGAGATGAGGCATAACAAGGCCGTAGTCGAAGGCCTTTTGGCCGACATCTCGGGCATCGTAACATTCCAATCTTCCCTTTCACAGTCCCAGCCAAAGGCCAAGCCAAAGAGGTTGAAGAAAGCCCAAGCAAAACAGCGGTGACTCGGATCGATTACGAGGACACCTTGGAATTCAAAATCTGGCCGAGGTTGGGAAAAGTTCCTCTCCCCCCGAGAAGAGGCCTGCCGAGGTTGATATTTCTGAAAATATTCAGTCAAAAAGGCCAAGATCTGAATCTGCAACCACCTCGGGTCCATAAAGACCTAATGACCTCTGGGCCTTATCAATTACTATTGAGGACAAGCCAATCAGAGCCGGTGATAGCGCTACTGATATTGAAGTCGGCGTCGCCCTCTCTATTGCATTGCTCCTCCCTAATGACCTTAACCATATGGCTGAGGTCAGCGAATACGAAAATTTCGCTCTAATGGTGCAACACTCTATACTGGTAAACTCCTAACATTTGGTACTCTTTATTCTCTGTTTTCATACTAGAGTTTACTAACTTTGTTCTTTCCATTTCTTCTAGGCGATCCAGCACACCCACTCCTTTGTGATGGAGATAGAAGTAATAAAGAAGGAGGTGGTCCTAAGACCAAAGAGGTCTTGGCTTTCATAAGTCTTTAAACAAAGCGAGGCCAAGATAAAAGTCTTGATAGATCAGGCTAAGGTAGCTAAGCAAGCCCAAGATGAAGCCGAAGAAAAGGCCGATCTTTGCGAGAGGTTGTTGCTCGGGTCCTCAAAAGCTGAAATAAAAAGATTTGAAGCAAAAGCGCGAAGCCCAAGCAAAGATCCGAAGTCCCTTGGCCACAAAAGAAGCCGAAATCAAAGCGGCAGATGAGAAGGCCTATGCCGAGGGGGCAGCCCACGTCCGTGAGGAGTACAAGAAACAAGTCAGACAGGCATGCAACAAGGGTTACTCCCTTGGTTTGATGGCTGCTCTGAAGGAGTTGGTTGTCCCCGAGGATTCTCCCCTTTAAGACGAAGGCCGACTTGCAGTGTCATTCCCTCCTGCTTCAAACCAATCTGAGGCTAAAATTTGGGAAGAAGAAGCGAAGAAAAGGATGATGAAGAGGCCGGGGTGACGGTAGATCTTTGATTACCTTTCGGGCCAAGTCTCTAACTCTGAATGAGCAAGTCTGGACTTGACTCGGTTTGAGGAGGGCGAGTCCAAAGACCACTTACGAGGCGAGTCGAGACCACCAATAAGAGCCTTGATGACACACTCGTGAGATTGATCGAGGTAGAGGTGACAAAAATGTAACACCACCGGATGAAGTCAATCCTAACACTTAGGATATTTCTGTTTTTCCTTGTATTCGTTCTCTATTTCCTTCTTAGCTGTAATACTTTGTTTTGAACAATGTTAGCTTTGTATTTGGCCGATGTGCCCTTTTTGTATCAGAACAAGTAATCTTTCTATAGGTCAAAGTGCCTTTTTTCTTTTGAATGCAAGTATAATTTCTTCTTTCATGTGTTTGCATGATTTACTGCTTCCATACTTAGAATATTTTTACATGTCTTCAAAGTGTACCTTTATCTGTATAACCTCTTCATAGTATAATACCCCGGACATAACTTCTTGATTGTTTACCTCGGCCTTGGTTTAACACTTGAAAACATTGTAAAAGTATTTTCACAAGCGTTGGTTTTAAACTTGCCACTTTACTCTTTCTTATCAAGAATTATGTCTTCTATATTCCTCGAGGTGGACAAACCTGGTCATCTCGGCAAGTACGTATGTACTTCTTGTAATATTACCTCAGCTTATCTTCAACTTGTAAATTTTTCTAAAAATTTCAACAAGTGATAAGCCAAGTCCCGAAGTACTTTAAACTTTTACTCATCATTCTCTAGCTCTCTATCCCTAATGTGAACTTAAGTTTCACTTGGGTTCTCATTAAGCATGTGTCTCTGATTTTGTTGCCAAGGTTAGATTCAAATAGAGAGGCCGGGGTTCTCAACCTTGGTTATGCTACTAATCCTACTCAAATGCACTAGTTCAATCGAGTTTGATTATGCGATATGGCGGATCTAGGTTAATCAACTTAGTTCAACTCCATTATATGCAAGTATAATTTCATCTCTACCATATAATGAATCTAAGTTATTCATCATGTTTCAATCGAAACATCGCCAACAGTTCAACTCTATTATATGCAAGTATAATTCAACTCTACCATATAGTAAGTCTATGTTATTCATCATGTTTCAATCAGAGACATCGCCAAGGGACTGGTCAGTCATATTACACAAGTTTGAAATTAAAAATCAAGCTAAAATTTTATTATTACTTGACTAATAACAAAAATTTTAATTAAAAACTAAAATCTAATGATAGAAAAACTTCAGATTGCAAGTGTTCCAGGGTATTGGCAACTTTTTGCCTTCACTGTTTTCAAACCGATATGCCCCATTGCTGGCGACCGAGATGATTCTATAAGGTCCCTTTCAATTTGAGCCAAGCTTGCTCTCTTTGGGATCCTTCTTGTTGCCAACAACCTTTCTCAAGACGAGGTCCCCAACTTGAAACTCTCGTGAGTTGACCTTCTTATTGTAAGCCCTAGCAAGCTACTACTAGTATTCCCCTAGCCGAATTGCTGCTTTCTCTTTTCTTTCTTCTAATAGATCCAGATCTAGGGCCAAAAATGCCTCGTTAGTCCTATTCTCTACTCCATAGGTTCTGATCCCTGGGATGCCGACTTCTAATGGGATTACTGCCTCTGTGCCATAAGCCATGGCAAATGGGGATTCCCCAGTTGATCTTCTCAGCGTAGTTTGATATGCCCAAAGTACATTGGGCAACTCTTCCACCCACTTTCCCTTTGCTGTTTCCAGCCTCTTCTTAATCTCATCCAAGATAGTTTTGTTGAATGTTTCTGCTTGACCATTGCTTTGAGGAAAGCTTGGAGTGGAGTAGTAGTTCTTAATCTTATACTTTGCACAGAAGCTCTTGATTAACTTACTGTCAAATTGTGTACCATTATCTGTTATTATTGCCCTTGGGATCCCAAACCTGGTGATGATGTTCTTCCATATGAAGTTGTTTACATCAATGTCCCGAATCCTTGCAAGGGGTTCAACTTCTACCCACGTGGTGAAATGTCTGTTGCCACCGGCGGAACTTCCTCTGTCTAGTCGCTTGAGGTAGTTGTCCAACAAGATTCATGCCCCACTAGGCAAATGGCCAATTTGGACCTTTGGATTCATCTGCTTGCTAGTTGATGTATCAAAGGTGCAAACCTCTGACACTTTTCACACTTTCTGACATAAGCTTCAACATCTTTCTACATATAGGGCCACCAGTACCCCTAAGTAATGGCCCTATGAGCAAGTGACCTGCCCCCTGTGTGGCGTCCGCATACTCCTTCATATATTTCATACAGGAAGTCTTCAACTTGTGAAGGACGCACGCATCTCAAAAGGGGACTAGTAAAAGACCTTCTGTAGAGATGTCCTTCTGCTGTCAAACTGAACCTTGCTGACTTCAGTCTGGTTTTGTGTGCTTCTTTGTGATTATCTAGCAATTTCCCCTCTCTCAGGAACACTACTATCGCATCCATCCAACTTGGTTCCATCTCCACACACATTGCTTCATACTCTGTGTTCAATGGTTCTATGCTGGGGCCTGACAAATAATCAACCATTATTGTCCTTGCCTCTCCTGATTTCATTGCACTGGCCAAGTTTGCCAAGGCATCAGCACGACTGTTGTCATCTCGACTAACTTGCTGTAGTCGGCAATCACGGAATAAGGCTACGGTCTAACAACCACTTTTACATAGGCCATCATTCTTTTCATCTCGGTGCGTATTACTTTGTTGCTTGGTTGACGATAAGTTGGGAGTCGCGAAGACCACCACGTCGATTTCCATTATTCTTTGCCAACTTTAATCCTGCGATCGATGCTTCATATTACGCTTCATTGTTTGAGGCTTTAAACCCCAAGCGAATAGATTGTTCGACATCCGCCCATCTTGCGATACTAGCACTACTCACCTTTACTCACGATGATTTGAACTCCCATCAACAAAGCGGAAAAGTCACCGATGTAAATATCGCGGGGAACTGAGTTTCTCTTCTTTTTACGTTACCTATCCCGGTGGGTTTCCTCTTGTTCACGACCATCCTAAATTGTGACTCAGCGGAGCTTGATGTGGGATGGCGCCAGTGTGAACTTCGACTCTGAAGTCGGTCGAACGACATTTGATTATTATGCAGATGCGAATTCCGGTCGTATTGGCCCAACACCACTTGCCCATCTGGCTATCACCTTGTCAAATCTCCTTATTGCAACAAGGACTTTAAGGATGCTCGATTAATACCACAATCTTGTGAGTTTGAAAGTAATGATTGACTTCTTGGAAGCCATTACCAAGGCGATGTCGATTTCTCCAAGGGTAAGTATCTGGTCTCTACATACGCTGGGGTTTTACTCACATAGTAAGCGCCCTTTGTTCTCCCTTTTCTTCCACGATTACCACTTGCACTCACTTTGCATGCTCTGAAGCGCCAAGTATAAACGGCTCCTCTCCAGTCTGGATTTGAGAAGCTGGAACTATGGTCAAGTATTTTTTCAAGTCGGCCAAAGCGACCGCTTACTCTTCTGTCTATAAAGTCTATGGCTTTCTTCACTAAACTAAAGAAAGGTTTGCATTTGTCGAACTTACGCTCATGAACCTATTCGGGGCTATAGCCCTTGAGTCAACTTATCTGCACTTGTTTTGCCGATGTTGGGCTCTTCAAGTCAAGATGGCCTTGATCGATCGGGGCTTGCCTCAATGCCCTTTCGGTAACCAAGTATCAGGAACTTTCCTGACCCAACTCCAAATGCGCACTTTGACCCATTGAGTCGGAGCCGAAATGTCCTCACGATATCAAAGACTGCTTTTAGGTCGTCCAGATGATCCTCAGGTTCCTTGGTCTTCACGACCATGTCATCAATGTATACCTCCTTTGTTTTGCCTATTAGATGTACGAACATTTTAGTCACCAATCTACGATGCGTTGCTCGTGCATTTTTCAACCCGAAAGGCATTACTCTGCAATGTCTGACCCTTTTGGAGTGATAAATGCAGTCTTCTTCTCATCGGGGGGTACATCGCTATCTGATGGTACCCTCTGTATGCGTCCATGAAGCTCATCCTTCCATGCCCTGAAGTGGCATCTACCAATTGGTCAATCTTGGGAAGTAGGAAACTGTCTTTGGGACAAGCCTTAGTCAGGCTAGTGAAGTCTATGAAGACCTTCCACTTCCCATTCTTCTTCTTCACAACAACTGTGTTTGATAACCATGTTGGGTAGTTTACCTTTCGAATGGCTCTAGCCTCCAGAAATTTATCCACTTCCTCTTTTACTACCTCAACATGCATCAACGTTGGCCTTCTAGCCTATTGAATAATAAGCTTAGCCGACCTGTCAACATTCAGTCTATGGCAAGTGATCTTAGGGTCAACACTCGGCATCTCGTATGGTGTCCAGGCAAACACCTCAATGTTTGCTCTCAAGAACGCCTCTAACTCATTTTCGGCCAAGCCTGAGCCAAGAAGGAAGAAGCGCTATTCATCTCCTTGCTGGACCAGAATCTTTTTTAGGGCTTCCTCGCTTTTGTCGGCTGGTTCCTTGCGGCGTCATCCAAGATTCCTCCATGTCCTCATCCTCAATTTTTCTTGATTCGCTTCTCGCATCTTTGCGGGTGGATTTCATTGCTTCCATGGAGCAATTCTTTGCTCCTGATCCTCTCTAACCTCCTCAATTCTATGCTTTGTTGGGAACCGTAACAACTAGTGTAGTGTTAAGAGAACAGCTCCCATTGAATGCAGCCATGGCCTTCTCAGGATAACATTGTAAGGGGAGAGGGTGTTAATTATTATGAACTCTGTGTTTACCTTCTTGGTGCCAGCTTGCACCTCCAAACTTATTGCTCCCAGGGGCCATGTCGGTGTTCCGTTGAACCTAACCATTGGACCATTGGACTACTCCAGATCATCTTGGTGAAGGCCAAGCTCCTTGTAACATCTGACATACATGATGTCACAGGAGCTTCCCTGGTCGATTAGAATGTGCTTTGCTTAGCACTCTTCAATCTTGAGGGATATTACCAGGGCATCGTTGTGTGGATGCTGCACAATCTCTAGGTCGTCTTCAGTAAAGGATACCATTGGTCCCCGGTACTCGTCTGCCCTAGGTCTCTTCTGTTGAACCTGATACACATGCTATAAGTGTTTTACCTTCTGAGTATCCCCACGTATCTCGTTCTCATTAACCTTTGAGTGAATCACATTGATCACTCGAGGTCACTTCTTCTTGGTTGTGGTCTTTGGTGGAGGTGGTCTTCTTTGGTGCATGGCGGTCTCGCTTGTTCTTCCTTGTCTGGCTTCATTTACTAGGTCCTTAAATGACCTTGTCTTACGAGTCTTCAAATGTCCCTTTAGGGCTCGGCACCCCTGAGTCAGATGCACATCCTCATTCTGGTAGGCATAGCGCTTCCCCAAACTTCTTTCTATAAATTCGCCAAGAATCTTCTCTGGTGCTCTATAATACGGTTGGTTCCTGATCCTCTCGGGACTTTGTAAACTAGAATCTGAAATCTGTAGTATTTGCATGTGCGACCTCGATCCGCTTCTTGTCCGTTAAAGTTTGTATTACCTCGGCCTTGCTTTGGCGAGCTGTTCCTCTTCTCTTGCTTTGACGCCTTTGTCTCCAACATGTGTTCCTCCACTCTGGAGTAGTTCTCGATCCTGGCCATGAGTTCCTCTATACTTGTGGCAGTGCCTTTGCCAATGATTTTCGAAGCAAACAGTCATCGTTCAGGCCGTTCTTAAAAAAGACACGACCGCCACCTCTTGGTTACACTTTGGTATTCAGTTGAACACCTCATAATACTTCTTGGCATAAGGCCTAAGGCCTTCATCCTCGCCAATTCTCAGGGCCATCAAGGAATCCACCCTCAACGGCTGTAGTTTGTTTGTCACAAACCTGGCCCAGAACATCTCGGCCAGGCCTTCCCAGTTTTTCACAGTTCCTTTCGGCAACTTGTGAAACTAGTCAAGCAGATTTCCCCAAAGGATAAAGGGAACACCTTGCAAAGCAACGGCTCGTTCCCAGTGTACAATGCCATTGAGTTCAGGTACAAGCCGACATGAAAGTTAGGGTCAGACTTTCCGTCGTATATCTAGAATCTCGGCATGTGGAACCTTTTCGGGGCCTTAAATTTGTCCAATTCTACCAAAAATGGCATTCTCGGCTTGACCGGAGAGGTTACCTCGGCATCTGTCGCTTCCTCTGGAGGTAATCTCTCAAATCCTCCTTGGTCAGTCCAAGAGCTCAACTATCAGCAGTTCGGCCTTTTTGGTGCACTACTCACGGTGTCGATTATGAGTCCTCTTGGACCTCCCTCCATTGGTCATGTCGAAACAAAGCTCCTTCCTTGAATATGCCGATGTTCTTTGGTGTAGGCTTCTTTGATACGATGTGTCTTGAGACTCTCCTTTCATCAACTCTTCCCTCTACCTCCATGAAGGCTAGTGAGAATGTTCATTTGTCTGTCGCTTTGAGGACTCTGAGGCATTTTTACGCCCCCTTCACAGGTATCATTCTTCATTTGCGAGAATCGGTGTGTCTTGTAATGGAAGCTTGATGGTTGCATAGCGTTATTACGCATCATGGGCGGCGACCGATTATAGGTTTGCCAATTTGTTAGCCATTCCCTTCATTTAAATGCGTCCCTCATGAGACATCTGCTTTTCCATACACAGAGGTCGTTCTCATTATAATACTTGCATCAATCTGCCTTCTTTGAGTACGTCTCCTTCGGCGATGTCTTTCTCTCTAGGATTCTTATCCTCGTTTCTTCATTCGATTATCCTCTTCTACATTAGGGTCAATGTGTTTACCACTTCGATGAGATGTAAGTCTCCAATCTTCTCTTTACGTAAAATGCGTTGGCCATCTATTCTCCTTGCTTTCCCTGAGGCGCCAAATTGTGGATGTTGATTTCGACCCACACCTTGTCAAGCAAGTACTCAATTTGGAGAACACCGAAAATAGATTCGTCCGACGACTGTCCGGAAAGATGAGACTCGCGGTGGTTAAGTCACCGAGGGCACTCCGACGATCAAGTCAGTACTCAATTATCTCTCAAAGATAGCAAATAGTGCTTAACTCACTAACCAGGATAAAAAAAAAACGTACCTTAGTGTAACAACCCCAACCTCTGATTAACGTTAATCCGTACTTAATTATGCCTAACATTAATGTAGGAGGGATTTGGAATTAATTTACATGTGTATTGCATTATTTTGTGTCTCTATTTGTTCGGTGTAGAAAGATCTGTTCATGTTTTTGTTTTGATTTGCGAATTGAAAGCCTTATTGGCGTTCGAATCAGAAATTGACTTGATTTATGTGCTAATTAGGATTTATAGAATTTTATGGTAGATCTAATTAAAATTCGGTTCGGAATGATTAAATTAGATTAAATTAATGTGCACTAATTAAGCTCAATTAATCTTATTTGTATCCAAGCCTATTTGAGGCCCCACTTGGAGCCCACTCACTCCTTTTCTTGATTCCATCACATTTTGTGCTTGCCGAGAGACAAGCGGGTGAGAGAGTGAGAGATGGGAGAATTGGTGTAGAGCTTGAAGATTGAATTCATAAGGAATTGCTAGGAAAACTTGGAAGATCACTCAAGACTATCTCTAGCATAAGGAATTGAGATCCCTAGGTAAGAATGTTAATCTCTAGCCTTGAAGTTTGGTTGATTAGAGCATGAAATTAATGGTGTTAGGTGGATTAACATGGGAATTGAGCTACAAGAGTGGAATTAAGAGTGAATTCATGCATGCATGTGCATTTCTTCACACTTTGAGCATGATTTCAAAGGTTTCTTTCATGCATGTGTTAACCTCACTTACATCTTGGTCATTCTTCATGTTTTCCATTAAATTACCAAGGTTGATTATGTTTTGGAGTGTTTGAATTCAAGGAAGTCCTTGCATGTTGTATTAATGACATATTCATAAAGTTGTGTTGGAATTTTGTACAATTGGCAAGCCATTGAACCATGACTTCTTGAAGGGATCTTTAATTTATGTTGTTTTAAGGGTCTTCATGTATTTTCTCAAGTTTTGGCCTAGAAAAATCGAGTTTAATGCTTTTGAGGTTGAGTTTTGGGCTTGTGGATCAATCTGGAAATTCCAGATTTTTGATCCACGCTTGAGCGGGGAACTTCACGCTCAAGTGTGAACTCTGAGTACATGCACTTCCGCTCGAGCGACGATGTTTCGCTTCGGCGTGAAATCTATACCCATAAGTTTGTGTGTTTTGCGATCCGCTCGGCGAAATTCACGCTCGAGCAAGGTTCTGAGTCTCTGCTTTCGGCCGGTCGGCATCCGTCAATGTTAAAATCATGCATCGATTTTTTAAGAGTTCTGATGCTTCGGCGAGAAAGTCACGCTCGGCGAGCTTCATTGTCTGCATGTCGCTCGGCGAGAAACCCGCGCTCGAGCATGGACCTTATTTTGACAAGTTTTAAGAAATGTTTTCCAATGCATTCTTGCATCCTCATTCCATCCTAGGCATTCCTAGGCCATATTTAAGACTCCATAATGAGGATTAAGGTTAGAAACACACTAAGAGCCAACAAAGTAAGTTATGTACAATTAGAGCGTGTGTTTCAAGTATCGTCTGTTATGTGTTATGTAGGTCACGCGTGCAGCGTCTGTTGACTAATCTACTCGTCTATCTGTCTCAAGGCCAACTATGAGTAATAACATAGTAAAGTTATGTTCAATTTTACTTATTTTTACGTGTGATGAATTAAGATCTGTTTTCTAAAATGATATGTTATGTACAATGAATGATTGTCAATTTCGATATGTATTCGTGACATCCTTAGCATCATGTGACATCTGTTGGTACATTACACGTCGGAGGTTCCATCACGAGAACTTAATCATGCACTTTGTTACTGTCTGGGAGGCTCCATCATGGGGCTCAGCGTGTTTATTCTCTGTTACCCGGATCCGGAGGTTCCTTTATGGAACTAGTTATTCGTAACCCTCACGTGTCTGCATCTGTTCTGTATCTGCTTTGTTAATGCTAATGGATGTATCACGCATATTTAAGCATACCTCATGATTTCTGTATATGATTTGGACAAATTACGAATTTGATACGAAACTGAATTATAATTTCTGAATCTGTATGGACTCATTCATTGAAACCCCTTTACTGTTATTGTTCAGCGAGCTTTTCGCATAGTTTATATTATGTATGTAAGTGGCCCAGCGTGATCAAGGCGAGTTGGCGGCCTTCATTTTTGTTTTGTCGATAACCGTTTTGCCTCAGGAGGTTCAATTGAAGTCTAGTTACATGGTTGCTTTTGTACTTATGCTAGTCTCTGCATTTTTGTAAAGTCGGGTCTGGGAATTACACTTTTATAAATGTTTTGTAAATATTGATGTCCTTGAGGCAGCTTATGTATATGCAAGTTTTGAAATCTTACATCTCATGTATGTTATCATAGCTCATTGGACCTTGTCTATTTTGTATAATTGCCTCCATGACCCTTATTATGTACTTATCTATTAAGAGGCCTTTGGTAATCCACGGATTCTTGGCGTTACAATCTTAAACCTATAAGGCGGGTTTGGGTCGTGACACTTAAACCCACGAGGTGCCTTTCTTTTATAGCTTGCACTAACTTTGGTCCCTATAGAAGCCTAGCTTCAATGGACTCTAGCTCAATGCTTATCCTGGACTCTCCATCGGATAGAGATAAACTTCCCAAGAGGTTTATCTTTATCCGAACAAGTCCTCCCCATTCTAGGACTCTTGTAAACTTATCCGTTCATCTGGACTCTAGTATCTCATGAGATAACCTCGGCCTAGTGAGATCACCTCGGCGCCTTGACCGGGACACGTCGGTGCCACCTTGGTGGCACTTGATGCCACCTTGGCCATGTGTTGTTATTCACAAAAATATGCCCCCACACCTTGGCATAATAATAGTCCAATTACAGCGACTCAATAGCGGTAGACTATCAAAAAGCATGACCATGGATGATTTTCTTTTGTTGAATACTTCCTCATTTGCGCACATGTTCAAACAAGTGGTAACTCTTGCAAGTGAAGGGTATTTTTGAAACAAATAGAAGCGAAAAGGGCTCCAGAATAAATATTTAAGAGCAAGAAGCGGCAATTTCAAGGTCAAAGCAGGTTGAGTTTAAAAGCGATCAAATGTTCAAGTAGTGGGCAACGGAGATCAAACTTGAAAATATATCGTGATAATAGCAACTTCATAAAACTCGAGCAAAGGAACCCAATAAATCCTTTAAATTTGGGTGAAGGCCAAGGTTACAGCGGTTGCGATCGTAAATGATGGCGGTGGCCTTGATTCTTGATTCTTGAGGTGTAAAGCCATGCTTGATTGCGATTCTGGGCTGTGAATTTTTATTTTAGCATAATTTGCTAAAAACTTATTGATATGCATATTTTTTTAGAATCATATTTATTGGGTTTTAAAATAAATTTAGATAATTTTTCATAATTTTTAAGTATGATCCAATATATTTCATATTTTTAAATCACTATAAAATATTTTTTTTTACATTTTATTTCAATAATTAATGACTTTATATGTCATAAATCCATGTTACACTTGTGGCAAAAATTTCTTTTATTGGACTTAGATGTATAAAATTATTTTTAATTATTATACTTGTGGAAGCATATTTGCATTTTAACTCAAATAGTTTTAAAAAAGTATACATCCTTAATGGAAGAACTTGACAAAGCACATAACATCATAGCATAAATCACAAATAACAGAGAGTACATTTTACATAATGTTACTACTAAAATTACATAATGTCACCACCAAAATGAGTGACGTGGTGCATCTTGAGATTCAGATTGTTGAGCTTGATTGTTGCTGTTATCTTCACCCCACCAAAATGAGTGACGTGGTGTATCTTGGGAATCAGATTGTTGAGCTTGATTACTACTACCTTCACCCCATCCGGTAGGAAATATATAAGTAAATGTGCTCATCATGTCATCGCTTTCTGTTTCGTGCATTGGGAGAGAAAATGGATACCTTCCCAGAAAAGGATCAACATACTCTTGTTGGGCTTGTTGATAATTTGGCAAACCAAGTATCTGGAGGACCATGTTGTTGAGGGCCAAGGATAATTTTGTTGAGGTGGGTAAGGATAGCTCGGCTATCCTTTGCTATAGGATGGGTAAGGATGATATGGGTAATTATGACTACTATCAAATGAATCAAGCTGTTGTTCTCTACTTCTTATTCTTCTTTCATCCCTACGTGTATCACTACCACGAAACCTCCTAGGTAGTTGGGGGAAAGGTGCAACAGTTCTCCAATATCATAATGTTCCCCAACATCACATAATCCAAATCCTCCAATAAAATCTTCACTTCTGCACCAAAACTAGTACCATCACCGCCATCACCACCATTATGCCGCCACCGCCACCACCACCGTCACCGTGAGAAGTGCCTTCACCATCACCATCATCACCTCCTCCATTAGATGGTGTTAAACCACCACTATTATCACTTTGAGTTGGAGTAGGAGTTGAGCTTTGAGAAGTGCGTCGAGCTTGATATCTATGGGTGCCACCACCATCATTTCCATCCCTGCCATTGCCACCATTGCCATTCTTTGTCGTTGCCACCACCACCATCATCATCTGAGACCAAATCTAGCCATTCAGAATTATCCACACCATCTAGCAAAGGATTTTCCCTTTCTTCTATCCATGGACTTATTGGATCATCTTCTTCAAATATATAATCTAAGTTAATAGGATTAAAACTCCTATCAATCTCCTCTTGGCTGCTTCTTTTAACGTGTCTCAATTTTAATCTCATGTTGTAGGTGATGAAGACTAATCTTTGAATTTTCTTATATTTCAATCTATTCCTCGTCTTCGTATGGATGAGACTAAAAGTACTCCAATTCGTTCACAATGAGATGATGTGGTGGTTTGACTTAATACTTTCTGACTATTTTTTGAAGTTGAGAACAAGCGCCATGAATAATCCACCACTCATTTGCACAAAATTACATTACATTAGACATAAGTCAAAATATGATAAAAAATTATTTAAGTATTTATATATTGTAAATTTGTAATTTTGAAAATAAAACCTGGATTTGATTGTTTCCATGCTCTTTGTGCTAAAGGAGTACCAAAAGTTTCCTGTTTATCTCGAAACAGCAACAACTACAATTTGGACAATCATTACAAGTAACATTTGCAAAAGTAGATTACTATTAAAATTTAAATAATTGATACGTACTTGATTTGTTGCTTTCACTTGAGCATCCATATTAGGCTCGATCTGGTAATTACTTTTTTAAGTCCATCCATCACTTCTCTTATCATTTCATTGGATGAGGTAACACCATATTGGAATTGAGGATTTAAAAAATATCCTTCAAAAATAAGAAGACAATTAATAATTGTAAATAAATATACATTTTATAATTGAAATAGTAACACTTACGCGCATGCAAATCTTGATGCAATTGAAAAAGACCATCAAGTATCAATAATCTTCAATACTCGGTGTAGTAGCGACAATCTCTTTTAATTGCCAACTTTGCTCTATCTATAGCTTCATATATGAAACCCATTGTTGGCTTCTCATCTCCATCAACCAACCTCAATACTCTGACTAGGGGCTCATGAACTTTACAAATCTCTGTTGCTTTACCTTAAAACTCCTTTCCCAAAATAATTTTTTTCACATTGTAAAAATTTGCCGATCTTTGCCTTCCCCATCTAGAATTCTTCCACTCATCACTATTAAACATAGCTCTCAATTGTTGTTTATATCTAACAATACTCTCAATGGCAATAAAATTTGTAGCAAATCAAGTGATGGCAGGTCGAATCAATTCTCTACCTCCAGCGAATTTTCTCATTAAATCCAACACCCATCCACTATTATAAATGAAATTGGTGATGGTTTTACCATCTTCAATCACCTTTGCTACACTTTTCTTATTGGCTATGTCTTTTAGCATGAGATCGATACATTGTCTTTGAACAAATTTGTCCAATATAAATGTTTCCTTTTTCTCATTAACATTTCTGCGTGACTTTCGGTGCAAGTTCATTATCGATTACCACTTGAACAACGTATTGTTCTCCAATTTCATCAACAACTTTATCTAACAACCCAAAATAATATTCAGATCCTACTAACAATATTAGAGGCATCAATTGATTTGTGAAATATAGTATCTCTATTGCGATACACTAAGAAGTTGATGATGTGTTCTTGGAGTTAGGCTGCTCCAACCATCACACATGATGGATACACCTCTCTGTCCAAATTCCTTGAATGATCCTATCCATTCTGTCATTTCATCATGCTCCATACCCAAATAAACTTGAAACTTCATAAGCACTAAGACCCTTACTCTGGCCCTACTTGGCTGACAACATCAAGCATGGGTTGTGTATACTCTGAATCAAGCGCATTGAATGGAATCTGATTATAGAGTATAAACTTGGACCTTTGCCGTCCCAATCTCTCTTTTAGCTTCGTAAATTCATTGTAGAGATTTTTATTTGCTTTGTACTCTTGCTCTTTTGGAGTTCTACATCCATTGCCCTCAACCTTACTTGAGGAGCATTGAAATTTGAATCAATTCGTCCACTCCCACGGTTTCACGCCTGATTGTGATCGACGAAAAACATTAGCAATGCCTGACCCTTTTGGCATTCTTTGAGCACTGCCCCCTGCACCAGAACTACCACCTGCATCGTATTGTGATCTATGACCTGCAACACCTCGTCTAAATTGTTGCCTTTCCTCCCATTGTTATTGTGAACGAATACCTGCTTGTCTAGCCCTGGTCATCTCTGGATCAGTCGAGTCATCATCTCGAAGATCTACAAAATCTCCTCTTCATTTTCATCATAGAGATCATCTCCCCTAATATGTGCTTCAATTGACTTTTCTCTTTTGTTTATGCTTTACTCATTTTCTTATTTTGTAAATGTTTCATCATTTCTTGCATCACGTCTCTACTAACATTAGGACAAGAACGCACTTGTCCTGTTTGATGTGCTAAATGTTGTTTGAAACGCGTAATCTGACCTTTAATGTGTTGTCCACAAAATTTGCAAATAATATGATGCCTAGTGCCTTCATCTTGAGTTCCAAATTTCCAACCAATATCATCACTTGGGGGTTCATCATTGGCACCCTTTTGTCGTGGCATTTTTTAATATGAATTCTGCATCATTAATACATTTTTAAAATTTATTTTTAAATGAAATGATTGTAAAAAAATATTTAAAATTAAAAATTAAATTATAAAAATTAACCAATATTTATACATTTGTATTTTAAATGCCAATGTAACCATATAAAAATTAAAAAATAAATTATAAAAATATTTTTTTAAAAAAAATTTTTGCCATAAAAATTGTTGTCACAACAAATTTTGTCATTAAAAAAAAAAAGTTGTTATCACAACACATTACAATAAAAAATAAAAAAATATTTATAATTAAATGTTAAATGGAATGATTATAAAAAAAATTCAACCACTATTTATACATTTGGATTTTATATGCTAATGTAATTAGGAATAAAGACATTTTCATGGCATTGATTGAGCTATTGTTTTTATTTTTATTTTTTTATTTTATAGAAAGACATTTTTTTAATAAATAAATAAATTTGTGCTATCAAAATTGTACTTGGCAGAACACATTACAATAACAAATTTTTTTTAAAAAATATTTCAAATTAAATACTAAATAAAATAGTTATAAAAAATGCAACTACTATTTATACATTTCGATTTTACATGTTAATGCAATCATATACAAATTAAAAAAAATGAATTATAAAGAATTTTTTTTGAGGTATTGATTTTTTTTTTTTTAAAAATAAATTTTAAAAAAAATAAAATTATGCCTTTAACAGTGTTGTAATAACAAAATAAAAAATATTTATAATTAAATATTAAATGAAATGATTATTAAAAAAAAATACAAACCACTATTTATACATTTGGAGTTTACATGCTAATATAATCATATAAAAATTTAAAAATAAATTACAAAGAATTTTTTTTGAGGTATTGATTTTTTTTTTCTTTTGAAAAGATATTTAAAAAAAAAATAGTGACTTCAACATTGTTGTCACAACACATCACAATAACAAAATAAAAAATATTTATAATTAAATATTAAATGAAATGATTATAAAAAAATAGCAACAATTATTTATACATTTGGAGTTTACATGCGTAATCAAATAAAAATAAAAAAATAAATTATAAAGAAAAAAATTCTTACATAGTTATTTTTTGGGCTTCAATCACTTGAGTATTTGTTATCTTTTTGAATAACCTGCAAGAAAAAAAAATTTCATAAAAACTGACATATATAAAATGTATTAATATAATTATAAGTATTATGATTTTTAGATATTATAAAAAAAAATTAATCACTAATTATTATATATAAAATACTAAAAATAAATGCATAGCTCTAGATATATATATTTAAAAAAAATCAATCACTAATTATTATATAAAAATACTAAAAATAAATGCATAGCTCTAAATATATCACATAAATTTTGTAAATTTTACAAAATCTAAAATCTGAAAATCATAGTTAAAAAAAATAATAATAATAAAAAAAATTTGCCAAACGTGTATCTTCCCCAGAAACTGCACAAACACAAAAAAAAAAAAAAAAAAATATTATATTATATTATATAATTTGTATACCTTTCCAAGGAGTAGCTTCCCAGGAAGCTCCACAAACAAAAAAAAAATAATGAGTTACTTTGTTGAACCAACAACACAAAATAAGGGTGTATATACCTTCCCAAAATTTGAGCGAACAAGACAAAATAAAAAAAAAGATCGAGGAGAGAGATGAACACATATCTTTCTCGGAAGCGGTGATTCGGTTGAAGGCGTAAGCAGCTGACACTTAAATTTTGTGTTGAAGAACAAAGGGCGGTCGAGGCGAGATCTCAAAATTTGTGGATGGATAGGTTCATGTCTTTGTAAATTTTGTGTTGAAGAACAAAGCAGATCGAGGCGGATCTAAAAATTTGTGGATGGATACACTTCACCTCCAAGTGATGCATGTGTTGTAAAGACAAAAGGAAAAGTAATTGAAAAATCTTGTAAAAGGTATGTATAATGTACCCACATCTTTTGTTTTTTGTTTTTTCTTTTGTTTGAACCATCCGCATTTGAACCAGCATTTGAACCAACATTTGAACCATCTGTATTTCTTTTGTTTTTTTTTTTTTGAAAATAATCGTGAAGAAAAGCCTTGTAGCAGTGTAGCGGGCCGTTCTGATTCGCCACCGTTCTGACCGCTTCGTCGGTAGTAGCAGCGATACTAATAATTTCAATCACACATAAAATCGGGGTACCACGTGGTGCCTCCCACCGAAACCGTTACGTAACGGCCGAAACCGTTACGTAACACCGCATTTTTAAACCTTGGTTTCCCCTGTTTCGTTTCGTTTTGTTTGGTAAATCCGTATTTTAATTTTTTAAGCAAATATTCTTTTCTTTTTTTTTTAAATACCAAAAACTTTTTTATTTTATTTTAAATTTCATTGATTATGGCCATATCAATTATAAGTCAAACTATTTGATTACAAAAAAAAATTATAAAAATAAAAAAATTGATTAATGATTTTTGGCTACAATTTTATGTTGTAGTTTATTTAATTTTTTTAATTTATTTGACCCTCCAAAGAAAGAGATTTTTTAAGTTGTAATTTGTCTTCTTTTTTATTTTTTTTATAATTTATTTCAAATCTATAAATACGTATGGACAAAAATAGCCCTATCCCTTTTTTTTTTTATACATGGGTAAATTTTTTTATTTTAGAACATGAGAAACATTATATTAATAAATAATAACATTACATAAACAAGACTCCAAAGGGTCATCTCAACCAAAGAACAAAACAAAAAATAAACAACAAAAAACAAGTCCACCAAAAAAATAATTACGAATAAGGAAAAATCACCGATCTTATCAAAAATATAGTTTGGGAAGCAAGATCTATTTGAAAGCCAGTCGTCCTCGTCGACGTCATCCCCATCTCTGCTACCCAACGCCGCTGCCACTACCGCCAGACATCATACACCACCAAAAGTTAGAGTTGAGAAGGAAGTATAACCACAATGGTATGGGAGAAGGTTTGAGAAAGAAGGGAATCATTGTAGGTATTGAAAATTCAAAAATCTATACTGAAATTGGAGGAGAAAACTCTCAAAACCCCTATTTTAGACATAAAAGTCGGATCTACACTCGAAAACTATAAATCTATACTCTAGGAGTGTAGATCTATACTTTAAGTGTAAAATGAATCATGGGAAGATTGCGAAGTACCACTAGAAATCACTTAAAGAGAGGTTGTGCTCTCTCTTCCTCTGACTTTTATCTCTTATACATGGGTAATGTGACACATATGTCTGACTTAAGGTGGAGTCCACATGATGTAGGACCTGCATGTGGAACACATCTTATGTGAGACGTATGTATCCCATTCTATGCATATAGTGTTTGTGCACCTAGACTTATTGCACTGAAAATATAATTAATCTCATACTTATAACATAATTACACTACTCTTTCTTGAGATTTTAATTAATATAATAATTAAGTTATTTTCATCAGTAAATCGTTAGTTAGTCATAACAAAAATATTACAAATACCTTTCAACCAAAATTACTTCTCTTCATAACAAAACATCCCATAATTTCATAACCAAAATCACTTTCATTTATAACTAAATGGCAAAAGCACATACAAAGACCAAAAATGATCATAAATCTATATAACCAAGACAAAAAAGAATCATAACTAAAATTACCGTAAGTCTCAAAATCAAGGTCATTTAAACCTCATAATCAAATTCACCATAAATTTGATAATAGCAAAACCTCATAATTAAGAACCACATAATTCATAACTAAGAATTGAATAATTCTTTAAAAGTTGTAAGCCTAGACTAGCAGGCAACAATCACCAAAAAGATCATCTCATTGTCACACTCAAAACTAAAGCTGGTAAAAAAGGACACAAACCGTCTGCTAAACTTGACCTTTAATTGGATTTTCAAATTGGATTTCTGCTTGAGGTGATAAGCGCTGAAATCGTGTCACCTCTTTCAATATGCTCAGTCCTACATCAACAACATTTGCTGAATTCGGCTCAATATGCATTGTCTGCAGCACCGGTGATTTGGCTAATAGACGCTTAACGAAATCTAATTCAGACCTTGTTCCAGATATATACTTCATCTCCACTTCTCGAAGTTGATATAAAGAGACATCCACCCAGTCTAGCACTTTTAAAAGTTCTAGAATAGGATCAACAACAGCAGCAGTTTTATAAGTATGTGCTTGGAAAGAAGAAAATGGAATTGTGTCTCAGCCTAAAGATTCAAAATATTATAGACATAGGAAATAATAAAATATGTCATTACTTAACTTGAATTATAATTTTTGCAAATTTGGGGAGCTTCTGATTAAGCAGAGAACAATATAGACCTCATCAAGATCCCAAAAACAAATACCATACAATGTGAGAATTGTAAGGCGGCTCAGAGTAGTTGGAAGACTCTTTGGTACTCCACCTACAGCCATGAACTAGAAGCAAAATACATAAATAAACATTATGAAAGAAAATAAATAAATAAACGCGGTTTATACTAAGCTAATCTTACCTTGGCATAATAATAGTCCAATTCCAAAACCTCAGCAGCAGTTAGACTATCAAAAACACGACTTTGGATGATTCTCCTTATTTGAATACTTTCCCATTCATGCCATCATTCAAATAAATTGTAACTTTTGCAAGTTGAGGGTATTTTGAAACAAATAGAATGAAAAAGGCCTTCCGAATAATGACTTCAAATTAGAGGCGATATTGTCAAGGTAGCGACCTTTGGTTGAGTTTCAAGTACCGGATGTTCAAGCGTGAACAGCGGAGATCAAACTTGAAAATGTGTTTGCGATGACAACATCACAAAGCTCTAGAACCTTGAGGCGCTAAACCCTTTAAATTCTTGGTGGAGGCTTAAACTTACAAGAGCGAGTCTTAAGTTGAAGAAATGAAAATAGCGATTATGGCAATTTATAAGGTTCACCCTTCCAAATTTCAGGGCGAAAACACGGATACCATTGTTTGAAATAAAAAGTATCAACGGTCAATCTCGGGACAACTTTCTAGTCAGGATAAAGAGAATGAACTTGAGTATTGGTAAATGGTGAAGTGGCATAACTTAATAAATAGTCATCATAAGTTTATTCTTACGATTTTTGATCGATTCTCTGAGAACTTATCATCAAATACAAGTTGGGAAGTCTCACCCACATACCTACATTTCCTTGACAAAATACTTGTCCTCCTTGCATTCTCTATTGGCAAAAGCATCAATATTATTTCTATTATATTGTCAGGAAGATCTTGATTATGATGATATCGCTAACTCGATGGAATGGGTCGGGTTGATCTCGCTTCCCAAACCGTTGTCCGATTGTTGAGCCCACAGTGAAACACACAAGAGTTCAGCGAGGCAGGGAGTCCCCAAACCCTTCCGACAAGCAAGTTAGAGAAGTGAGAGTGATGGAATGTAGAGATAGGATGGTGATAGAGAACTTAAGCTTTTCTTTGTCTTAAAAGCCTGCTTATATCCTTTGCTCATCATTTCCTTGTCCACTCCGAGCTGTCATGTTGGCCGAAAGTCTATGTTCTAGCTTGCCTTGTTAAGTGGTGAGGTGTTACATTCCGACATGAAGGGGTTATCGTAATAAATGCTGCAGGGAACTTCATTAATGGCTGATGTGTGGTGCAATAACTCTGCAGGATCTTTGTCTGCTGATGTGGCTGGTTCTTCTGTTGACAAGTGTTTAGATGTCATTGGTTCTTGGCATAACATTGGGTTCCCAAAATGTTGGGCTTTAGTATTTGAATCATGGATTGGGCCTTAAGTGGTGGGCCATATCCTTTATGGGCCCACCTATGTCAAATTATGTCTGAAGTTAAGCCACATCGGTCATTCATGTTTGCTAACTATTGTGACAATCAACAAATATATCAAAATCAAATTATCGAGTGCACCAAGCAGTAGTTTTTGGGCCTGGCACAAATAAAAAAACAATAAGAAATGGTTCATTAACATATGTACATTATGACAACATTTTATTAACCCAAATTCTTGACTCTAGAAAGAAACAAGAAAGCGGTAATTGGGTTCGATGATTAAACTCGACCCATCAACCTTGAGATTATGAGTCCGACCAAGTGTAGTTACTTTGTGTAAATAACGCTAAAGGTTAAGTTGCACTCAATCTACCCTCGGTCCCTATCCTAATAGGGACTAAGCTGAATGTACAATAAGAGAAACATCCGAGAGCAAGATTTCCTATAATATATCAATTTGGAAAACTAACTTTGCATTCTTACGTATTTTTGGATAAATTGTTGGGTTACTTCTTTGTTTGCACAGGAGCAATTCTTTGCTTCAAATAATTAAGTCAAAAAAATTTGTAGCAATTGTTTGAGTTCAAATGGATCATATTTTCCCATTCAGCTACTAATTCTTAAAACTCTTCAAAATGATGATTTCTGAATTCAAGGTTTGACCAAATATAGCAATAATCATGGATTTGAGAAGGATTTGTGGATTTGAAAAAAAAAAGGAAAAAAAGAATATTTATATACACACACTAATCTATAAAGCAAACAACTCTGTTGGTGTAATGTCACATAATTTTTTTTGTTTTTTTTTTTTTTTCTGAAAATGTCCCAAAACATGATAATTGCAATAAACTGATTCAATTTTCTCTACCAGTTTCAACATCGAATTACAAATTGCAGTGTGTGTATATATATTTCATTCACTTTTTCATAAATTAGGGTTTTAAATTTCTTACAGTATGGCATGAAAAGTAATATCACAGAAACTAATCAAATACTATTTACTAAATGAGGTAATTATTTACTAAATGGTGAAAATTTTCTTGAAGTGCAATTTTTGTTTCTTTTATATACAAAGAGTTGCACCTCTTATATATTTGTAATTATTTTTATTATGTGCATTGATTTGTAATTTTTTTAGTTTCTTAAATAGAGGAAAGGGTTTTCTCCAATTCACAGAGCAGCATTGATTGGAATTGCTATTGGGCTTTGTCTGCCCACCACAGGCCTATCTGGATATTTTAAATTTTTATATAGTTTGCCAAATAAATAGATTATGCTTACAAAAAAATTAGATTGATTGAATAATCCTAAACATATAATAGTTATATTTTGAAATCTGTGTGTTTGAATTTGAATAAATAAATTTAAATAGCATTTATAAATATACAAATTGTTTTTATATTTTATGAAACAATAATTCTCTAAAAAAATAAAATGTATAAAAAATATTAGGCAACAAATAAAATGTAATAAGAATTCATAATTACATTTCTAAATTGAGTAAATAAAATTTATACTTCAAGTTGAAACTTTTTTTTGTCAAATTTCCTAGAAGGTAACTTTAGGCAGTTTGCACCAATTTTTGTAACTCTTCTATCAGCGGGTAATGAAAAGTTTCTTATGACATGTGGCAAAAGCTCTAAGATGTTTTACTTCCTGAGTCAAAGTATGTGCAATGTGGTGAAGGCAATCAGTGGATCAGTTACAAGCAGTTGAATGATGGGCCAATTTTCAAAAGGTATTTAATGTTTGTAAATGGCAAGATGACATGTCGATATGGATCAACAATTTATGGGAAACACATAGCAGTGCTTGTGAAGTTCAACCTGGCCTTGGAAAAAAAGGTTAGTGAACCATAAATTGTTTTTTTTTCGTTTGTGGCCTCTCGACTATGGCCAAATTTAGTATAATTGATTGTGGCTTATCAACTATGGCCAAATCTAATTTTATTAATTATGGCACGTGGATTTTGATCAATCTATTTGAACCATAGATTATTGTTAATATAAAGTTATGGCCACATATATTTATATTTATATTTATTATTATTGTTATTTTTGTTTAGTGCGAGAATGCAATCAATTAGTTGATCATGACATGAATTGAGAAAAATAATAGCGTGATGAAATGTTGGTTCCAAAGTGTAACAACCCGACCCATGCTTAACGTGAATCCATGTAATTATGTCTAATAAGTAATTAAGTGAAATTTTGTATCATGTGTTGCCTTATTTGTGTATATATACATTTAGCGTGGAAAAATATGTTAAGTGTTCGTTTAGGTCTCTGAAATTAAGGGCCTTATCGACATCCGATTGAAATTGACTTGGTATCGTGTTATTTGGAATTTTTAGAATATTATGGTAGGTTCAATTGAAATTGATTGAATGAATTAAATTAGAATAAATTAATGTTAAATTGATTAGTTGATCAACAAATCAAATAAGCCATTAGCCAAGCCTATATAAGGCATTAGTGGACCCTCATTCACACTTGACACTCTCATAGCTACACCCTTGGTAGCAAAAATGAGAGAGAGAGAGAGAGAGAGTGTGTGTGTGAGAGAGACCACTTGAGATCAAACTTGAGGTAGAGAAGGACATTGCTTGGAGATTTAAAGGATTGCTTAAGATTACCTCTAAATCTTAAGAAATTGAGAAGCTAAGGTGAGAACTCAAGCCTTTAGTCTTGCTTTTGAGTTGGTAATTCATGAATTCAAGAGAATTGAGTGGGTTAACATGAGTTTTGAGCTAGAATTGAAGAAAGTTAAGTCATTTCATACATGCATGCACATTACATAACAATTGGAAGTTGTTTTCAAAGCTTTCCTCACATGCATGTTGTAATTCTAGCACAGTTTGAAGAATTCAGAACATTTCTCACCATTGGACCTCATTTGATCATATTTTGGAAGCTATAAACTCAAATGAATACATGCATGTCTGTTCATGTCATATTCTTATATTTCAAGTTGAATTTTTGCACAATTGATATGTTTTGGGCCTTAATTTCATAAAATGATCTTTAACTCTTAATGTTTTCAAGTTTAAAACTAATTTTCTCAAGTTTTTGGGCCCAAAGGTTGAGTTAAATGGCTTTGAATTCGAGTTTGGAGCATGGAAGTGAAATCTGGAAATCCTAAAATCTGCACTTCCGCTCAAGCGGTAGAAACTGCGCTAAAGCGGCCACCTTGTGATTTTACACTTCCGCTCGAGCAACATAAAGTCCACTCGAGTGTGAAATGCATGCTCCTAGAAGTTTGCATGTTTTGCAGACTGTTCGAGCGGCAAAAGTTACGCTCGAGCGAGAGTCGGCGACCATCAAAATTTGGAATTTCTTTTAACGATACTTTTGCAAGGTTCTGAGCACTTTCGAGCAAGGAAGTTGCGCTCGAGCGTCTCCTCACATGTTTGCATGTCCGCTCGAGCAAGACCCCTGTTTCCAGCATTTTGACTAAGTGTTTTCAAATGCATCTTTTTGCATCCTCATTGTATCCTAGGCATTCCTACCAAGATTAAGACACTATAATAAGGATAAAGAAGTAGGAACACACCAAGATAAGAGGGATTAAGTTAATATTTTTGAGTGTGTAATTTAGTATGTGTTCATTCTTTAACTGTATAGGTCACGCGCCACAAAATGTCTGATTTGCCTATTCTGTCTGTTTGCCTTGGAGCCATTTGTTAATCGTGAGTAATAACTTAGTAAAACTATGTTCAACTTTACTTATTTTTTGTATATGAAATAAGATATGTTCTATGAAATGTTATGTTTGTATTATGAATGATCATCCAATTTTGATAAATATTTGAGGCTCAAGTAAGTTATCTGTTCCCGGTCCGGAGGTTCCTTTATGGAACTAACAAGTTTTCTATATCTAGCGAGAGGTTCCTTTATGGGCCGACAAGTTATTCATACGTATCGTATTGGAGGTTCCTTTATGGATCGACAAGTATGATCTTTGTCACGACCCAAACCCGCCTATAGGTTTAGCGTCGTAGGCGATAATCCTTAGATTCTTTGTAATAACTAACCTCCGATTAATGCTAAATCATGATTAATTATGCCTAACAGCAATTTAGAAGGAATCTGAAATTAATTTGTATTTGAATTGCGTTAATTATGTGTTTCTATCTGTTTGCGTTATAATGATCTGTTCATGTCTTTGACTTTAAACTGCGAATTGGAAGCCTTATCGGTGTTCGAATCAGAAATTGACTTGATTTATGTGCTAGTTAGGATTTATAGAATTTTATGGCAGGTTCAATTAAAATTCAGTTCGGAACGATTAAATTAGATTAAATCACGTTAATTTACACTTGTTTGAGTTATTACACAAATGCCACTTAGTGGCTTGTTTGAAGACCAACTTCATTACACTTAGAAACATCTCTCCTTAGCCATTTTTCTTGTCAAAAACTATGGGTTAGAGGGAGAGTGAGAGAAACTTGACTTCATCAAGAGTTTTGGCTTGGAACTTAGGAGAATTGAGGAGGCTTGGCAAATTTGAGCTCCTAGACTTGGAATTCAAGACTTAAGGTAGGAGATTTCCCTTTCAATTGTGAATTTAAGATTAATTCATGCATGGTTCATGAGACATTAGTAATCTAAGTCTAGAATGGGGTTAAAATATTGAATTGAGGATTAACTCATGCATGCATGCATAAATTTCCATGCTTTGGGTTTGAATTCTAAGATTTCTTCCATGCATGTGTTAATTTCACTCTCATTGTGGTCATGCATCTTATTGTCCATCAACTTGTCTAGTTTGATCATGTTTTTGGAGGGTTTGGTTTCAAGAAGATTCTTGCATGATACATTTAAGTTTTGTTCTTGAAATTTTATTTGAAATTGTGTTCAATTGACTCACCCTTGGGCTTTGATTTTACAAATTGATCTTTGAAACACCTTATACTATGAGTTTACAAGAGTTTTCCAGAAAATTAGCCCAAAAGGATCGAAATGGATGCTTTAAAACTTGAGTTTGAGCTTGAGGTTCAAATCTGAATTCAGTTTTGGACTCACGCTTCGGCGAAACTCCACGCTTCGGCGTACCGAAGTTCATGCGATTCGCTCGGCGTGTAAATGCCTTCGAGCATGAAATCGTGTATTAGTACTTTTCACATGTTTCTGATCGCTCGGCGGTAATGCCGAGACTTGGCCTTCGGCGAGACTTGTGTCGCGCTCGGCGGATAGCGGATATTAAGCCCATCGGCGTGAATTTCATACATCAATACTTTTCTTTGTAGTTCTGATCCGCTCGGCAGTAATACCGCTCGGCGGATCCTGTTTGCATGTGATTCGGCGAGAAAGCCACGCTTCTCTGGGCCTTTTCGGGCAAACCCCAAAATTTTGAAAAGTGTCTTAAAGTGCATCTTTGCATTCTCATTCCATCCTAGGCATTCTTAGGCCATGTTTAAGACTCTATAGTGAGGATTTAAGGTCGAAACACACTAAGAACTAACGACATAAGTTTTGTGCAATTAGAACGTATGTTTCAAGTGTGTGTCCGTTATGTGTTATGTAGGTCACGTGTCGCGTGTCCTGTAATCAATCTGCTCTGTTTGTCTATCTCCAAGCCCACTATGAGTAATAACTTAGTAAAGTTATGTTCAACCGTAGTTATTTTCTGTGTGATAAAATAAGATCTGTTTTCTTAAATAACATGTTCTGTACAATGAATGATTGTCAATTTTAGTTATGTATTAAGTGACATCCTTAGCATCATGTGAAATCATTCTCTCTATACGGTCAGGAGGTTCCTTCATGGGCCGACAAGCTATCTGTGCTTTCGGTGAAGGTTCCTAATCGGGCCGACAAGTTCACAAGTTTCGGTCAGGAGGTTCCTTTATGGGCCCGACAAGTTATCCTCACCCCGGAGGTTCCTCTATAGGCCCGACAAGTATGGTCTAAGATGCTTTGTAATTAATCATTAGTGCTATCGGATGGACTATGTATGATCGAACATGACTTATTATTTACATGTCTCGATGGACAAATTATGAATTTAATATATGGCGGAATATGGTTTGAATGCATGCGGACTCATTTATATAACCCCTTTACTCTGTTATTATTCACTGGGCTTTCGCTCACAGTTTATATTATGTATGTTGGTGAGCCGACACATGATCAGGGCCAGAGTTTATGGCGAGTTTATAATATACATTTTGTTTTTGTCGATAGCAGTTGTGCCTCAGGAGGTTCGATCAGTCTAATGCCATAGCTATTTTTGTATATCATGCTAGTCTTTGTATTTGCACTGTTAAGTCGGATCTTGGAAAGTTCATTTCTGTAAATATTATGTAAATATTGTGTATCTGAACTGGCATGTTTATGTACATATAAATAAGTTTTAAAATGTTCTGCCCCATGTACGTTATCACAGCTCATTGGACCTTGTCTATTTTGTATTATTGCTTGACCGCCTTATTATTTGCTAATCTGTTGAGGCCTTTGGTAATCCACGGATTCTTGGCGATTCTGATGCTAAACCTCTGAGGCGGGTTTGAGTCGTGACAATTACCAAAGGCTTCTTAACATAATAATGTATAATTAGGCGTCACGGAAGCAAATACATAAAATATACATAGTCCATCGAGCTATGAAGACATATATGGGGCAGATAATCTTAAACTTTATAAACATATGAGTGACGTCAAAAGATACAGTATTTACACGTCACTTTATGTACATAAAAACAATAAAACTTGTTCATGGAGCAAAAGGAACAAAGTCTTATACATTCATAATAACACAGCCACTAGACTTGACTTAATCCGGAACCTCCTCGGAAGGCACAAAGGTTAGCTAACAAAAATTGAGATGCAGGTCCTCAACTTTAAGCCTGGTCACGTGCCTGATCACCTACATATATAATATAAATAGTGAACGGAAGCCCAGTGAATAATAACAGAGAAAATGGGTTAAATGAATGATGTCCCATGACTAAGCTTGTACATAGAATAGATTCGTATTCGTATTATTATTCAATTCATATACAGAATTTAAAATTCATCCTTGATCATACATAGTTCATCTGTTAGTGCTAACAGATCATTTCTGAGCATCATAGATCATACTTATCGGTTCCATGGAGGAACCTCCGTAGAATGCGGATAACTTATCGATTCCATAAAGGAACTTGATTTGAAGCGGATAACTTGTCGATTCAATAAAGGAACCTCGGTAAGTACAAATAACATCGGTTCCATAAGGAACCTCGGTCCGTCTGAATAGCATACTTGAATCATAACATAAAAACCACAAACATTTGTCAGAGTTGAACAATCATTCATAGTATAAAACATGACATTTCATAGAACAGATCTTATTCCATATACTGAAAATAATTTAACTTGAACATAGATTTACTAAGATATTTCTCACGAGATAACAGATGGCTCAGAGTAAATGAATGAGTAGGCAATTTAGATATCTCGTAACGCGTGACCTATACAGATACATAACGAATATGTACTGAATTACACACCCAGAATCATTAACTTAGTTCTTTCTTGTCTTGGTGTGTTTCTACTTCTTTATCCTCATTATGGTGTTTTAAACTTGGCTTAGGAATGCCTAGGATGAAAAGATGATGCAAAAATGCAATTGAAAACACTTAACAAAAATTGCTAAAAACAAGGTCCTCGCTCGAGTGTAACTTCCTACACTCGAGCGAACATACAAAATGTGAGTGATCGCTCGAGCGCAAGATCTGTCACTCGACGGTCTGTAAACTTTTACAAAAGTGCTGGTTGTTTGATTTTTTCACTCGAGCTTGAGAGACATGCCCTCATTGGGCGCAACTTTTCTTTCTCGAACGCAAAACATAGAACTTATGGAAGCATGCATTTCACACTCGGCGGACTTTTGGTGGCTAAGCGAAAGTGCATGCACTTTCGAGTGGTTGCTCGGCGTAGATTCCTTTGCTCGGCGTGAGGAGCGAGTGGAATTTCAAAATTGCTTCAAGCTTCAAAACTCAATTTCAAACCACAAATCTTATTCTTTTGGGCCAAAACTCAACGAAACATGTCTAAACTTGAAAAATATTAAAAATTAAGGATCATTTCATGAAATCAAGGCCCCTAAGCTTGACAATTGAGCAAACTCAAACTTGAATTATGAAAATATAATATAGATATGACATGCATGTAAATTTCTTGAACTAAGGCTTTTCAAAACATGATCAATTAAGGTCAAATGGTAAGAAATGTGATGAATTCTCAAAACAAAGTCAAGATAGACACATGCTGTAACAACGCCCGCGGGGGACCTCGCCACAGCTCGGACTCGATTTTTGTTGCGGTTCTCAATCTCGAACCAAAGAGTCCAAATCCGGCAAATCGTTTTGAAGGAAAACAGATTTTTTTGAAAGAAGTGCCAAACATGGACTGCTTTGCGGATAATGAGTCGCCACCTAAATATTTTAAAATGGGAAATTTAGGAAACCACGACTCGGTGCCAAAAGGCCACGTGTCAATCATCACCAAAGTTGGCTCGGGAACTTGGAGTGCGATTAGGGAAGGTCACATCGTGAGCACCCCTCTCGCCCGATCAAAAAGGGCCTCTACTAATCATGATATCGATTTTGAAAACATTGTATGCTCTTATTAGATTATTAGCCTAGGATTACTATGTGATGCTTTCATGACAAACAAGTATAAATGGGCCGTCTGAATTGGAACAAAACATTTCATGTTTGTTTGTGAAAGGTGGTTTGCTACCCTTGAGTAGGCTTAAAATCTGATTTTGCCACAATCTAGTGGGCTTAACAAACAATCGATGAATTGCTCCAATTCAAATAACTCAACCTCCACCCACAGGCATTCAAAGGCGGTTATATCACATAAGCATTTAGCCTCATGGCAAGCATGCTATCATGGCAACACTCACACGCATGCAAGGATGCTAAAAGCATAACCACTTACCGAGTACTCCAAGCCAAAAGCGAAAGCTTATTAGAAATCATGCATGATCCTAAAATATCTGAGAATGCCTAATGCAACACATGCAAAAATGCAACTATAGCGAGCTCGGCTATTCTAGAGATGGCATATGAAATGCAACGGCTAACATGTATTCAACTTAGAATTGAAATACAAATGCGGTTTGTATGATCTGTGAAACGATGCATGCAATCTGAGATGAATGATGCAAACATCTTTGTCATCTTTGTATGCTAATTGAAATATGCCCTATATCTAACCATTCAAAGCGGGTAAATAAAAGGGAGAAAAGAAATGGGGTTGGAAGACATACATCACACTCACACACCCTTATTACATTTATGCCCTCGCCATGAGGTCGAATAAATAATATCTGATCGAATAAAAAGAATATCTGATCGAAATAAATATACTGATTCTAATTAATTAACAAATTAATTAGAAAAGAATTGAGACTGGCGTGCAAGCGAGGCGCCTCGCTTCGATGGATGATATATCTTTGAAATTTGGCGCGAAATCCTTTGGGATGCCTGATTAGCCTCTGTTTGCAATTTTCCTCGAATTGCGTGCGGACTCGAAAAGTTGCTAAATTCTTCATTTTCTTTAGCGGAAGCGGGAAAGGGCATAGCGATGTATTTCACAAATATATGCATGTCTCGATCCTCGCGCCACCAATCACGCATATCGATGCATGATGGTAGGAAGCGGTTGCACAACTCAATATTGGGATGAATACACATGAATGCTCTGAAAAATGGGATGCCTCGAAATCGTGCTTGCAGACGCATAAGCGGCGATCTTTGAAAGATGAAAATCGGATAAAACCGAAGTGCCTCGAAGTGCGTGCCTGGTAGCATAAGCGAAACGAAACCAAAATGGAGATCGGATAAAAGCTGGAGTGCCTCGAAATCGTGCAGAGACGCATAAGCGAAGCGATGATGTCTGATGCAAAATCGGATAAAAGCGAAGTGCCTTGAAATCGTGCACGGACCGCATAAGCCAAAGCGATGATGAAAGAATGAAAATCGGATAAAACCGAAGTGCCTCGAAGTGCGTGCCTGGTAGCGCCGTCGGCGATGATGAAAGAATGAAAATCGGATAAAAGCGAAGTGCCTCGAAGTGCGTGCCTGGTAGCGCCAAATCGGCGATGATGAAAATCGGATAAAAGCAAAGTGCCTCGAAGTGCGTGCCTGGTAGCGCCGTCGGCGATGATGAAAGAATGAAAATCGGATAAAAGCGAAGTGCCTCGAAGTGCGTGCCTGGTAGCGCCGTCAGCGATGATGAAAATGAAAATCGGATAAAACCGAAGTGCCTCGAAGTCGCGTGCCTGGTAGCGCCGTCAGCGATGATGAAAGAATGAAAATCGGATAAAAGCGAAGTGCCTCGAAGCAGCGTGCCTGCATAGCGCCGTCGGCGATGATGAAATGAAAATCGGATAAAACCGAAGTGCCTCGAAGCAGCGTGCCTGGTAGCGCCGTCGGCGATGATGAAATGCAATGAAATGGCATACGGAATCTTGGGATGGACTTACACCAACATGGGAGAGCCTCGGCTCACTTTCGCATAGGAGCCGTCGGGTAAAAATAAAATTTGCCTCGAAGCGCAGCGCGCAGACCGCCGTCGAGGCAATGGCATACAAGCATGAAAATGCAAATTGGGCTTACGCCAACATGAGAGGGCCTCAACCACACTCACATAGGCTGCCGGAATGATAAAAAAAGAGGTGCCTCGAAATCGTGCCCATTGGCGCATAAGCCAAACAATGCAAAAATAATCTGAATGGCAGGAAATGATATGCAAGCATGGTAATGGAATTTCAGCACCTAAATAAAGGGAAAACAGCCCCGAAACAAATCGAAACGACACCGAAGCATGCATTCATCGAAAGTCTGAAATTAAGCCAAGAAATGGCCTATAGCCATGCTATACATGCAAAATATGATCATGGCAGCAAGAACAGTAGCAAGGCAGTCCCAAATATGGCATTTTTCAGTAATAAACATGGCCAAAATGCAAGCATAGATATGGCAACAAAAGCTCGCAAGAATACGGTAAAGAGAGGATTTTCAAAGCAAGTAGTATATAGAAAATTCAAATAGAAAAATTTTCTTCTACAACATGAAAGAGGGCCCAAAAATAAGCATATATGCAGAAGATGGCAGCCT
Source organism: Camellia lanceoleosa (assembly GCA_025200525.1). NCBI lineage: Eukaryota > Viridiplantae > Streptophyta > Magnoliopsida > Ericales > Theaceae > Camellia > Camellia lanceoleosa. The sequence goes on from CM045760.1 coordinate 90,001,541, forward strand.
CTAAATCATAAGACAAATATGCTAGAAATAGAAGGCAAAAATGAAGCCACAAGAGGGTATAACCTAAGACATGCAATCTATACACCAAATGACCAAACCTTCTTCATGAAACATGTAAAGGGGGTCAAAATAAGACTAAAACCAGTAGGGGTCGAAGTCCTAAAACCAAACACAAATAGGTCAAAAATTGCATACAAAAGTGGCACACTTGATGAAATTTGAAGGAGGTGGTAGATACAAAGGCCAAATGAAGTTGAGCCTATCTACAATGTTGTAGAGAGGCTCATTTTAAGCACAAAATCAGTAGGGGTCGGACCCCCAAAAACCAACACAAATAGGTCAATTTTAGCATGCAAAAATGTTACCAACTTGAAGAATATTGAAGGAACTAGTGTATACAAACACCAAATGAGGTTGAGCCCTTCTACAAAGTTGTAGAGGGGCTCATTTTACTTCTAAAAGCAGTAGGGGTCAGGCCCCAATTCTCAACCAATTAAAGTATAGAAAAGGATCAAGAAAATGCCTAAAAGTTGGTTTTGAGGACTTACCCTTGAAGACTTGTCTTTCTTTGATTCTTAGCTCGATTTGTAGCTTCTCAACCTCTGAAATTCACCTCCTTGCTGCTGAAGTGATGGTAGGGATGGTGAGGCTAGGTGTTGATGAAGGAATGGCCTTGACACTTGAAGCTTTTTGGAGTTTAAAAGCTATGAAAATGAGGAATTTGGTTAAGTGTTCTTGAGACCAAAATTTCTAACCTTGAAGAAGGAGGGAGGGCCTTCAAATAGGCAAGAAGATGGGGTGTAAAGGGAGGAAAGCATCAATCTTTCCCTCTGAAATATCCCAGGATGAGAGACACTTTGGCAGTGGGCAATTTGGAGCAATTTGAAGCAGTCTGGCCCGGCAGTGGTAGTTTTGCTCAAGGTGGTAGGCCGACCACCCACCATGGCCGACGACCACCTCCTATGGCCGACCGACCACCTCAAAAATCAACTTCAAAATTTACGGCCGACCACCATACAAGAGTGTCCTCCCATGTGTGTAGAATAAGGCCCAGGGGTGAATTTGGCAACAGACAGGAGTCACAACATAGAGCTTGAAGGAGGCCCAAAAATGAAAGGCACAATTTACGGCCGACCACCATACCAAAGTGTCCTCCTAGATGTGTGCAACAAGGTTCCAGTAGGAAATTGGCAACAGCAGGCGAGTCACAACATAGAGCTTGAAGGAGAGGCCCAAAAATGAAACTCACGGTTTACGGCCGACCCGATGGTTAGTAGGGTCCTCCAGGTCCCCTCATCCACAGATATGTAACTTTGGTTGGAAGAAAATACCCCAAGGTGTTCAACATTGGCGGAAGTGAGCAAAAGCAGGCTCCGGGAGGAAGCCCAGTTATCTGGGATAATTGCTGGCCTCCACCCCGATGATCTTCGATGTTGAAGCGAGTACTGCCAAGTTTGAACAAAAACTAATGAGAAATGAGCGTTCGGGGCCAAAAGCAAACCGTCGGGATCCGAAAATGAAATTTGGTCTTAGGAAGTGGTGTTGGCGTGAAGTGGGTATCCGCGACCCAGTGTCCTCTGGAATGACAAAAGCAGTACACCTTGCCAAAACGGAGAAGATGGATCACGAAATGAATGCTCGGGACCAAAAGCTCGGTTTGGGGTCCAGCAACTATGAGCACGAAAGTGGCATCTGACCCGAAGTGAACATCGAGGCCCAGGGTTCCTCGAAATATTAAAAGCAGGTCTCATAAAAAGCAGGAGAAAGGTGATGCAAAATGAATGCTCGGGACCAAAACCGCTCGGTTTGGGGTCGAAAATGGGTCATGAACACCGTGGTGTTAATTGCGAAGTGGGCATCGAGGGCCCCAGTGTTCCTCGGAACACTAAAAGCAGAGGCTCATGCCAAAACCGGAGAACTTCGGAGATGGTTAGGCGGTCGAGGCACCTGAGCCTATGACGGCTCAGCAAGAGCCGGACTGAAAGCAGGCAAAATGGCCTCTGACCACGAAAAAGTAGCCACGACCCAGGAGATAGTCTACAAGACCACTCCCTTCCCTCGGGAAAAGCAGAAAACCAAGCACTGGTTATGGCAAGAGACAAGGTAGAAAGGGTTGAGTCGGGAGGCGGGCGCCTGGCGCGACTCTGAAACTCTTGAGCAAGCACATGATGCAACATCACCGAGCACTCAAGCCGGTGGCGTCTGAGTCTTAAGGTCGGTCAAAAATGGGGTGTCTCTGATTGCCCTCTTTGTGAGAACTTCGGAAGTCAAGTGGCGGGAGTGAATGTCAAAGCCGAGAGGCGACCCATTTTGACAAAGTAGAAGACTTAGACAAACATCTGAGATAAGCAGAGATATGTGCCCATGACGGGGCCAAATGCAAAGTGATAAGCGCGAAGCGGATGATCATGCAAATCTGACAATTTGTAATAAGCGGTATTGACAAATAGATGCAGATTTTAAGCAAGGATGCAAAAGCAAACAACTACATTTCATACGATTAGGAATCACGGAGAATCATTCAATCCTCGTCGCGTCTCACACGGAGAAGATCGATACTGCTTGCGATTAAATGCAGTCGCTTTGACCTCAAATGAACCGTACATACAATATCGTGCACGAAAAATAGAAATGAAACAAGAACAATATCACGACAACATATATTCTATGTGATTCCTATGATTCCAAAAGTTCGACACACACAGTCTTGCGTGAGCGAATGCAACTTAGCGAGGAAAGGTAATCTTGCGACAACGCATGTTTATGCCTGAAAGTCACGGTATATCAAGAAATCATGCATGATAATGCAAAACAATCACGAGAATCACGAATTAGGAGCGGATAATGACAAATGAGCACAAATCGGGATGCGGTTGTTGCACAATAACGAAATTTGGAAAATCGCATTCGTGATAACCCGATCATGACCTCGATTTACATTAGGGAGGTCACGACATGATTTAAAATGGATACACTCGATTTCGATGAATAATGATGAGACACATGTCAATAATTGCCATTAAAGTTTATTGAACAATTGGCGCGAAAGTGTACTTTTCTTCAACTTTTTGGTCAGGAGCTCAGATTTTCCTCAAAATTTCTTGAGAGGTAGGGAGGGAGGGAAGGTGGTCGGCCAGCCCTTTGCCCTAGGGAGGCCATCGGCCAGGCCAAAAAGTAGAGGGGCGGCCAGCCGGGTTAGGTGGCCGTAGGCCACTTAGCGAGGGCAAAATGGTCATTTGGCATTTTCTATATATATGCACCTCCATTGCCTCGAAATCACACCCAAAGTTGCAAAACTTCTTCCTCTTGCTCTCTAGGCCACTTTCTCTCTCGGATCTGCATTTTATCTGGCGTCCCTCGGCCTCGCATAAGTTGTTTTGCGAAATCTTTGATTTAAGCACTTTGAAGCGACTAAATTTCGACTTTGGGGCTTCTCTTCTCATTTTCACCACTTGAGGTAATTTTGTTTCAATATTTGGAAAATTTTCCCGGGGGTTGACTTTTGTTGTCTTTTTCATTTTCCGGGAGTTGACTTTTGTTGACTTTTTCCAATTTTGGCCCATTTGCTCATTTTGCTCCTCTTTCTTGATTTCTCGCAATGGCGGTCATTTTCCTCCTGACGGAGGTTTTCCGGTCTGCGGAGATGATTTTGACTTTATGGTATTCGTAGAGTTCGCCCTTTCTTTCCGTCGATATGCTCCGTGGTTCATAAACCTTCATGAGCCACTTTCCGTCATTTCTGATTTTAACGATCGAGCACCGGGGATCTTCTCTTCACGAGGCGGGCGGCACCTCTCCTATGATCACGAGGTATTTTATTATTCGCATCTTTCGTGCATTACGTACCTTTGCCGTGCTTAGACACAGTTTAGCTTACGACCTGATACTTGTATTTTGAGCATGTGACTTAGCCACTTGAATTTCACGAACACTTGGCGCATTGAATAATTGTGAGCATACGGTGCACCTTAGTTAGAAATTGAACACCACCCTAACATTGATTCACGAAGACCTGACTTGAGGTTGAAAGTGAGCACAGCACATCTTGACCAAGAGTAGGACCGTAGTCTCCAAAACTTCGGACTTTACGAGCATACGGCCCGATCTTGAAGCGAACACCTGACCTTGATTAAAGTAGAACACCACGACCCCAAACTTGAAGCCTGAACACCACGGCCAGTTTGAAGTGAACCACGGCCCACGGCGTTGAGTAGAACACCACGATCCCAAACTTGAAGCGAACACGCGGTTCAGCGATGTTGAGTAGAACCGCGATCCCAAACTTGAAGCAAGCGCCGCAGTTCGCGATGTTGAGTAGAACCATGATCCCAAACTTGAAGCGAACACACAGTTCGCGATGTTGAGTAGAACACCGATCCCAAACTTGAAGCGAACACAGTCGCGATGTTGAGTAGAACCACGATCCCAAACTTGAAGCGAACACACGGTTCAGCGATGTTGAGTAGAACCATGATCCCAAACTTGAAGCGAACACAGTTCGCGATGTTGAGTAGAACACCTGATCCCAAACTTGAAGCGAACACACAGTTCGCGATGTTGAGTAGAACACGCGATCCCAAACTTGAAGCGAACACACGGTTCAGCGATGTTGAGTAGAACCTTGATCCCAAACTTGAAGCGAACACACGATCCGCGATGTTGAGTAGAACACCTGATCCCAAACTTCGGATGTCTTGAAACTTTGAACCATGACCCAAATACCAAATTCACTTGAACCATGACCCGTTTTCGCTTCATTTGGCACCTGACTCATTTTAAACTTTATTTGCACAGCTCATTTTCACTTCATTTCTTGATTCATGCATTGATTCTAAATCTTGAGTTCGTTCTCAGACGATTCGAGGATATAGCTCGGCCGCAAGAATGGTATTTTGAGCTTAGGAATTTGTCAGGGATTGGTCGATCTTGCGAGGATTTGGGCCATTCTGCGGAGGGTTAACTCGTTGCCTCATTAGTAGGACCCTATTAGCGACTTTAGCGAGAGGTGGTGGGACACTACCAATTCCTTCCATTTTTACTGACGGGGGACATGACCATGACCCATTTGGATTTTGCTATGCTCACGGCCTAGACTTAGGCGGTAGGCCCATTCCTATGATGAGGACATGGGTGAGTGGCGGTACTGGATGCATTTGTTGGGGACACACGCCCGTGAAGCGAGAGGTTGGGAGAGTCAGATACTCTGGTTTGCTTCCTATTTCCGTGACCTGAGATGGAGCAAGAGACTCTGAGGCGGAAGCGATCGCCCGTGGTTTCCTTATGTACCTCCTCGGTACCACCTTGTTCGCCGATAGAGGAACATGGTAGGGTTGTACTTCTTGGCGCTCTAGTGGACCTATCACGGGTGAGCGGTATGATTAGGCGTGGCACGGCTTTGGCTACCCTTCTTTGCTACATGGCCTTGATCTCTCGCACTGAGGGACTTACTTGGCGACTCTTGGAGAGCACAGGAGGTACATTCCGTCCTCTTGATTTTCATTTTGCTCCTCATTACTTGTTCACACTTTTACAGGCGCACTTTGCATTACGTATACGCCTTTAGCACTTTGTACTCACACTCTGCATTGCCTTTCTCATTTGTGGGTGTATGTGTACTTCCCTACATTGGCCGGAGATGGAGGTGGTGGGACCTCCTATGACTCCATTTTCTTTAATGTTTGAGGAGAGCATCTGGCGAGGCCTCGAGACTCTCTCTCTCTGCGGCGATACTTTGATCTTGTTCGGCGGAGGTATTGCTTGAACTCTCGGTTCCTTTTATTTTTATCTTTGATCTGCTTTCTGTATATCGATTTGGTGATTTGTATCTTGGTTATCCTGAGATCGCTGGCGACCTTAGGCGATCTTTGATGTGAGCTTCGAGACTCTGTACCTGGGCGTCGAGTTGTGGTCGATATAGATTCTGCTTTCGAGGACGGTCGGCGGGGTTTGGTTCTGAGAGCGTTTTCGGCGTCGAGATATGGGGCGATTCTCAGGACACTCCTGCTGTGCCTCCGGACACCATGCGGACTGCTGATAGACTATCCCCTGAGGAGGTCGGCGGTATATGCGAAGCGATGGCGCTTTGTTGCATCATCTCGATGGGAACTCGCCACCTACGCCGCATATATTTGATGCCCGCTTGGCGAAGTCGCGAACTCGACGCGGACCTCTCTTGGTGCACCGTCTTGAGTCGCGCCCATACTCTGAATATCCCTTCTTCTAGCGAAATTTGGCGAGATCGAAGGTGAAGCGATTCGATCCTCCGATCCTCCGTCTCTTGATCATCGGGGTGGCGGACATGCCGACGAGTTAATGACTGGCGATTTGGGGCGCCTTACGATTCCGATAGAGCCTCCTCTGCACGATCAGATATGTTAGAGACCACGACTTCGCCCGGTATGTTTTCGACTTTGATTTATCGGTCAAATATTTGAACATTGATTAGATTCTTGATAATTTTGCATTTGTATTTGCGACCTCTGTTGAATATCTGGACGAATTTGCTCGGGATCTTTGGCCTCATTCGAGGGCATGATCTTCTGGAGGCCTTGAGATGAGCATCGTGGGTGTGGAAGTCTTGTCCATTTTCCTGTACTAGCATGTTTACGATGATACTCGGTTTTAGACCTTACGCTATCTTGATAGGCGTGTAGAGCACATCGACACACACCCTTTTCACATTACGCATTTACACACTTTTTATGCTTGAGCGATGTATTGCACTTTGCATCTTGAGATGCCTCCGTATATCTTCCTCGCGGGCGAGACCACGGGGCCCTCTCGAGAGGTCGAGGTGCTAGACCTACCAGTCTGAGGGCTGGAGGCTGGACCATCGAGGTCTCATCGAGGCTGGCGAAGGAGGTCGTCTCTCATGACCTTGAGGCACCCATCGTCGAGGATGGCGAGGAGAGATCGCGAATCATGTGTCGTGGCGTCTCTGGAGAGGAGGCCACAGTCTTGGTTCGAGGCGGAGCGAGCTGAGGGATCCGGGAGGATGGCGGCTCCGATCCGGATGGTGATGATGATGTGGAGATTATCCATGAGAAAAGGATGAGGGCCTCCCCTTCTCGCTCGAGAACCGATGTTATTTCTGCTTTATTCTACTTTTTAGCTAGTAGTTTGTAGCACTTTGCACATTTGTTAAGCGGTTTTATTTTACGTAAAACTTGTACCTTTATTTTTGTAAGACATGATGAAATGAAAGCGACTTTTGAAAAGATGTTGTATTTGAAATTCTCGACATCGCATCGCATTATTTTGCACAAAATGGAATTAAATGGAAATCGCCTCATGTATTTACGGGTTAGGTAGGGAACCAAGCGCAACAAAGCAAAACAAAAGCGACTCACTAAGAAATAAAAGCAGAATCTTAGCGAGTTTACAACTCGATAAACAAAAGTACAATAATGTTAACGACTCAATAGACAAGACTTAACAAAATTGTGTAATCAAAAAGTAACAACTCAAAAGCATAAAAAGCAGCGGCATTTCGACAAAACTTACAACTCAATAAGCAAAAACAACAACTCGATAAGCAAAAATATAACCACGATGCCTTTGCGGATGGACTATCACGGATAATGGAGTGTATCCAAAATTGATAGGCACGGATGCCTTCTCTGCTTGGGGAGACAATCAGTTGCGGGGAGTCCACTTCTTGCTATAGGTAATGTTTCCCACCCAAGCTCACTTGTATTTGCTTACATCACTCGACCCTCGGGCTCGACTTTTCTCATAAAAAACCTTATCTTACTTTTCTCTCGTCGTACATCTCTCTATTCTTTATTCTCTCATTTTCATCCCTCCCCGGATATAGTTGATGGAGAAGTTGCAAGTTGTGGACTCTTGCCTGCCTATTGACCCATGACTACTTCTTTCGACAACGCCTAGTTAATGCTCGATGAGGTGGTGGTTCGAACGGATCGCAACTTGTCGTGAATCGCATTGCATGGCGCCGTCCACAGCTTAATCTTTCGGCGATGAGTTCTGACAAGTTCGAGGATCTTTGGGATCCGTCGATCGGCTTGACTCATTGTATATTTTATCTCCCATTCCGTACTCACGCTTGTTCGGTCATACAAATTTGGGCCTAAGTTGGCATCTGAAACTTTGACTAGCTCTGGGAGGCCGAGGACACTGACTAGACTATGCCCAGTTATTGCTTTATTAGTACTTTCAAAGTTTTCTAAGCGTGAGTGTAATGAAAAACAACTTCAATTGTATGCAAGAGCAAAAGAACTACATTTTGAAATTAATGAAATTGAAGGTTGTGGTCTTGAAAACCCTCGCTTTTGGTCCAAAAATGGTCTTAGTTGTGAAAAGATTAATTTGAACAAAGTCAACTTTTATGAAAACTTTTCAAAACTATTTTCGATATGGATCGAGCTGGACACGCTGAAATCATCCTTTGAGATACACAACCCGAATCCTATGGCTGGAAAGTTGCCCTAGTCTGAAAAAGGTGCTTGACAAAAGTGTGGCAGCGGAAAGTTGCCCCTAGTCTGGATGATGCATGACACTCCATTACAGCGGAAAGTTGCCCCTAGTTTGAATAACCTTTGTCTGGGAGATCGTAGTGAATCTTGATGAATAAAGATGGTGAGGTGATCAAAATGGACTAAGTTGATCGGGGAAAAGATTGTGGTGAACTTCAAGATGAAGGCGCCTCGTATCCCAAGATGGGAATCAAGTCTTCGTAGTTCGGGTTTAGGTTAACTCGAGTGTTTTGCTCTCCTTTTAGCGCTCTAACTTTTGCCAAGGCCGCCCTTTGCGGGTTTTCAACCTTCTTGAGCTCGGTTTTATAATTTTCAAATTTTCTAAGCTCTGAGTTTTACCTAGGTAGACCTTTCGGGTTTTCGGCCTAGCGAGCCTCTCAAGGGTAGTATTTCTTCAACTTGTCCATATTGATCGGTTGGGAAAACTCCAAGCCATCTAGATCCATCAGAACCACAGCTCCACCTGACCGGATTGACTTGATGATGTAGGGACCCGGTCAATTGGAGTGCGAACTTGCCCTTGGGTGCGTGGATGGGAGCTCGGTTGTCTTTGAGTACCAAATCTCCTTCTTTCAAGTTCTGGACTTAACCTTCTTGTTGAAAGCTTAGGCGATTCTGCGTTGATAACCTGAGCGTGATGCAGTGCTTTCAATCTCCTTTCATCAAAGAGCATGAGTTCTTCAAACTGCTTTCTTTGCCAATCCGCTTGACTATCGGCACTTTCGGCCAATACTACAATGATGGGACCTCGATCTCAATTGGTAGAAACGGCCTCCATCCCATAGACTAATGAGTCTGGTCGCCCGATAGAAGTTACGATCGAAGTCTGTAGCCCCATAGAACAAGCGGCAACTTATCCGGCCGATCCACTGTAGGTTTCCACCATCTTACGTAATATCGCTTGATATTCTTGTTGGCGGCCTCAAGCTGCTCCGTTGGTTTCTTGGCGGTAAGTAGGCGACTTATGAAAAGCCACGTTGTATTTCTCCAACAAGTCAATCACCTCCTTCTTGAAGTGGGAACCATTATGCGAGACTATTTCATTCGGGACTCGTGGCGGCGAGATGATGTTGTTCTGATGAATTTTACAGCGTGTGAAGCTTTCAACCTTTGCATAAGATTGGGCCTCAACCCACTTTGTGAAGTAATCTATCGCTACGAGGATGAACTCATGCCCATTTGACCCTTCGGCGTGGCGGCTCCGATCACATCAATTCCCAGACGAGAAAAAGGCCATGGCGAAGTCATGTTGTCTGACTTTGTGGCGGAATGTTCATGCGATTTGCATGAATCGACATTTAATGGCATCGCTGTGAAAGCCGATACAATCCTCCTCCATGGTGGACCAATAATAACCTTGTCTAAGGATCTTCGCCAACATCACCCCATTCATATGTGCACCGCATTCACCCCGTGGATGGCTTCCATCGGTAGCTTGGACTCTTGACATCAACACACGGTTTATGCATTCCCGGATGACCTCTTACATCTGATTTACCCCGAGATGATGGCTGGGTGACATTCTTCTTATTGCCCTCTTGTCTTTGGCATTTACCTGGCGGGTATGTTTACATTTCCAAAAGTTCGGATGTCGTAATACCGGGGTGTTAGTCACGAACTTCATCTATGGTACAATCGACTCATAGGCGGTCGAATTTACAGTCGATAATATTTGGGCGCATTCGGACTCCGTGGGATGTCTATCATGGATGATAGAGTTGCTAAAGCGTCTGCGAACTTGTTGTTCTCTCTTAGTAGATGAGTAAAACTTAACTTTTCAAACCGAGGAATCGGCAAATCAAGGTTTGGTGATACATCATCATATTTTCTTCTTTTACTTTCCGGTCTCCTTTAGCTTGAGACACAACAAGATTCGAATCTCCGATGGCGTCCGGTAGTCTTGCCCTAATTCGAGTGCTTCCATACCGACAATGCAACCGTGATACGCCCGTTATTTGAGACTTTGAAGCGGAGTTTGAAGGCTAGAGGATCTGAGGAATTGTCGGGTGCTATCGGCAACACTCTATCCCATACCCATGTTGATTTGGCGCTCCGTCAAAGTACATAAATCAACTTTCCTCGTCGATATCTGAATTGCTTCATCACGGAATAAGTACTCAAGCTGCTTCATCCCCTCAGCGGATGGTCGGCAAGGAACTCTGCTCTTGCTACGCCCTTCTTGACTTGGCGTCACATATGTAGATCAAATTCGGAGAACATGACAACCAACGAGCTAGCCTACCCGTGGCGGTTTCTCGAAAAAGATATTTGATGGGATCAAGTCATGAAACCGGCATTCTGAGTGAGCTAACAAGTAGTGCCGCAACTTCACGGTAGCCCATACGAGCTAGACAAGCCTTTTCGGTGGCGTATCTGGGGTTTCATACTCTAGCATTTTCTTGCTCAAATAATAGATGGCTTTCTCCACCCTATCTTGATTCTTGTGCAAGCATCTGACCCATCGTGGTCTCGATCCAGCAGTACAAAATCAGCGGTTTCCACGATTACGGTGGTGACAAAGCGGGTGGAGTTACGTAGATATTCTTTAATCTGTTCAAATGCGACTTGGCATCGGCCGTCCCATTGGAACTTCTTGCCTTTCTTGAAGACCAAAAAGTGGTTCACAAGTCAAGGTTAGTTTTGAAATAAACCGTCTTATGAATTGCACTTTACCCGAAAGCCTCGCACCTCTTTTTAGGTCTTTGGTGGTGGCATTTCTAAGATGGCCTTGATTTTGGAAGAATTAGACCTCGATGCCTTTATTGTGTCGAAACCCGACATTTTTCATTTGTAACACCAAGCGTACATTTACGAGGGTTTAACGCAGCTTTGAATTCCACGATCCTTTGGAAAAACTTGCGCAAGGCGGTGTAGTAGCCCTCTCTTTCTTTGGACTTGACAATCATGTAGATCGCGTACACCTCAACCTCTTTGTGGATCATATCATGTAATATTGTGGTGTGACCCGTTGATAAAGTAGCCCGACATTCTTCAACCCAAGCGGCATTACCGATAGCGATATGTTCCCCGCGGGGTGGTGAATCGATCTTTTCTCGTCCTCTGGTGCCATCACTATCTGGTTATAGCAGAAGCCATCCATGAGCGAGGCGATTGCATGCCTGTTTGTAAAGTCCACTAGCTCATCAATATGTGGCAAGGAAAGTCGTCCTTGGATGGCTCTGTTTAAATCCACGAAGTCTCGCTTTGCAGGATCTTGCCATCTTTCTTGACGCGGCACTATGTTGGCCAACCAAGTGGGATATTACGATACTAGCGAGGAAGCTGCGTCAATTTGTAGTGACCTCTTCTTTGATCTTGAGAGCCCAATCCGGCGGATCATACGAGCTTACCTTGATAGGTCGGGCCGGGGTCAAGGGGATCCGTCTTTGTACAATCTCGGGATCGATTCGGGCATGTCTTCGTGGGACCACGCGAAAACATCTTTGAAATCTTTTAATAAGCGACTAAGCGCTCGCGTTCCTCCGAAGACAACGTGGACCCGATCTGGACGGTAGCGGGTCCTCCTCGGTACCAATATTCTGAAATGATTTCATCCGTTAAAGGCTTAACAAATCTCTCTTGCTCTTGCTCAATTAAGCGTTGTAAAAGCAGGAGGCACTTCGTCCTCGTCGTTTTGATCAAAATTTTGAAAGTGCGAGTTAATGCAATAAATTAGGGGCCTGAGAAAAGTACTGGAAACCACATTCACCTCATTCTCATTAAGTTCATCAAATCGTCAATTCGCCGGTTCTATGAGACTCAAATGAAAAAGAAAAAACTGACTGGACAAGACTCGGCATCGGGTTAACATCCCGAAGTACCGGACTCGGACTTCGGTCGGTGGAACTGATTCAAACTCACAAGACTTCGGTGGAATCGATTCGGCTCACTACTGACCGGAAGCTATTTGGATAAGAATCCTCCTCGTCTTGCCAAATGAGAGGTGCGATCGATCGTCCAAGATAGGCTGGCTGGTTGGCCTTGACCGTTTCATCTCAATCACGGAAACGCGGCGTTATTCCCCAAAGCAATCTGGTCGTCGGAGGATCGAGAGAGAACATGCGGCGCTACCCCACTTCAATTCGGTGCCCTCGGGACTCCTTTGCCTCGTTACCTTTCGATCTCGGTTGTTGGAGTGCATGCGCTCTTGACAACGTCATCATCCGGATAGTTGCGGTCGAAGAAGATTTCGAAACAATGCAGCGCTTCCCTCGCGTTCAACCATGGTTACGGGAAGCGCAAAATGGAAAATCTTCCCCCTCGGAAAGCGTCCGTTCGAGTACCAGATGGGCCTATGTATTAGATCAAAAAGGCTTCCCGGCTGCCATACAGCCTGCTTTCCATTTCCTTTCCTTTCCTCGTCCGGTCTTCTTTGGTAGGCGGATAACCTAATCCAAAGGTATGTGGATTATGTGGCACTTGACCATTTGCGACACCTTTCCGGCGCTTCTTCCCAATCCCATCCGGGATATCTTGTAGCTTGTTCATGAGGTAGGCGGCAATGGCGACATACAAACCCTCATTCCACGACCATTATGTTTTGTACCACGGGCCTCGGCCAAAGTAAATCCGATATAAACATATCTTCCATGCGTGTTCAATCTCCGGGTGGCGTAGATACCTCCGGAGGGATGGATTGATGAGTTCCCAAAAACAATGGCTACTCCCTTTCCAAAGGGGTATTTCACCATTTGATGTAGAGTAGATGAGGCGGCCTTCACGATGCAACGAGTGCGCCCCAAAGCATGTTAAAAGATCTGAGGACCTCCAAGACATGAAAATCTACTTCGTGTTGCCCGGGCCCAATCTTGGTTTGGATTTTCTTGTCCCGGGACATCACTTTCGTATTATCATACGCTCGATTACTTGAGTAGTCGGTGTGAAGTCCATGAGCTTTAACCCAATTGCATAGGCCGTTACGGCGGACAAACATTGATAAGCGGATCCGGTGTCAACAAGCACCACCGGAATCCATTTGTCCTGCATTCTCTGAGAGATGTAGAAGTGCATTATGGTCCACGCCCTCGGTGGCAATTCTTTGTCCGTAAAGGTCAATCTTGGGGAACCTCCTCCGGGAAGACCAAACCAACTAGTTGTTCGGCGTAGTTTCGATGGAAAGTTTACGCTCTGTCCATGGCGAGATAAAACGACTGCCGGTGCACCCTCGAAGCCATAGCGATCCCCAAATGGAGATGTGCCTTGTATTTTCTTTAAATTGCTTGATCTGACCTCTTCTTCCACTTGCTTCTCTTTACATTTCTCTGCCTCCTTATCTTTCCACGATGCCTCGGGTTGATCAAGGTGTGGGGGCTTGAAATACCGCCCACTTCTAGTCATATGGTCTACCTCCTCGAGGTGCAGTCTTGTCCGGTTGGCCACTTGATCTTAAATGTCGTGTGGGCAAGATACAAGTCGTCATCTTCCCACCACATTCCATTAGCGTCTAGCGAGACATCATCTGTCAGGATTACGGTTTGTTTGTGCTCTCGGCGTTTTCATTCCTCATGCTCACGGCATGTTCGGTCTTCGTGCCGCGGCACTCTCGGCTTCCTCGTGATTCTTTGCTTTTCGGGCTCTCTCGAATCCCATCTTTTTCTTGTTCCTCCAACAATAAGCATGCGGTTCTCAAAATGTTTTGTTCTGAGCGAAATTCTTCGTCTGCGGCGCTCTCCGGCAATGTAATGTCGATCCTCGGCCCTTAGGCCTAAATGGTACAATATCGGTGATCATCCAACCACCGGCGACCTGCGACTCCTCATCTTGAACCGGTTAATCGATGCATCACGATTCTGCTTTCGTAGGATTGAAGGTTGGCGAAGTCCTTTTCCACCGTAGTCAAATCATCCCCGTGATTCAAGCTTGTCCCCGGATCATACACAACTTCGGCCTCTTGAACAACCCCATACTCGGTTTAGGCGGCTCATTGACAAGATATAACCACTCGGATCATAAGCTCTGCGGTGAATTCTCGAGATAGCTCCACCCAGATTCATGATTCTGCTTTCCTCGAAGCTTTGCCCGTTCCATGTTCGATGGTCAGCACCTTAGGCTAGGGTTGGGTTGGGGAGGTGTCAACTGCCTGAAGTCGATCTTTGTCGGGAAGGACCACCTCGGCTTGGGTAGGTGGGTGGGAGTTATGTGAATCTTTGGGATCGTGAATCGCCCCGGTGTGGATAAGGTGGACTCTTTTTGGTGGATCTTGGTTGTGTGTGGGGAGTGGGTTGTTCGTGACGTTGGGTCCTAGGGGGGGCATGATGAGATGTTTGTCGATAGGGTCCTGAACCTCATGGCCTTGACTGTAGCATTGGTCGGTGTCATGACCATCTTGTTGATGGTGGTATTGGCAATATTTGGGTGGGTTATGGGAAGGGAGTGGATTGGTAGAGGCCTCGGTTCCAAGGGTTTGGTGCCTTCGACTAGAACCCAGGGACTTTAGACAAAGGCATATAGAGTGGGGAGAAGGTTCGTTGACCCACAGGTTGGTATCTTGGGGCTTGATTCTTTGCTCCCGAGGCATCGAGAAAAAGGTGTGGCATGGCGGACCTTGGTTGGGAAGAGATTGGTGGTGACCATTCCGACCTCTGAAGTTCTTGTATTGGCGAGCCACTCGGACTGCATTGGTATTCGATTAAGCGTTCTTGGTGATCCGATCTTGGTCAAACAGACCTGTTTCATTGCATCCTCTATCTGCATCCCCATATCATGCAAATCTGCGAAGGTGGGGAAAGGGATCAAGATCATCTTCTTCATTAATGCTTTGGAGATTGCGCACAATCATCGAATTTGATCTCTATCGGTTGGCCTCAAGGTCATCATCGATGCCTTGGCTCTCCACCGGGTGTGAAATCGAGAAAAAAGACTCTTTAGGCTCTGCCTCGTCGTCTCGAGATCACGAGTCGTGACCTCGATTTGCGTGTTGTATGAATATTGTGCAAGGAAGGCCTCGGCCATCTCATCGGTTGTTTTCACATCATCATCGAGTTTTGAGTACCAAGTGGATGCCACACCGGCGAGTTCGGCCGAACAAAGAGCTTTTGCGGTCGGGTTAGGCCCATTGGTCTTAAGGCGTCGAGAATAACAGGAGGTGGACCATAGGATCCTCGGACCCATCAAAGCGATCGATCTGGGGCATTTTAAATCTGTCGAGGCGAGTCACGGCCACATCGATATAAGCGTCTTCGATATTTGGGATGGCCTTAGCCCTTGAGACTTCTTAAGAGCTTCTCCAACTTGCTCAATTTGGTATCTGGTCTACCTCGAACTCAAATGGAAGTCAGGGTGCTTAGGGGTAATGTTTTTGGGCGGTTGTGGTAGAAGCGGGGCGGAACCCGGCCAGATTGGATGACTGTGTCCTCTTGGGTGTTTTGTGGGTTAGGCGAGCATTTTGTGGATTTGGGAGGTATTACAGGCGACTGGGCATTTTGAGGGTTTGGAGGGCATTACGGCGGCGGTAGTTGTTCGAGTAATGGGGCCGGGTGGAGGAGGAACTGATTTGAAGCGAGCCTTGCGTTCTGCTGTTATGTCTGATGATCAACTTTCGGTGTTGGGCCATAATGACTTTGTTATGCAGAAAATTCCGCTGGCGGATAGCATCATCTTGCATTTGCTTCATGCTTTTCGACCATCTGGCGCATCATCGCCTCTATTGTTGGATTCTGTTGTTCCATCTGAAAAAGCGGCAAGGGTGTCTCTATAGCGAAATGGGAATCTCAACCCGACTATCTGTCTCTAAAGTAGGCTTCTTGTACCAATAATCTCTGCTCACGATGAATTGCGTTTCCTCGGTCTCCTTCTAAAAGCAGGGGTAGTGAATGGAACCTTGGATGTCCGTCAACTAGATCCTCGGATCGGTTGGTCGGCGACCTCGTGTCAGTTAGCTTAGGAAATATCGGCGGGTTCGGAAGCAATTGTGCTACAAAGCGTCCTAGCAAAAGGATAAATAAAAGCGAAAAAGAAATAAATAACCCGAAATAAAGCAGGCGGCATAACGGCTTAATTTGAATACACCACACGATCGGGTATACAAGCAGGCGACATAACGGCTTAAATTGAATACACCACACACGATCGGGTATACAAGCAGGCGGCATAACGGCTTGAATTGAATACACCACACACGATCGGGTATACAACAACACCACGGTTAGTAAAATTTGGCTATACCGCCCTCAAATCTTGGTCAATATTCTGTATCAACATTACGATAAAGCTGAATCGATATCCATGGACAATTGATTCCCAAATCTTTGGATAATGCCCGAACTGATTCCCAAATTCAAAAGCGATGCCCTTGAACTGATGCCCAAACTCATCTTGATACATGCATTCCTGTGAGGCACACTCTAACAAGCACATAGCGAGATAAGTGAGAGCCAAAACACCCCTATGTTGGGGTAGGGTTTCCTGTCCTATTTTGTCGGGAACTAGGGTTTCACCTACGCACCAATGACTTCAAACAACCTATAAGCGGGTAAGCAACTTTGTCCTAGTTTGGAATGGTCACTATGGATCGAATATGCACTAGGTCGAATGGTCAAAAGGGTGCCCGGTAAAACCGGGTTTGTGTTCCCATCTTGGCGAGGCAATGCAAGCAAGCCTTATGGACATGCCTTGACAAGACAAGCCTCGAGCAAACCGCTCGAGGAATAGCGGATGGCAAACCACGGTGTCCTAAGCGCACCAATGCAAATGCAATGCAAAGAAACACACAAATGTAGTCAAAACCGGATATCAAGAGTTGAGTCAAGTTCTCTAAATCCCAGTGAGTCGCGAAGCGTAACAACGCCCATGAGGACCTACGCCTGACTCGGACTCGATTTTTGTTGCGGTTCTCAATCTCGAACCAAAGAGTCCAAATCAAACCGTCGTTTTGAAGGAAAGCAGTTTTTGAAAGAAGTGCCAAACATGGGTGCTTTGCGGATATGAGTCGCCACCTAAATATTTTAAAATGGGAAATTTAGGAAACCACGACTCGGTGCCAAAAGGCCGCGTGTCGTCATCACCAAAGTTGGCTCGGGAACTTGGAGTACGATTAGGGAAAGGTCACATCGTGAGCACCCCCTCTCGCCGATCAAAACCGGCCTCTACTAATCATGATATCGATTTTGAAAACATTGTATGCTCTTATTAGATTATTAGCCTAGGATTACTATGTGATGCTCATGACAAACAAGTATAAATGGGCGTCTGAATTGGAACAAAACATTTCATGTTTGTTTGTGAAAGGTGGTTTGCTACCCATGAGTAGGCTTAAAATCTGATTTTGCCACAATCTAGTGGGCTTAACAAACAATCGATGAATTGCTCCAATTCAAATAACTCAACCTCCACCCACAGGCATTCAAAGGCGGTTATATCACATAAGCATTTAGCCTCATGGCAAGCATGCTATCATGGCAACACTCACCGCATGCAAGGATGCTAAAGCATAACCACTTCGAGTACTCCAAGCCAAAAGCAGAAAGCTTATTAGAAATCATGCATGATCCTAAAATATCTGAGAATGCCTAATGCAACACATGCAAAAATGCAACTATAGCGAGCTCGGCTATTCTAGAGATGGCATATGAAATGCAACGGCTAACATGTATTCAACTTAGAATTGAAATACAAATGCGGTTTGTATGATCTTGCAAAGCGATGCATGCAATCTGAGATGAATGATGCAAACATCTTTGTCATCTTTGTATGCTAATTGAAATATGCCTATATCTAACCATTCAAAGCGGGTAAATAAAAGGGAGAAAGAAATGGGGTTGGAAGACATACATCACACTCACACACCCTTATTACATTTATGCCCTCATGTGAGAGGTCGAATAAATAATATCTGATCGAATAAAAAGAATATCTGATCAAAATAAATATCTGATTCTAATTAATTAACAAATTAATTACAAAAGAATTGAGACTGGCGTGCAAGCCAGGGACTGCCTCGCTTCTGGTGGATAGTATATGCTGGGCTGCTCGGCGCAGAAATCCACTGGGATGCCCTGATTAGCCTCTGTTTGCAATTTTCCTCGAATTGCGTGCGGATTCGAAAGGCGATAATTCTTCATTTTCTTTAGCGGAGGCGGGGAAAGAGGCATAGCGATGTATTTCACAAATATATGCATGTCTCGATCCTCGCGCCACCAATCACGCATATCGATGCATGATGGCGAGGAAGCGGTGCACAACTCAATATTGGGATGAATACACATGAATACTACGAAAAATGGGATGCCTCGAAATCGTGCTTGCAGACGCATAAGCGGCGATCTTTGAAGATGAAAATCGGATAAAACCGAAGTGCCTCGAAGTGCGTGCCTGGTAGCATAAGCGAAAACGAAACCAAAATGGAGATCGAGATAAAAGCTGGAGTGCCTCGAAATCGTGCTGCAGACGCATAAGCGATGATGTCGATGAAAATCGGATAAAACGAAGTGCCTTGAAATCGTGCACTGCGGACCGCATAAGCCGGCGATGATGAAAGAATGAAAATCGGATAAAACCGAAGTGCCTCGAAGTGCGTGCCTGGTAGCGCCGTCGAAGCGATGATGAAAGAATGAAAATCGGATAAAACCGAAGTGCCTCGAAGTGCGTGCCTGGTAGCGCCGTCGGCGATGATGAAAGAATGAAAATCGGATAAAACCGAAGTGCCTCGAAGTGCGTGCCTGGTAGCGCCGTCAGCGATGATGAAATGAAATCGGATAAAACCGAAGTGCCTCGAAGTGCGTGCCTGGTAGCGCGTCAGCGATGATGAAAGAATGAAAATCGGATAAAAGCAAAGTGCCTCGAAGTGCGTGCCTGCGCGCCGTCGGCGATGATGAAATGAAAATCGGATAAACCGAAGTGCCTCGAAGCAGCGTGCCTGGTAGCGCCGTCAGCGATGATGAAATGCAATGAAATGGCATACGGAATCTTGGGATGGACTTACACCAACATGGGAGAGCCTCGGCTCACTCGCATAGGAAGCCGTCGGGTAAAAATAAAATTGCCTCGAAAGCAGCGCCAGGACGCATAAATCGAGGCAATGGCATACAAGCATGAAAATGCAAATTGGGCTTCTACGCCAACATGAGAGGGCCTCAACCACACTCACATAGGCTGCGGAATGATAAAAAAGAGGTGCCTCGAAGTCGTGCCCATTGTACATAAGCCCGCAATGCAAAAATGATCTGAATGGCATGGGAAATGATAGGCAAGCATGGTAATGGAATTTCAGCACCTCAATAAAGGGGAAACGAGCCCCGAAACAAGTCGAAACGACAGCCGAAGCATGCATTCATCCCGAAAGTACGAAATTAAGCCCCGAAATGGCCTATAGCCATGCTATACATGCAAAATATGATCATGGCAGCAAGAACAGTAGCAAGGCAGTCCCAAATATGGGATTTTTCAGTAATAAACATGGCCAAAATGCAAGCATAGATAAGGCAACAAAAGCTACATAAGAATACGGTAAAAGAGAGGGTTTTCAAAGCAAGTAGTTTATAGAAAATTCAAAATAGAAAAATTTTCTTCTACAACATGAAAGAGGGCCCAAAAATAAGCATATATGCAGAAGATGGCAGCCTCTAAATCATAAGACAAATATGCTAGAAATAGAAGGCAAAAATGAAGCCACAAGAGGGTATAACCTAAGACATGCAATCTATACACCAAATGACCAAACCTTCTTCATGAAACATGTAAAGGGGTCAAAATAAGACTAAAACCAGTAGGGGTCGAAGTCCTAAAACCAAACACAAATAGGTCAAAAATTGCATACAAAAGTGGCACACTTGATGAAATTTGAAGGAGGTGGTAGATACAAAGGCCAAATGAAGTTGAGCCTATCTACAATGTTGTAGAGAGGCTCATTTTAAGCACAAAATCAGTAGGGGTCGGACCCCCAAAAACCAACACAAATAGGTCAATTTTAGCATGCAAAAATGTTACCAACTTGAAGAATATTGAAGGAACTAGTGTATACAAACACCAAATGAGGTTGAGCCCTTCTACAAAGTTGTAGAGGGGCTCATTTAACTACAAAAGCAGTAGGGGTCAGGCCCCAATTCTCAACCAATTAAAGTATAGAAAAGGATCAAGAAAATGCCTAAAAGTTGGTTTTGAGCACTTACCCTTGAAGTCTTGTCTTTCTTTGATTCTTGGCTCTGATTTGTAGCTTCTCAACCTCTGAAATTCACCTCCTTGCTGCTGAAGTGATGGTAGGGATGGTGAGGCTAGGTGTTGATGAAGGAATGGCCTTGGCACTTGAAGCTTTTTGGAGTTTAAAGCTATGAAAATGAGGAATTTGGTTAAGTGTTCTTGAGACCAAAATTTCTAACCTTGAAGAAGGAGGGAGGGCCTTCAAATAGGCAAGAAGATGGGGTGTAAAAGGGAGGAAAGCATCAATCTTTCCCTCTGAAATATCCCAGGATGAGGAGACACTTTGAAGCAGTGGGCAATTTGGAGCAGTGGAAGCAATCTGGCCCGGCAGTAGTTTTGCTCAAGGTGGCGGCCGACCACCCACCATGGCCCGACCACCTCCTATGGTAGGCCGACCACCTCAAAAATCAACTTCAAAATTTCGGCCGACCACCATACAAGAGTGTCCTCCCATGTGTGTAGAATAAGGCCCAGTCGGGTGGCAACAGAACCAGGAGTCACAACATAGAGCTTGAAGGAGGCCCAAAATGAAAGGCACAATTTACGGCCGACCACCATACCAAAGTGTCCTCCTAGATGTGTGCAACAAGGTTCCAAGTAGGAAATTGGCAACAGCAGGCGAGTCACAACATAGAGCTTGAAGGAGGCCCAAAAATGAAACTCACGGTTTACGGCCGACCCGATGGTTAGTAGGGTCCTCCAGGTCCCTCATCACAGATATGTAACTTTGGTTGGAAGAAAATACCCCCAAGGTGTTCAACATTGGCGGGAAGTGAGCAAAAGCGGGCTCGGGAGGAAAGCCCAGTTATCTGGGATAATTGCTGGCCTCCACCCCATGATCTTCCGATGTTGAAGCAGAGGTACCTTCCAAGTTTGAACAAAAACTAATGAGAAATGAGCGTTCGGGGCCAAAAGCAGAGCAAATCGGGATCGAAAATGAAATTTGAGTCTTGGGAAGTGGTGTTCGGCGAAAGTGGGTATCCGCGACCCAGTGTCCTCTGGAATGACAAAAGCAGTACTGCCAAAAACCGGAGAAGATGGATCACGAAATGAATGCTCGGGACCAAAACCGCTCGGTTTGGGGTCCAGCAAACTATGAGCACCGAAAGTGGCATCTGACCCTGAAGTGAGCATCGAGGCCCCAGGTTCCTCGAAATATTAAAAGCAGGTCTCCGCCAAAAACCGGAGAAGGTGATGCAAAATGAATGCTCGGGGCCCAAATCACGCGCCGGTCCCGAAATGGGTCGCCGCAGTGGTGATCGAAGTGGGCATCGAGGGCCCAGTGTCCCTCGGAACACTAAAGCACATGCCAAAAACCGGAGAAGGCTTGATGCAAAATGAATGCTCGGGCCCAAATCCATGATTGGGGTCCGAAAATGGAGTCGCCGGAAGTGGTGATCGGCCGAAGTGGGCATCGGGGCCCAGTGTTCCTCGGAACACTAAAAGCAGTCTCATAAAACCGGAGAAGTCGGAGATGGTTAGGCGGTCCCGAGCCGAGGCACCTGACCCTATGACGGCCCCAAAGAGCAAGACCCGAAGGCAAAATGGCCTATGACCACGAAAAGTAGCCACGCCACCGGAGATAGTCTACAAGACCACTCCCTTCCCTCGGGAAAGAAAGCAGAAAACCAAGCACGGTTATGGCAAGAGACAAGGTAGAGAAAAAGGGTTCGGGAGTCCGGAGGCAGGGCGCACGGCCGCGACTCTGAAACTCTTGAGCAAGCACATGATGCAACATCACCGAGCACTCAACCGGTGACGTCTGAGTCTTAAGGTCGGTCAAAAATGGGGTGTCTACAGTACGTTTCTTTTTTTTTTTTTTCTGCTTTTCATTTCTGCTCTATATTTTCTGTACTCTGTACACTGCACATACTGTAGTCTGCTTTATACTGACTGTATACTGCACACACTGTACACTCTACACAATACACTGTACAACACATGGCTCTGCTGTTTCTGTTTTATTCTTATACTCTGCTTTGTCTGATAAGCATACTGGTATTTATTCTGCAGTTGTGGGTCTATGCCTACTTTCCTAGGCTAGCCCCAGTGCCAGACGCGGAGACCCCTCTTGTCGTCCCATTCTCGCTACTGCTTTTGGAGAGGTGCGTCTGAAGGCCGGAGGCGTTTAGCTTCTTTCACGCTATTTCGACACTATCACCCCTGCCGAAGTATGTTTTACTTATAGTTCATTTAAGTTCCGCTTTTCATTGTATGTTTTCAACAACAGTAGATAACAAACTGTATTTCATTTTCAGATCACTTGGAAGCCTTGGGCTCCGTTGCCAACGACGATTCGGGACCGATTTGCCGGTGTTGAGGAGACCTCGCGTTTCTGGATTCTGCTGGAGGGCCCGATCTGTCGGGCTTGGTACTGGCGGCGTTTCTGCACTGCACCTTGGGTTACAGAGCAGAGATAGTCCGGTTCACCCTCCTAAGCATATGAAGTCCGAGAGTTTCCTTCGGCGAGATGGTTGATTATACGATCGGTTGGGAGGCAGATGGCTTCAGAGGCGAGGGCGATTACTCTGAGTACGTCCGGACCATCATCATGCATCCTCTGAGCGGCGGTCGCTGAGCTGAGCGAGAGAGACCTGTGGCGCCAGCGACTGGAGCGGGAGCAGGGGCTGGAGCAGGAGCGTTGAGAAGAGCTCGAGCCCGCGGCAGGGATGGAGTTCAGAGAGGGCGGGGGACCGGTTGGCCTGCTCTGCCCACTTCGCTAACATACAGGGGGCAGGGTGGGACGACCTACCAGATCCCCTTCGCTCCTCCCCCAGCCGATCACGAGTTAGTCGGCTTCCACGACTTGCCTCCGGTATGTATTACTTCATATTGCATCTTGCATTGGCATTTCATTTCAGTTTATTTGATATTCAGTAGAACACTGATGCATCTGATACTTTTGCAAGCGTCCTCCGAGTACACCCAGCAGTCCCTGGAATTGAACGCCTCCATGATGGGGATGTTGTAGCGGACTTTCGACCTTCTGGTCCTCTACAGTATTCCAGTATGTTCTTCTGACCACAGTGTCAAACCATACATAAACTGCTTCACATGATCTGATGCATCACACAGCACTTGACACACTGATCTCATGGCATCTGATACACTGTGTTCATACACTGCATTCTGCACTGATAAACTGCTCATAGCATTCACACACTGTACTCATACACTGCATTCTACACTGATAAACTGCTCACGGCATTCATACACTGTACTCATACACTGCATTCTACGTTGATAAACTGCTCATGGCATACTGATGCGTTTGCCTCTTATACTTTTTAGCCTCCCTTCCAGATTCCTCCGGTGGGGGGGACTCCAGCCGGACCTTCTATTTCCACCCGGGATGGCAGAGTATACCCCCGCACCAAAGCGGGGCGCACCTATGTAGGGAGTAGCTCACAGGCTCCAGTCCCTGATGATGATGATGATGATGGGGAGGAGGAGTCCGAGGCTGAGGCTGAGGCGGAGGCTGAGTCCTCCGAGGAGGAGACCGGAGACGGCTCGGGCTCAGGCTCAGATGACGATGTTGATGTCGATGTTCCTGGACCCTCATCCAGGAAGAGGATGAGGGCGGACCCCTAGACCCGAGGCCTTTTGACATTAATCCAGATTTTTGATGTCTTTCTTCTTTTCTGTATTTTTTCTTTTTTGTTGATAACTAGAGTACCTTGTACTGCCGCAGGCAGGTTTTTGCTTCTAAAGCTTTGCACTTGGAAAAGATGACAAAATGAAACAAACTTTTTATCTGAAAAAGTGTTACATTCTGTACATTTCATATCTTGCATCGCATTGCATCATGTTACACCTCAATGTAAATGAAATTGATCTGCTGTCTGAAAATTGAACACTTGCAATGTAATAACCAAGTAACGAACCAACTAACAGCAAAACAACTCATACCAATCACTGCTCAACCTGAACACACAACCCATACACTACTGAGGATTAACCTGCATACAGCCCACAACACAACACTTGGTTCATTCTGCACACGGCAAATCCTGAACAAACAGCCCAATCTGACAAGTCGGACTATAAAGGTGAAACCGGCTGAAGTTGAAGCACACTCAGATGCCCCAAATTTTCCCTTTCTCCTTTTGCTTCGTCTAAATGTAGATACTGGCGCAGCACTCTGAGCATAAACGATTTTTTTGAAATTGAAAAGGTTTTTTTTTTTTAACCGGGGTATCGAGCCTACAATTGAACACGGCGGAAAAAGACTTAAACAAAAGGCGCACGACCTAAACACAATGAGACACACTCGGAAAAGACCCAAAACAAGAGTTGGGCTAAACATGATAAAAGACACGACACACGGACGTGTTTGCAAAAACAAAAGGCCTCAGATCTCGAGGAGCCAGTTCTTCCGGGTGTCATTCCCACCCTTTCTGATTTGTGATTCTCACATCACTCGGCCCTCAAGCTCGGTTTTTCTCTCAAAACCCTTTTACTCACTTTTCTCTCGATTTACACCTCTCCATTCTTTATTCTCTCATTTTTCATCCCTCCCCTGGGTGTTTGATAGATGAATAGGAAGTCGTGGGTTTACACCCAACATTGTTAGCTCGCGATTGTTTCTTCCGGTGACGTCTAGTCGATATTTCGAATAGGGAAAGCTTCTTCCGGCAAATAGGGTGCCTTTCTAGCAAGTATGTTGACGGTGGGGGAAAGACAGACCATCTGACTCGACCGTGCCCCTAGCTCATTACTTTGACCATTTTTTGTTTTGGTTTTCTACTAAAACAGTTTTGACCAAGATGAAAGTCGGATTAACATACTTGTTCGATTTTTTATTTGAAAATCATGCAAGTCAGACTGTGAGTACTAAAAATTTTCCTTTTCCGGTCCAAGAAAATGGTCCGGTTTTGGAAAATGAAATAGTTTTCGAGAAAATAGTCAACCTCAGTAAAAATTTTCAAAAACTATTTTTGCAAACGGTCGTTGCTCAACGAGCACGGAACCTACTCTTGAGATGCATGACCTCGGACCCATAGCAATGGAAAATTGCCCCTTGTCTAAGGGACACTGCATGGCAACGGAAAGTTGCCCCTTGTTTAATAGCACCATGGCACACTGTATGGCAACGGAAAGTTGCCCCTTGTTTCAAGCGGCATGCATACCGAAGCCAATCCTTATTAGTGATGATCGAACCCTCGGATGCGGGGAAGGCGAAGATGGTCAGAACCAATATATGGACACAGTCACTGTGAAAGCATTGATGGTTGGATTTCAAGAGGAAGTTGACTATGCGGTTCCGGTTGTCACAACCAAACTATCGGGTTCAGAGGAGTCAAAGATAATCAAAACCATTACATGGACTGAGACGCTATGAAAGCGTTGGGGGCTGGACTTCAGGACGAAGTTTCCTACGTATCCCAAAGATGGGAATCAAGCCTTACGTAGTTCCGGTTAAGGTACACTCGAGTATTTTAACCTTCGCTTTTTAGGCTCTAACTTTTGCCAAGGTGCCCGATGCGGGTTTTCGACCTTGCGAGCTTTGTTTTTCTTTTCTTTTCATTTCCTTTTTCGCTTTTTTTTTTTTGCCCTTTTTTTTTTGTTTGTTTTTTTTTTTTTTTTTGTGTTCTTTTCTTGCTCTAACTTTTGCAGGTCGCCTTAGGGTTTTCGCCAGCGAGCCTCTCAAGGGTAAAACTGTAGCTAGTCCATGCCAAATGGTTTTGAAATAGAAGCCCTCTGTATCCAGGAAAATGACTGTCGTATTGGTTTGCAGAAGAAATCATCACGGTTGCTTCACGAGCCTCTTCCGGTGAGATCTGATCTTCTCGATCTGACTTTGGTGCCTCTTGCTCGAGGGCTGCTTCAAATTGGGCCACACGGGCCTCACATGGCGGCTGACTGTTGAAGGCTCTGAACGGATTCTAGGTTCGAAACAAACAGATTGAATCTTGAGGCCGAGAGCGATCCTAGTCTGTGCAATCTCAAGAGCGATTCCACACAGGTCTTCACAGGACCGCGCAAAACATTTTGTTTTTGAAAGTTTTTAAGAAAGCGACAAATCGCTCGCGCTGAAGATAGTGTGGAACCAGTCTAGATCAAGCCAGGGTCCTTCTCGGACTCACCTTGTGACAGCATGATTTCATTCATTAAAAGCTCGGCATGCCTCTTTCTCTCAATTTGATCAAAGTTTTGCAAAACCCGAAATTCCTTCCTCTTCGTTTTTTTTTTTTTACCAAGGGTTCTCTTGAAAAATTGAGTTAATGCAATGAGTTTGGCGCAGAGAGAAAGCGAGATGTCTTGTCAACCCATTCAATTCTCCGCATAATCGCTCAAGGCAAACACTAAGTGAGGGAACATGATAGCCACAGCCGTTTCATTCAAAACTTCCAACTGCAACTGGCTTCTCAGTAGAGACACACTCAAAAGGAAAAACAAAAGGGGTATTTACAAAGCGGTGTTCGAGGCAACAACCCCAGAATCACCCGATATCCTATACAAAGGGGATGACTTGTTACAACAAGACGCACTTAAGCAAAAAGTGACTCAAGATAATGAGGCAGACTCAAAACAAAACAAAAGATGACTCGATACCCAAGCTAGAATTTACAAAAATAGCAATCACAGATGCTCAAAATGCGTGCGACGCCACATCAAAATCTTGGGTGCCGCCCACGGTAGTCCAACCCTAATCACATACTCGCAGACGTTGTCCTCAAAATCCAATAACTGGGTAGTAACGGACTTGGCTGAGGTGGGCGGGAGGATAACCTCGTTGTCGATCAAGTCTTGCACCTCATGACGGAGGCAGAAACAATTATCGGTAGCATGCCCTGTTTGCTGGTGGTACGCACAGTACAAAGCAGGATCATGGGTAGCAGGGAGATTCTTCGGGAGAGGCTTCGGCTCAAGAGGTGTAAGATGCCCCTTTTTAGCCAAAATTAGAAGTTCCCTAGACAAAGGCATGTAGAGAGGATGAAAGACTCGGCGCCCTCGAGGTAGGTACTTTGAAGTCTGGGTATTCTTGCTAGACGCACTAGCGAAAGGGTCGGCGGGCGCTGCCTTGACTTTCTGATCTTTCCCGGGTGCAGGGTTGGGAATGAGAGGAACTGTTCTGGCATGACGGGGCCTATCCCGGTTTTCTGACTGACCTGAACTACCCTCAGGTGGAGTGGGGAAAACGGCATCCACAACCTTGGTCACAACTGGGGATACTTGCTGTTTACTCATCCCCCCGGCTTTCAAAGCCTCGACTGCCCACAGCAGTTGTTCGATGGGATCGGCGTCTGCCTTCATTTTGTTCTTGCCTCTATCCTCAGCCTGATCGAGGGTTTGGGTTGAGGTGGATACGTCATTGCCATAGTTGGAGGCCATCTCCGGTTGGCTAAGATCGATCACAATCCGTCCCAACAACGGGGGCTCCTGGGGTACAAAATTCCCGGCATATGGCACAGCATGTGGTGAGGCTGACATTCCGTATGCGAGATCCGCCACGGACCTCTAGAGGTCACCTATCATTCCCATCAATTCGAATGTGGTGGGCTCACGAGCTGATCTGTTGGGGTCCAGACCGGGTCTTGAAGAGCAACTGGTGGATCTGATATATCAACATCAGTCTCACTTTGCAGGGTGATTCCTTGATCTAACGTGGCTGTCATAACCACGATCTCTTCGGAATTCTGCGTCATTGTAAGTTTTGCCTCAGCAACGGGGAACACTAGCTATTCTGTAACTCGCTGAACTGAAAGGAAAAGCAAGCAGCATTTCAGCCCAAACGGATCAAACACAGGTGCAGCTGAACAACTATACTCTACTACTGATCACTGTTCCCCAAACTCACTGCCCCAATAACACTGAATCGGATGCCCACAGATATAACTGATTCTCACAAATACTGATACTGATGCCCTCGAGTCTAATATTCAAACTTGCAAACCAATATGTGCGTTCCTGCAGGGATACACTCTAAAAGCACATAGCAAGTAAAGAGAGCCAAAGCACCCTTATGTTGGGGTAGGGTTTCCCTGTCCTATTTTGTCAGGAGCTAGGATTTCACTACGCACACAGCGGTTTCAAACAGCCTAAAATCGGGTGAGCAACCTGTCCTACTTTGGAATGGTCACTATGGATTTTGATATGCACTAGGTCGAACGGTCAAAAGGGTGCCGGTAAACCGGGTTTGTGTTCTATCTTGGCGAGCCACAACCGGTCAGCCTTATGGCATGCTTTGACAAAGTCAAGCCTTCGGCAAACTGCTCAGGAATAGCAGATGGCCAACACGGTGTCCTAGGTGCACCAATGCACATGCAATGCAAAGAAACACATAAGTGCAGTCAAAACAAGATATCATGAGTTTGAGTCAAGCTCTCTAAATCCCCAGCGGAGTCGCTAGAAACTGTAACACGTCCCGCGGGGGACCTCGCTACAGTTCGGACTCGATTTGTGTCACGGTTCTCAATCTGAACCAAAGAGTCCAAATCTGGCAAATCGTTTTGAGAAAACAGATTTTTGAAAGAAGTGCCAAACATGGACTGCTTTTCCAGATATAGAGTCGCCACCTAAATATTTTTTAATGGGAGAATTTAGGAAACCCTGACTCGGTGCTAAAGGCCACGTCTCTGTCATCACCAAAGTTGCCTCAGCTCGGGAACTTGGGTACGATTGGGGAAGGTCAGCTATAAGCACCCCCTCTCGCCCGATCCGAAGATCGGCCTCTACTAACCGTGATATCTTGTTTTGAAAACATTATGTGTTCTTATTCCGGTTATTAGCCTAGAATTACTATGTTATGCGCACAGCACACCAGTATAGACCAAATCACCTAAATTGGAACAAAACATTTCATGTTTGTTTTGAAAAATGGTTTGCTACTCGTAAGTAGGCTAAAATGCAGGTTTTGCCACCCTCAAGTGGGCTTTGGAAAAGATGATTTTACCACTATCTAGTGGGCTTTAAACTCACGGTTTTTAATGCATTATCCCAATTTAAGCAATTCGACCTTCATCCACAGGCATTCAAGCAGTTATATCACATAAACAGCTAGCCTCATGGTAAACATGCTATTATGGCAACACTCACACGCATGCGGTATGCTAAAGCATAAAAGCTTACCTAGTACTTCGTGCCAAAATAGAAACTAGTTAGTAATCATGCATGATCCTAGTTCATGTTAAGTGACTAATGCAGCGCATACAGAATGTCATTAGAGTAGGCTCGGCTAATCTAGGGATGACATGTGAAAATGCACAGATAGCACGTATTCAACTTGGAATTGAAATGCTTATGCAGTTAGCATGATGCGCCGAGCCCGGTGCAGGCAATACTAATGAATGATGCACACATGCATAGCATAAGGATGCTAAAATAGATATGCCCTAATACTAACCATCAAAGCAGGTAAATAAAAGGGAAGAAAGAAGTGGGGGTTGGGAGACATACACACACTCACCCACGCTTATTACAGATTTGCCCTCGCTCGGAGGAACCAAATGAATATTACAATTTAATTAACCTACAAGCTAATTAAATATTACAGACAATTAAATTAATTAATCTAATTTAAACATTAAAGGCCTCGGGAAGAGGATTCGATGCAATGCATGCTCGGTCCCGACCGGAAAGTCACTGCCATGCGCAAGCTGCCTCTGTTTTCCCTGCTCTGTCCCTCTGTAGATTGCCAAAGTCTCAGGGTTTGCTCTCTAGATGCTAGGGAACACCACTGGCTGAAGGAGGACACCACCGGCCGTAGTATGTGATCATCGGCTGTTGATTGAGCTATCGGCCACCCATACATGGCCGGTCGGCACTAAACACTGTCGGTCGGCCAAAAATTCCTGCAGAACCTACAATTGATAGCAGCAGAGGGCAAGGCATGGCATGGCAATGCATTTCAAGCAATGTATGCACCAATCACTCCCCTTTATCATGTTTATGACTCAAAGGGCCATGATCCTTGGTTCTTGGACCATCAATCACGCATTTCCATGCATGATGGCCCAAAGAACCAAGTGTGCACTTTGATATGGAATGCAATGCACATAATCAAACAAATGGAACTCAACCTCTATCACAAACAATTCAAGAGGCCAATGATGCATGCTAATGCAATGCAACCTAAGCATGTTAGCTAGTATGCAACATGGAGATACCAAGAAGCATACAAGGCATGCAAGGCATGGGACAATGCTACCAACAAGTATGCAAGACATAATGTGGGTATTCAAGCATGCAAGCAAGCATGTGACTTCATTCAATCATGTGATTTCAATCATGCAACAACTCACCAATATGCTACAACATACAAGGAGTGCATGCAACAAACAAAGAGATGGACTTAAACATGATTTAGGCAGCCCTAACTAGGCCTAAAACAGTGGCCAAAAACTCAAGAAATGGGACCAAACACACATACACACATGCACATGTTGATAGGTCAAAACTTAAGCATACGAAGGCAACTTTTAAGCACACTTAAAACGGACTAAGCATGGACTAAGGGCATGCACAAAAGCTCTGAAATTATGTTAAAATGTTGTCTTACCAATTAAACAAAGACAAGCCAAGCATGCAACATGGTCCAAAACTTAAGGCTAACAAACCAAAATGCAAAGAAGCTATGCAAGGCATGCTAAAGTCGACCCAAACAACTAAGGACAGACCTCAAACATGGCAAAACCAACATGAAAGCTTCACAAAGCCAAGCCTAAAACATGTTAGAACAATGGTATACAACCTAAGACATGTTAAGGCAACAAAGTGGCATTACAAGGCATGTATGCTAAGCAAGCATGGTGTACCAAAACCAACTAAAAACAGAGGCATATTATGACATAATAAGCATCAAAAATAGCTAAGGCATTGTCAACAAGAGCCTAAGCTAGGTGCTCCCTCAAGAGGCAAAAATAGTCCATTTCAAGGATAACAAGGAGAGAGGGTGGCCCTCTCCTTCTTGGAACCTTAAGGCACCATCCTCACCTCTGAAATCCCTCAAGATTTCAGTGGTGAGGAGGCCCAAACACTAGGGTCCCGAAGCTCACTCAAAAAGGCACAAAATGGAGCCTTATAAGGCTTAAGAGTGGTCAAACAACCTCAAACCTTGAAGCAACCTTAAACAACTATTTAGAGGGCCTAAAAACATAACTTTTATATATTATATGTTAGGCTCAAAAACAGTTGTAAGGTAGGAAAAAATACAATGCAAAAATGGGGTAAAAAGGGACTAGTTTCTCACCCTTGAAGACTTTCTTCACATATAGTAGACCAGCTGCCTCCTTGAGCTCAAACCAGCTCCAAAGCTCCAAAAACAAACCTCAAGGACCCCATCCCTAAGAGAAGGTGTGATGGTGGGTGTTTGTGAGCAAAAATGAGACAAAAACACACACTAGAGAGGGGTATAGAGATAGGATATGAACAAACCCTAACCCTAAAACTCAAAGCTCTAAAAATGCTGTCTAAAATGTCCAACCCCCATGCCAAGAGAAGAAGCCCTCTCTTACAGGCAATTCCCTCTTGTAAGGCTTACAAAACAAGCCGTCCAAGAGAGAAATCCCTCCATACACGTGTATGGAGGGGAACAGAGTGGGTGCCAGCTATCACAGCTGGCACAAAATATCTGCTAAAAGCAGATGAACAGTGGTCGGCCAGCCAAAAGTGACTTTGGCCAAAATTTATGGCCGGTCGGCCAAACATTTGGCCGATGGCAACAAGAGACAGCCGGTGGCCTCAAGCCATGGCCAGTGGTGTATGGGGATGGCTCAAAAGGCATTCCCTGCCCCTCAAAGGCAAAGCACAAGTGTTTGGTGCAAAACCAGACACAAAACAGTCGAGTCGAGAGGTCCTGAGACGAGGCGCGCTGCCAAGGCTTCTGGGAACTCAAGACGAACACAAACATGGATGATCACCTAGTGTTCTAACGGTGACGTCCAAGTCTTGAGGACGGTCAAAAATGGGGTGTCTACAATGTAGAACCACACCAAGTCAAGATAGGGACTAAGGCATTATTTTCCCAACTGTGTAACTTAGTGTATGTTCGTTCTGTAACTGTGTAGGGTTGGCATCCGAGGACGCTCTAGCTGCTTTTAGCCCAGTGCTCTGTGAGTAACAATGTTGTAAAGATATGTTCAATTATGAATATTTTCTGAATGAACAACTGTATTGCTTTGTGAAATGATATTTGTTACTGAATGAATGTTTGTCCTATTTGTGAACTGTATTCGTGGCATCCATAGCAATTTACTGTTACTGTACTATACTGCTACTATCACAGAGATCTCTGTCGGTTCCCATGTTTGGAACCACTACTGTTTACTGATATGATGGCAATCAACTGACTGTTCGGTCTGTTAAGACCTACTGTACTGTTTCGCTATTGGATGTACCACATATGACTGTTATAGTTTCTGAATGACTGTTATGGCATGAAATATGAGTCACAAACTGAATGACTGATATACTGATAAATGATTGTTTTCAATACTGAAAGGACATTCATTCTTAACCTCTTTACGCATATGTTATTCACTGGGCTTTAGCTCACTGCTCATATATATATATGTAGGTGTACAGGCACCGGACCGTTACTAGGAGCGTTAGGCTAAGCCGTTGTTTTGTCAAGCCAACCTTTGTACCTCACCGCGAGGTTCCATGTGCTGCCAAGTCAAGGCTGCTTTGGGGTGTTTTGGGGTCACCCTTTCTGTTTCTGTTTGTATAGTCAGAATGATAGTTGTACCATATTGTTATGGTAGGATTTGGTCCCTATCCTGAATGCCTGTAAATGATGTATGTGTATATTGTCTTGTCTTGAATGTGAATATGTTATGGAAAGTCCTTTTGCATACAGAATGTCACAGCTCATTGGACATCTTTTATTACTGTTTTGGCTTCCGCTAGCCCCTGTACTCTATATTATTGCTATTACTGTTAAGCAGGCCTTCGGTAATCACAGATTACTGGCCGATTATGGTGCTAAACCCATAGGGGCGGGTTTGGGTCGTGACACCATTGCCACACAATAACAAATAAATTGTATCAATTTTTTTCCCCCCTTTTTTTTTTTCATATATCCCAGGTATGCTGAAAATTCATTGGATCATGCTAGCCTCCCTCAACCAATTTGTTGAGCAGAATATCTATGTTAAAAATTAAAATGATTGACTATCAATAATTACATTATTAAATTACATTTGTTTATATAATGTGACATAAACCGAATCCATGTGAGCAAAGAACAGATTGAAGGACCCAAAATGAAATACAGAAAAAATATAAATTATATTTGTGATCCCTACAATATTTTAATTGTGCCAATTTGATTTAAATTGTTTCATTTGTATAAATTTTTCCCTCCAAATTTTTGCATTGTGTAAATTTCATCCAATTGATGACACCTATTAATAAATTAGACACAAAATGATGACAAACAATTGATTCAGAAAGGAATAAAATCATTTCAAATTAGGCACCAACATTTTGGGGGTCATTTCGGAACAAGTTTTTTAATGATGTTTTGATTTTTTGCTACAACGTGAGATAAATAAAAAAAATTCAAAAAAAAACAAAAAGAAAAACACATGCTCGGGATGACTTTTGATTTTTTATTAAAAGATATGTAAAAAGTAGAGTAAATGGAAAGAAATATTTGACTTTTTAGTATTTGTTAGCTTTTTGACTTTTTTATTAACTTTTTTACTTTTAAATTATTTTGGTAGGTTCCCAAACTACCCCATAATTACTTTGAAAGAAAGTGAATATATTACTTTGCTACTTGATTTGAGTTCAATTTTCAAAGAGACTATCACGACCCAAACCCGCCCCTATGGGTTTAGTACGGTAACCGGCCAGTAATCCGAGATTACCAAAGGCCTGCTTAACAGTAGTACAGTAATACAGAGTACAGGGGCATGGCAGAAGCCAATACAGTAAATAAACAATGTCCAATGAGCTGTGACAGTCTGTATGCAAAAAGACTTTTCATACATATATACAGTCAGTGACAAAACAGTATGCACAATATTTATAATCATTCAGAACAGGGACGTAATCCCTATTAAACAAAGATAAGAATATCTATACAAATATACAAAAGCAGAATCTGAACACGGATGGGGAAGCTAAAACACCCCAAAGCCATAGCTAGATAGGCTCGGAATCTCGCAGTGAGGCACAGTAGTTGGCTTGACAAAAAGGGGAGTCTAACCCATGCTTCTAGCTCCGGTCTGGTGCCTGAACACCTACATATATATATAAACAGTGAGCTAAAGCCCAGTGAATAACATAATGCGAAAAGAGGTTTAGAATGAATGTCCTTGCAGTGATGAAAATAGTTCATTGATTCAGTACTTCAATCATTCAGTCATAATAGTCATATGTGGTACATCCATTAGCATAACAGTACAGCAAGCAGTAGGTCTTAAAAGACCGAATAGTCAATGATGGCCATCATAACAGTAGACAAAAGTTCTAAGATAGGAACTGACAGAGATCTCTGTAACAATAGCAGTAACAATAAACAGTAGTTGCTATGGATGCCACAATACAGTTCAGAATAGGGGACATACATTCATTCAGTTAACGGTATCGATTCAGAAAGCAGTTCGGTTAAACAGTCAGAAATATTCATATTTGAACATATCTTTACACAATTGTTACTCACAGAGTTCTAGGCTATAAGCAGCTAGAGCGCGTCAAGCCAACCCTAAACAGTTATAGAACGAACACACACTAAGTTACACATTCGGGAATCAAAGACCGAGTCCTTACTTAGACTCGGTGTGGTTCTACCTCTATATCCTCATTAGGATGCTCTAAACTAGGCCCAGGAATGCCTAGGATGAAATGAGGATGCAAAGATGCACTTTAAAACATTTTCAGAATTTTCAGAAAACATGGGTCTCGCTCGAGCGTAGGTTACTCCGCTCAAGTGTACATGCAGACAAAGGTTTCTGCTCGAGCGTAGACTTACCCGCTCGAGCATACTGCAAAACAGTCAAAAGTGCTGGATGTGTGAAAATCACGCTCGATTGGGCGCTCGACACCCGCTCGAGCGTAAGACACAAGGTCCCGCTCGAGCGTAAGTTCTTCCGCTCGAGCAGACTGTAAAACAATGCGAAGTACTGGATGCACGATTCCCCACTCGAGCGCCACTTTCCCCACTCGAGCTGACTTCATGAATCCAGTATGCAAGCTTGAGCGTGGACTTCCCCGCTTGAGCGTGAGTCCAAAATCTGGAATTTCCAAATTAGAACCTCAAGTTCAAAACCAAGTTTCAAAACACCAATTGCAATCCTCTTGGGCCAATTTTTTAGAAAACACTTCAAAACTCATAATATTACATGTTTCAAAGATCAATTTAGGAAATCAAAGCCCAAGGGTAGTCCAATTAAATCCAATTTCAAACCAAAGTTCATGAACATGACCTCAATTGAATATGCATGACTTTAAACAATTTTCAAGCCTCAAATACTTGCTCTAATGAGCCAATTTCTTCAAAAACATGGTGAATTCATGGTCCTTAACATTAACATGAACATGCATGTGAACACTAGTGAAGAACAACCTCAAAAATGAGAGATATGCACATGCATGCAAAGATTAAGCTTCAATTCAACAATTTAAAGCTAATTCTACACTCTAAACTTCCATAGACCAAGAACCAAGCAAGAACAATCTTAAATACAAGTTCAAGAAGGTAAGGGCTCTACCTCAAGTCTTGAATTAAAGGTAAGGAGGCCCAATTATGCAATCTCTCTTCCAAATCTTCAAGTCTCCAAGCAATTATCAAAATAAAACTTAATTTCTCTCCCTCTCGCTCTCTTGGTCGGAAAGAACAAGGAAAATGAGCTGATGAAATGTTTTTTTTAGGCTCAAGTAATGCCCACATATGTCTAGGTAGTGGGCCACTAGAGTGGCATTAAGGTAAATAAGTTAAACTCTTGCCAATTAGCTTGATTTAATCTAATTTAGTCGTACTGAATCACATTTCAAATAATTATGCCATAAAATCACATAAATTCTAATTAGTACAAAACATCAATCAATATCGGGTTCGGCCGCCGATAAGGTCTTCAATTAGCAGTTTAAACACAAAGACATGAACAGATAAATTAACAATCAACAGATAGGAAATGCATTTAAACAAATACAGTCAATTAATATAGCGATCCAGATTTTCCCTTTCTGTAACTGTTGTATTCCGGACTCTGGTTCCGTGGAGTTGGTGGTTGTTTATCTTGTTGTCATCCTTTAATTCCTTATGATTGAGTTTTAGGATGTGCTGGGCGTGTTGTGAACAGGTCGGTTGAGTTTTGGCCTCTAGTGTTGTTGCCCAGAATTTTGGTGTTACGCTCGAGCTGGTCATTCTACGCTCGAGCAGATTTTTGGTCTTTAGTTGTCCACTCGAGCGGACCTTCTTGCGCTCGAGCGGAGTTTACACACTCCCAGTATTTCGTGCCCCTACAAAACTTCTGCAGGTGTGTTTTTCATGCTCGAGCGGGATTTCCTACGCTCAAGCGGGTTACGCTCGAGCGGATATTTGAGCGCTCGAGCGGGTAGTGTTTTGTCTATGTAAGTTCTGGGAGGGGGGAATCTACGCTCGAGCGGACTGGTTTTCGTGCTCAAGCGGATGTTCTTTATCTTTGTGTCTTGGCACTCGAGTGGGCCTTATTGCGCTCGAGCGGACCATGCTTTTTGTTCTTAACGCTCGAGCGTTGTGTTTTCCGCTCGAGCGGACTTGTCGTATATCAGATAACAGTTAGGCATTTTTGAATAACTTTTTACATTCACTCTCTCTCTCTTACTTTCTAAAAAGATATTTTGAGAGCTTCTCTCTCTAGAAACTCCCTTCTCTCTAGGGTTTGATCTAGTTAGAGTGTTCTCCTCACCTTTGGTCTTTACAAAAGTTGTGTTGATCGTCGAGGGCTACGTTTTGATCCGAGCATATTGAGTTTTGGAGCACTTTGGTTTTGGTCTTCTTCTCCATTCGAGCTCTAACTTCAAGGTAGGGATATCCAACTCCTTCTCATGAGCTTTGTCTTTGAATTTTGGCATTTTGATATGTTGGGGTTGGTTTGGGTAATTTTGTGAAGGTTTGGGGCTTTTGTGTAATTTTGCAAAAGTTGTGGTTTTGTTTATATGAATCTATATGCATGTTTGGCATAGAAGGAAATAAGATTAATAATGATCTATTGAAGAGAATGGAACCTTGGGGTTTTTATGTTAATTATGGGAAATGCCCTAATTACATAGTTAAATTAATTGGTATGATTAATTTGGAGAAATGAAGAATTGAATTGAGAAAGTGAAATTGAAGGTGTATGGAAATAAAAAGGATGTAGTCGAATTTAATTATTGCTCACCAAGTTGAAATGTTGATTATATATCCATTTGATGCATTTATTTTCTGTTTAGAAATAACAGCTTTGGGCTATCGGTGGAGGATAGTCTTGATTGTTGTAGACATTGCATGATGATTGGGCTAACTAAAACTAATCAGTTGAACGTGCTATTGAATATAGAGATTGGAATAATACATTAAGTTTATGTATTGATTGATTGTATATGATAACTGTTTATATACATTGTTTGTGTGGGAGGAGAAAGAGGCTGTACTCCACGGTTTATTAGAAGAAAGGGGATGGACCTCTAAACCGGATTTTGTGAGACAGTGATACAGCACTAAAATGTGTATTAGGCTGCGAAATAGAAGTGTTTTGTTTCATTAATACAGCACTACAGTACGTATTATTGGAAATGTATGGGAATGTTTGGTTTCACTAATACAGCACTACTATGTGTATTATTTGAGAAATGTGGAAGTGGTTTATGTGATGTGGATACAGTATTAAAATGTGTGTCCATCATGAATTTCAAAAGTGCTTCAAAGATGAGTTTAAACTTCATTACGTTATTTGGCCAGATTCTGAGTCGTGTTTTCAAACTCAAAGTTGAAAGAAATGGGAAATGAAATGTAACATGGACTTAATGTCATGAAACCGGAATGTGATATATGTGGATGTATCTGTGTTGACCATCTATCAACTGCTAATCTTTTAGTCATTGTTCATAGCTGGTTTAGTGTATCTCTACTGGGCCGTGGCTCACCCTTTATAGGACATCATTTTCAGGTACAGGTAGCATGCCACCTCCATGAACATAGCTTGGGAGGCTAGAGGCAGACAGACTTTTGTTTTTTTGTTATCTTTTGATGTAATACATGAAAATTCAAGCCAAGGGCTTAATGTGTATTTGAGTTAGTACTCTTTTTTT
The DNA here is from genome assembly GCA_025200525.1 of Camellia lanceoleosa. Taxonomy (NCBI): domain Eukaryota; kingdom Viridiplantae; phylum Streptophyta; class Magnoliopsida; order Ericales; family Theaceae; genus Camellia; species Camellia lanceoleosa. The sequence continues at coordinate 90,040,390 of CM045760.1, forward strand.
GTAACCAAGTGTTAACTTGGAAAGCTGTAAGCCCGTAGGGCATTTGCTTTTGTTGTTAACTTGTATTACTTTTGTAATGAACTACTTTGATGAATGAAAAGGATTTTTTTCTTATATCAATGCATGTTAATATTGATGGGTTTAATATTATTATTTTGAGGGTGTTACAACTTGGTATCAGAGCATACCGGGTTCGAATACCTTGGGTACGTGGGAACTGATTAGGATCACAATGGGTTTGTCTCGCTGGTTAGAGACTTAGATGTAGTGTTATGTACTTATGTGATAACATGCTTATGTGACTATTTGGGTATGGGATTTAATTTCTAGGATGTTGATTGGATCCTTAGGTTTCTGTGAGTCTTGTTGGAAAAGCACTTGATCAATGCTGTTTCTAACCGGAACTCTAGCAACGCCTTGAGACTATCATTATCTGGAAATGAAATTCGTAGGTGCTTATGTAATTATGTGCTTACGTGGAATGAATTACAGTTGTCCATGTATTAGGACGTGGGTGTTTAGTTTCGGCACATTTATGAATGTGCTAATGTTCTTCGTTGCCTTTATTAGGATGTCAGGACGAGGACGTGGAGGTAGGCAAGGTAGGCCTAGGAGGCAGGAGATGCCTTTACCTTATGATATTCTGGCACAGCAGGAGGGGATTGGTCAGGCCAATGTGGCTGAACCAGCAAGTTAGGAGGCTGTGGGTGCTTTAGCCCGAGGGATAGCCGATGCTTTGAGGGAGTCTATGGGTATTCTCAGAGCTGAGAATCCAGTTTAGGCTCCAGTGCAGGCCCGGGTTGTTGAGGCAGGGCCTTCCTTCTTGAAGAGGGAGTTCTTCCGGTCTAATCTGGATGAGTTTGTTGGGGATCCAAGGGAGCCACTTAAGGCGGATGAGTGGTTGGAGCAGATGAGTAAGATGTTCGAGATGCTTGGCATCGAGGACGGAGCATTGAAAGTGACCTTGGCATCCTTCCAACTGAAGGGGGATGCGGGTCAGTGGTGGAAATTTGTGAAGGGTCGTTTGGATGGCACCTGGGAGGCTTTTGTGGGTGCATTCCAGGAGAAGTTCTTATCTCCCGCAGTCAGAGAGAAGCTGAGAGATCAGTTCTGCCAGCTTTTGCAGTTGAGTTCTTCAGTAGCCGAGTATGATGCTGCTTTTACTAGCTTGTCCAGGTTCGCACCTGAACTTGTGGCGTCTGAGGAACGCCGATGTATTGAGTTCGAGAAGAGATTGAGGCGCGGCCTCAAGATGAGAGTTGGTGGTTCTATGATCCGAGACTATGGGCGCTTGGTTGATGCGGCAACCTATATGGAGATCATGATGCAAGAGGAGGAAGGACAGAGAGGCTCCAAGAGGAGCCAGGATGGTCAGGGAGATGGCAGTAGACAGAGGGGTGCTAACCCTCAGTAGTCTCAGGGTGGTGTGGCTAGATCGACCTTTCCAGTGCCGAGTACAGGCTCAGAGAGAGGCAATCAGGGGGAGTTCACTTGTTACAAGTGTGGTCAGTTAGGCCACAAGGCTTCAGTTTTTCCACAGAGGGGAGGAGGTCAGAGAGCTGCTTCATCTTCAGCTAGACCATAGAGTCAGAGTCAGAGTAGGGGCTAGCCCTTGTCTTGTTATCAGTGTGGTCAGGCGGGGCACCTGAAGAGGTTTTGCCCGCAGTTGAGTGGCACATCTAGTGCATCTGGGCAGAGGCAGAGCCTTCAGCCAGCTCACTCAGTGCAGGCCTCGAGGGCCAATCAAGGGGCTTCATCATCCCAATCTGTGCAGCAGTCGTATGCTCCGAGGGGTGAGCAAGTAGATCAGGGGCCTACAGGGCGCGTGTATGCTGTTACCCCGCAGGATCTTGTACCGGTTCCATCAGTTGTGAGAGGTACCTTTCTATTTTGCAACTCGGTTACTAGTGTATTGATTGATATGGGTGCATCTCATTCTTTTGTATCTGCTGCATTTGCATCTATTTTGGAATTAGAGTTGGCACAATTAGCATCTCCTATATGTGTTGTATCACCTCTTGGAGGTGAATCGATTTTGAAGCACGGATGTAGAGGTTATGATATAGAGGTCGTCGATCATCGGCTTCTGTTCCCTTTTGTAGTTATGCCCATGAAGGGTTTTGATGTTATTTTGGGTATGGACTGGCTATCGTTATACCGGGCTGTTATTGATTGCTACTGCCAGAGGGTCACAGTTTGTACCTTGAGCGGGGAGTGTTTCCATTTCTTGGGGGATCAGGTTGGTAGTGTGTTGCCACCGGTGTATGATCCGCGAGGGCGGAGTGAGCTTAGTGGTCTTCTTGCTAGCCTTTTGAGTAGTGAGTGTGATGAGACCCAGATTGTATTACTGAAAGTGGTTTGTGAGTATTCAGATGTTTTTCCCGAGGATCTCGTTGGTTTGCCACCTCACCGTGAGATTGAGTTCTCCATTGATTTAGTGCCCGGCATGACGCCGATTTCTATGGCACCCTACCGTTTTGCCCTAGCCGAGTTGAGTGAGTTGAAGATTCAGCTCCAGGAATTGCTAGATAAGGGTTTTGTTCGCCCCAGTGTTTTTCCGTGGGGAGCACCGGCCCTCTTTGCTAAAAAGAAAGATGGTGCCTTGAGGCTTTGTATCGACTACTGGAAGTTGAATTGGGCTACGGTCAAGAATAAGTACCCTATGCCCGGTATAGATGACATGTTTGACCAGTTGAAGGGTTTCCGTTGTTTCTCTAAGATAGACTTGAGATCGGGTTACCACCAGTTGAGGATCAGGGAAAAGGATATTCCGAAGACGGCATTTTGTACGCAGTATGGCCATTATGAGTTTCTGGTGATGCCATTTGGGCTCACCAATGCACCGGCAGTCTTTATGGACTTGATGAACCAGATCTTCCGGGAATTCTTATATCGTTTTGTAGTTGTCTTCGTGGACGACATCCTGATTTATTCACCTTCAAAGGAGGAGCACGAGGCACACTTGAGAGTGATGCTAGAGTTACTTAGAGCCCATAGGCTGTATGCCAAGTTTGGGAAGTGTGAGTTCTAGCTAGGAGAAGTCAAGTTCTTAGGCCATGTGGTTTCCGGGGAAGGGGTGTCTGTTGATACATCCAAGATTGAGGCAGTGCAAGATTGGGCACAGCCTAAGAGTGTGTTTGAGATCCGCAGTTTTCTGGGATTAGCTGGGTATTACCGCCGGTTTGTGAAGGATTTCTCCAGGTTAGCTTCACCGTTGACTAGACTGACTCGGAAGGGAGTCAAATTTGTATGGAGTGAGACTTGTGAAAAGTCGTTCCAAGAGCTGAAAGTTAGATTGACCACCGCTTCGGTTTTGATTATTCCGGAGAGAGGGTTGGGTTATGCAGTCTATTGTGATGCCTCACGAGAGGGTTTGGGTTGTGTGTTGATGCAAGAGGGGAAAGTGGTAGCTTATGGCTCACGTCAGTTGAAAATACACGAGAAGAATTACCCTACACATGGCCTAGAGTTGGCAGCAGTGATCTTCGCCTTGAAAATCTGGAGGCACTACCTTTATGGTGAGAGATTCGAGGTGTTCTCGGATCATAAGAGTCTAAAATATCTGTTTACACAGAAAGACTTAAACTTGAGGCAGATGAGGTGGATGGAGTTTATTGAGGATTATGACTTCGAGTTGCATTATCATCCGGGAAAGGCCAATGTTGTGGCCGATGCCCTTAGCAGGAAATCCATTAGTGATGTAGCTTGTGTAGCCGTCCGGAAGTGGGAGATGTTGGGGGCACTTGGCGAGTTTGATTTGCATCTGGGTGAATCCGTTGAGGCTGCGGCCTTGTTTTCTGTTGTTGCACAGCCTACACTTGTGACTAGAGTGTTAGAGGCACAGAGAGATGACCTTGAGGTAGAATCCCTCCTAGAGAAGATCTCCAGTGGGAAGGTGGAGAAGGGTTTAACGGTGTATCCCGACCAGAGTGTGAGATACCGAGACCGTCTGTTTGTGCCGGAGTCTTGCCGAGAGGAAGTACTCCAAGAGTTTCATTATTAGCGCCTTGCGGTACATCCGGGAGGCACTAAGATGTATCGGGATTTGGGTTGCCAGTTTTGGTGGCGGGATATGAAGAGAGATGTGGCGGTGTTTGTGTCCAAGTGCCTTACTTATCAGCAAGTGAAGGCCGAGCATCAGAGGCCAGCGGGTTTGTTACAACCCATGCCTATTGCCGAGTGGAAGTGGGAGCATGTCACTATGGACTTCGTTGTAGGTCTTTCGAGGACTCAGCGGGGTAGTGATGCCATTTGGGTGGTTATAGACCGGTTGACTAAGTCAGCGCACTTTATTCCTATGCGCGTGAGAGATTCGGTGGATCATCTGGCCGATTTGTATATTCGAGATATAGTGAGATTGCACGGGGTCCCAGTGACGATTGTCTTAGATAAAGATCCTTGTTTTACTGCCAGGTTATGGTAGAGTTTGCAGAGTGCCTTGGGTACTAAATTGACCTTTAGTACGGCTTATCATCCTCAGACTGACGGGCAGTCCGAGCGTACTATTCAGATCCTTGAGGATATGCTTCGAAGTTGTGTCCTTGACTTTAGTGGAACGTGGGAGAGGCACTTGCCCTTGGTGGAGTTTACCTACAACAACAGTTTCAAGTCTAGCATCGGTATGGCACCGTTTGAGGCCTTGTATGGTCGACCGTGTAGGTCTCCAGTCTATTGGGCCGAGGTGGGTGATGCACCTTTGTTGGGACCTTTGTTGGGCCCGGAGTTAGTGAAGGAGACGACGGAGAAAGTTGAGTTTATCTGTAGGAGGCTTGTTACAGCCCAGAGTCGTCAGAAATCTTATGCCGACCGTAGGAGGAGACCTTTGGTGTTCGAGGTGGGTGATCATGTCTTTCTGAAGATATCACCTAGGTGGGGATTGATGAGGTTTGGGAAGAGTGGGAAGTTGTCCCCTCGATTTATTGGCTCTTTTGAGATCCTTGAGAGGATTGGTGAGGTTGCCTATCGTTTAGCTCTGCCGCCGCAGTTGTCCGAAGTTCATGACATGTTTCATGTTAGTATGCTTCGGAAGTATGAGCCGGATCTGTCACATGTATTGGATTGGACCGACTTAGAGGTTGATGAGGATGCCTCGTATGAGGAGAGACCGGTTCGAGTCTTGGGTAGCCGGAAGCAGGTCTTGCGAGGCAAGACCATTCCCCTAGTGAAAGTGTTGTGGAAACATCACGGAGTGGAGGAAGCCACTTGGGAACGTGAGTTGGAGGTCCAAGAGAAATATCCGGATCTATTTGTGGATGTTTGAACATGTATTGTATATTTTGTTGTATTATTGAACCTTAAGAGTATTGAATATATCTTAGGTTTTAAAACATGGTTTATGTTTTGGTTTAATGGAAGTGTTTTGAAACTTGCCTCAAAATGGAAGTTTGATATAACATTGCATATGTTGAGTATTGTAGAATTGGAAATGTATCATGAACATTAGTTATGATATGAAATTGTTCAAATTGGAAAGGAAATGCATGTTGATAGATATATGTTGTAAATTGCCTCTTGAAAAGAGATGAGATAACCGGTAATGGGTCGAGTGGTTAAAATCCGCATTGTAATAATGGTGGGAATTGAGAAAATCTTGTTTTCGAAAAACTTGTATTTAATTTCGGGGACGAAATTCTTTAAGGGGAGGAGGTTATAGCGATCCCGGTTTTCCTTTTCTGTAACTGTTGTATTCCGGACTCTGGTTCTGCGGAGTTGGTGGTTGTTTATCTTGTTGTCATTCTTTAATTCCTTATGATTGAGTTTTAGGATGTGTTGGACGTGTTGTGAACAGGTCGGTTGAGTTTTGGCCTCTAGTGTTGTTGCCCAGAATTTTGGTGTTACGCTCGAGTGGGTCATTCTATGCTCGACCAGATTTTTGGTCTTTAGTTGTCCGCTCGAGCGGACCTTCTTGCGCTCGAGCGGAGTTTACACACTCCAAGTATTTCGTGCCCCTGCAAAACTTCTGCAAGTGTATTTTTCACGCTCGAGCGGGAATTCCTACGCTCGAGCGGGTTGTGCTCGAGTGGATATTTGAGCGCTCGAGCGGGTAGTGTTTTGTCTGTGTAAGTTCTGGGATGGGGGAATCTACGCTCGAGCGGACTGGTTTTCGCACTCGAGCGGATGTGCTTTATCTTTGTGTCTTGGCACTCGAGCGGGTCTTATTGCGCTCAAGCGAACCATGCTTTTTGTTCTTGATGCTCGAGCGTTGTGTTTTCCGCTGGAGCGGACCTGTCGTATATCAGATAGCAGTTAGGCATTTTTTAATCACTTTTTACATTCACTCTCTCTCTCTTACTTTCTAAAAAGATATTTTGAGAGCTTCTCTCTCTAGAAACTCCCTTCTCTCTAGGGTTTGATCTAGTTAGAGTGTTCTCCTCACCTTTGGCCGTTACAAAACTTGTGTTGATCATCGACGGCTACGTTTTGATTCGAGCATATTGAGTTTTGGAGCACTTCGGTTTTGGTCTTCTTCTCCATTCAAGCTCTAACTTCGAGGTAGGGATATCCTACTCCTTCTCATGAGCTTTGTCTTTGAATTTTGGCATTTTGATATGTTGGGGTTGGTTTGGGTAATTTTGTGAAGGTTTGGGGCTTTAGTGTAAATTTACAAAAGTTGTGGTTTTGTTTATATGAATCTATATGCATGTTTGGCATAGAAGGAAATGAGATTAATAATGATCTATTGAAGAGAATGGAACCTTAGGGTTTTTATGTTAATTATGGGAAATGTCCTAATTATATAGTTAAATTAATTGGTATGATTAATTTGGAGAAATGAAGAATTGAATTGAGAAAGTGAAATTGAAGGTGTATGGAAATAAAAAGGGTGTAGTCGAATTTAATTATTGCTCACCAAGTTGAAATGTTGATTATATGTCCATTTGATGCATTTATTTTCTGTTTAGAAATAACTGCTTTGGGCTATCGGTGCAGGATAGTTTTGATTGTTGTAGACATTGCATAATGATTAGGCAAACTAAAACTAATCAGTTGAATGTGCTATTGAATATAGCGATTGGAATAATACATTAAGTTTATGTATTGATTGATTGTATATGATAACTATTTATATACATTGTTTGTGTGGGAGGAGAAAGGGGCTGTACTCCATGGTTTATTAGAAGAAAGGGGATGGACCTCTAAACTGGATTTTGTGAGACAGTGATACAACACTAAAATGTGTATCAGGCTGCGAAATAGAAGTGTTTTGTTTCATTAATACAGCACTACAATGTGTATTATTGGAAACGTATGGAAATGTTTTGTTTCACTAATACAGCACTACTATGTGTATTATTTGAGAAATGTGGAAGTGGTTTATGTGTTGTGGATACAGTGTTAAAATGTGTATCCATCATGAATTTTGAAAGTGTTTCAAAGATGAGTTTAAACTTCATTAAGTTATTTGGCCAGATTCTGAGTCGTGTTTTCAAACTCAAAGTTGAAAGAAATGGGAAATGAAATGTAACATGGACTTAATGTCATGAAACCAGAATGTGATATATGTGGATGTATCTGTGTTGACCATCTATCAACTGCTAATCTTTTAGTCATTGTTCGTAGCTGGTTTAGTGTATTTCTACTGGGCCGTGGCTCACCCTTTATGGGACATCATTTTCAAGTACAGGTAGCATGCCTCATTCAAGAACATAGCTTGGGAGGCTAGAGGCAGACAGACTTTTGTTGTTTTGTTATCTTTTGATGTAATACATGTAAATTCAAGCCAAGGGCTTAATGTGTATTTGAGTTAGTGCTCTTTTTTTGTAACCAAGTGTTAACTTGGAAAGTTGTAAGCCCGTAGGGCAATTGCTTTTGTTGTTAACATGTATTACTTTTGTAATGAACTACTTTGATGAATGAAAAGGGTTTATTTCTTATATCAATGCATGTCAATATTGATGGGTTTAATGTTATTATTTTGAGGGCGTTACAATTAATTGGTTTCGGATTTCAATCAGTCAGTTCAGTATTTCAATCAATTCAATCATCAATCAGTGGCTAATCAGTAAACAGTGGTAAGGGTTATTACAGTCTCCCCTCTTTATAAAGAGTTTGGTCCTCCAAACTCGAATTACCTTCGTTCTGGAAGAAAACCGGATTCAGTGGAAACAGTTTAGGATACCTCTTGGCCATGTCATCTTCCCGTTCCCAAGTGGCATACACGCCACTATGGTTTTGCCAGTCAACTTTCACTAACGGGATCTCGTTGTTTCTCAATTCCTTGATTCGTCTGTTTACAATCTGTACAGGCCGTTCTTCATAAGTGTAGTCATCACTTGGCACTACACGAGTCGGTTCAATCACATGAAAAGGATCCCGGAGGTAATCCCTTAACATAGAAATGTGGAAGACGTTATGCATATGCTCCATTTTAGGAAGAAGTGCAACTTGATACGCCACTGGATTGATTTTCTCAATAATCTCATGCAGTCCGACATACCTTGGCGCTAATTTACCCTTGACTCCAAAACGAGTCTGGCCTTTCATCAGTGTCACTTTCACAAAAACATGATCACCTACTTCATATTCTCTGTCTCGCCTTCTGACATCTGCATAAATTTTCTGTCGGCTCTGTGCAGTTTTTAGTCTTTGTTGAATCAGTTTCACTTTTTCAGTAGTTTCATAAATGATCTCGAGCCCAAGTAAAGGCCCATCTCCAACTTCTGCCCAACAGATCGGAGATCTACATTTTCTGCCATACAAAGCCTAGAAAGGCGCCATACCGATGCTTGAATGAAAGCTGTTGTTGTAAGCAAATTCGGCTAAAGGCAAATGGCTTTCCCAGTTTCCCTGAAAATCAAGGACACACATTCTCAGTAAATCCTCCGAGTGCGGATGGTCCTTTCGACCGCCATCTGCGAGGATGGTATGCACTACTGTCTCGATTCGATTACCCACATCACTGTAAGCTTTGCCAGAATCTCGATGTAAACTTCGAATCCCTATCAAAAACAATGGACACAGGCACTACATGCAGTCTAACAATTTCATCAATATATATCATAGCCAATTTGTCCACATTATAAATTGTTTTGACAGGTAAGAAGTGAGCAGATTTAGTCAGTCTATCAACTATAACCCAAATTGAGTCCATACCTTTACTGGAGCGAGGAAAACCAACAATAAAATCCAGAGTGATATGTTCCCATTTCCACTCCGGTATAGGTAAGGGTTGCAGTAAGCCTGCGGGTCGTTGATGTTCGGCTTTGACTTGTTGGCAATGAAGACATTTCGATACAAAGTCAGCAATTTCTTTCTTCATTCCCGGCCACCAGAAATTCAGTTTCAAATCTTGATACATTTTTGTGTTTCCTAGATGGATAGACAGTTTTGAATTGTGGCACTCATGCAGTATTCTTCTTTTAAGTTCAGTATCACTCGGTACACACAATCTTCCTTGAAATTTCAGTACATTACTTTGAAATTTAAATTCCGGCCTCGGTTTAGATTCCCGTTCTTCGATGATCTTCTTCAAGAAGTCATCCTGTTGCTGTTTCTCTTTAATCTCTTCAATCAGTGCTGGTTGGGCAGATATAGCAGCCAATGTTCCACCTTGTTCTCGTAACATAATTTCAATTTCAGGTTTTTCAAGGTCACAAAGCAACTTTTTCTGTCCAGTGAGTAAACAGGCTAAGTTTCCAATCGATTTCCGACTCAGTGCATCGGCAACGGTATTGGCTTTTCCCGGGTGGTACAAGATCTGTAGGTCATAATATTTTATCAGTTCTAACCATCTCCGCTGCCTCATATTCAGTTCTTTCTGTGTGAGGAAGTACTTCAGACTCTTGTGATCTATATACACCTCACATGTCGCCCCATAAAGGTAGTGACGCCAGATTTTCAGTGCAAACACTACTGTAACAAGTTCTAAATCATGGGTTGGGTAGTTCTTTTCATGCGGTCTCAGTTGTCAGGAAGCATAGGCAATAACTCTCCCATTCTGCACTAAAACACATCCCAAACCCTTATGAGAAGCATTACTAAAAATGGTAAAACCATCCGTACCTGAAGGTAGAGTAAGAACTGGTGCAGTCACAAGTTGAGTTTTCAACTCTTGAAAAGCTGATTCCCTTTGGTCAGTCCAGTCAAATGATATCCCCTTCTGAGTTAATTGAGTCAACAGTAGGGCAATTTTGGAGAAATCTTTGACAAATCTTCTGTAGTACCCGACTAATCCCAAAAAGCTTCGAACTTCTGTTACGTTTGTTGGTCTAGGCCAGTTTACTATTACTTCAAGTTTCTGTGGATCAACTGAAATTACATCCTTAGTAATAACATGTCCCAAAAACATAACATGGTCAAGCCAAAATTCACATTTAGATAGTTTAGCATAAAGTTTCTATTCTCTTAAGGTCTGCAGGGCAAGTCTCAGATGATGTTCATGTTCTTCTACACTTTTGGAATAAATCAATATGTCATCGATGAATACAACAATAAAGTCATCAAGGAATGGTTTAAAAACTCTGTTCATGAGGTCCATAAATGCAGCAGGTGCATTGGTAACTCCGAAAGGCATAACTAGAAATTCATAATGTCCATACCTCATTCGAAAAAGCAGTTTTGTCAATGTCCTCTGGTTTAACTTTCAGCTGATGGTATCCAGACCCGAGGTCAATCTTAGAGAAAACTTGAGCACCCTATAACTGTTCAAATAAGTCATCAATACGCGGCAATAGATATTTATTTTTCACAGTTACCTTGTTCAGTTCACGGTAGTCAATACAAAGTCTCAGTGAGCCATCTTTCTTTTTCACAAACAAGACAGGTGCGCCCCACGGTAAAGTACTAGGCCTGATGAACTTCTTATCTAACAGTTCTTGCAGCTGAACTTTCAGTTCTTTCAATTCGGTAGGTGTCATTCTGAATGGAGCTTTAGACACTAGCTGTGTACCCAGAATTACATCAACGGTGAACTCAATCTCCCTATCAATCAAATCCCCTGGCAGATCATCTGGAAATACATTTGGGAATTCTCTGACTATAGGAATACTGTTCACATCAGTTTTAACATTAGTAGATACAGTCAATACAGAACAGAAATACCCTTTACACCCCTTTCTAATCAATTTGAAGGCTTTCATGGATGAAATCAGATACGGGGGAGGTACTACTCCAATGCCATCAAACACAAATTCAGGCAAACCAGGTGGACGGAAAACTACTTGTTTCGTTACACAGTCTATGGTAGCATGATATTTCGTTAACCAGTCCATTCCTAATATTACATCAAAATGATCAATGTTCAGAGGCAGTAAGTCAATAAACAAATGTGCATCTCCAATAATAATTTCACATGCAGGGTACATATATGTGTAGACACCCCATTTTTGACCGTCCTCAAGACTTGGTTGTGCTTGTAGGTACACCCAACAACTGGTTCGATTGCTCGTCGAGCACTCAACTATCGTGGTGGAACGTCACCAGTTCAAGCTTCTCGGACCCTATATCCTTTCTGCCTCATTTTTAGACCTTGACTAGGTCCTGTCAGAGTGGACCCTGTGGTGCACTGCCGGCCATGGCATGGCACTGCCAGCCATGGCCTTGACCCTGCCGGCCCTTGGTGATGCCCTGGCGGCCAATGGTGTGGCACTGCCGGCCATTGCTGATGGTCGGCACCCCCCTCTCTCAGCTGGTTTTCCTCCAGATCTTTTGAGCCAGCTGGATTTTTGTTATCTCCCCTCTATACACATGTATGGAGGGATGGAACTCTTGCAAAGCTTCTTGAAAAAGCTTTGCATTGCCTTCTTCTATATAAGAAAGAGGGCTCCTCTTGTATCAGAGGTTCAGAGTTTTTGAAGAGCAAAAAACTCTCTTTCTCTCTATATTGCTTGTGTTTAGTGCTTAGAAGTTGGATTTCCTTGCACTTTTACACTACAACACCTAGATATACACCACCACCATTGGATCAAGCTTCTTGGGAGGGATTCTTGAGCTCTGAAAACCAGTTTCCACCCGCTGAAATTGCTGATTTCAAAGAGGGTCTTCAAGGGTGAGCATTTCCCCCATTTTTGCATTTTCTTGCACCTTGCTTTACCCCTCTTTGCATATTGTTTTAGGCTTTGCTTATAACTGAAAAAAAAATCTTTTTTTTAAGTGCTTTTTAAGTTTGGTTAAGGTCATTTTGCTGTTTGGGGTGTGTAGTCCCCTTGCATGCTTTGTTTGGCTTTGTTTTAAGCCATATTTGGAGGCATCCGAGCTAGCCTTGGTTTGGACTTCCTACCACTGAAATCCAGTGGATTTTCAGTGGTAGAGGTGTGGTTTTGAGGTCCTTAATCAGAGGGGGTAGTCTCCTCTCTTTGTATTCCTCTTTGCTTGCATTTTTGGCCTTCCAAAGGACCAACCCTCTATGCATTTTTGAGGCTTGGTTCAGGCCTTTTTTTGTGACTTGTAGGACCTGCTTTGGCCCTATCCAAGGCTGGTTTGGTCATTCCTTGCTTACATCCAGCATGTGTAATGTAACTACATTCATAGCTCATCAAAGTAGAATGTGTGCATAGTCTTTGTTGAGTCCATTTCAGTCCATTTTTGGTGATTTTTTACCATGCCATGAATCTTTTTTGGGTTGGTTTTGTTACTTCATCCTTGCATGATGCACTTGTAGTGTAAATCCCCTAAACTAGCTTCATATGCTCCATGCGTTGCCATGTCATTTTAGCTTGTTTGGTTTACATTTCAGCATGTATTTGGTCATCATTTGGCATGATATGACCCTATCCATAGTTGGTTTGATCATCCTTTGCATGCTCCATATAGGTGTAGAACAAAACTTGTTTCCTAGCTCTTTGTGCATGATGTTTTGACTCATCATACTAGCATATTTCGGCTTTGCTTAAACATGATTTTATGCTTATTTTGAAGTGTTCTAGGACTTTTTTGGGCTGCCATGGCCATATCACTCATGCGTTGTATAGCTATAGTGTAAATGCTTAGGCTAGTCATGGGTTTTGAGACCCCTACCATGCCATACATGTGATGTTTGCATGCCTTGCCCTCATTCCACATGCTATTTCAGTCCATGAAACGTTGTCATTCACTTGCATTTGACATGCCTTGAATGCTTTATATAGCTTGTGCTTTATGCCTTAAGAATGGACTTTTGTGCATGCCATTAAGCCTAAGCCTTTGGCTCATCATTTCAGTGCATTTTGGGTCCTATTATACCATGATGTAACTCTGTTTTTGGTTGTCCAAGTCATGCCATGTTTGATTTTAATAGGTGTAGTGCATTGCCTCATTAATGCCTTGCATGCTCCTTGTGTTTAGCTTTGTGTTCTAGCCCGTGTTGGCTAGCTTTGAGCTTGGTTTTGGTCTTACTTAGACCTGCCCTAAGACTGTTTTAGGCCCCCTTGGCCCTTTGGGGCTTGCCTTGCGTGGCCATGGCTTAAGTCCCTTTGTTTACTTTGAGCTTTAAGCATCCTAACATGCTTTGCTTGCATTGTTGGGTTGATTTGGCATCAATTTACATGTATTTCAAAGCTTACCTCATTGCCGTGTATCCATGTTTGTTGCTCCTTAAGTGTGCTTAAGAGTTGACCCCTTTGTGCCTGAATACTTTAGCCATTTGGCATGCATGCTTATCTTGACATTTCATGCTTTTCGTGCCATGAATTCATTGCCTTTGGCTACTGATTTGGACCTAGTTGAGAGCTGTCCATCTTTGGTGTAAGCCCATTTTACCATGTTGTCGCATGCTTGTTACATGTAGTATGTTGTTGCATACTTATTTAGCTTTACATGCCTTGCATGTTCACATGTTCATGTTGCATTTCGTCATGTTGTCCAAGGTTGTCGCCTCACATCATGCTTATGTGCTTGTTGCATGTCATTAGCCTTGTTAGGTTGTTCGCATTGCATGTTTGCCATGCTTATGTGTTGCATTGCTTGGATTAAGTGTTAATCCGAGCACGAGGAACGAGGGGCGTTTCATACTTCAAGTGATGGAACGTGTCTCAATTATCGGTCGCCGAAGCTCTTGATGGTTCATGATAGAGTTCTAGGCTTTCCTGGCTTTATTTGTGCATTTATTTTCATATTGATTTGTACAAGTTCGATCTTTGGCCATCATGCATCGGGATGCGTGATTGATGGTCGTGGATTCGACTTGGCCTCTCCCTTGATGTTTTGAGGTGATTTGGAGTGCCATGGTGCGTATATGTCCTTGGGAAACCCTCCATTTTCTCTATTTTGTGCTTCGTTGCAGTTTGGTGTCACAGCACACCAATGGCTGGCAGCCTGCCATTGATGGCCGTCAGTGTGCCACCCTTGGCCGGCAATAGGCCGTCTCTGGCCAGTAGACCTCTCTCCATGGCCGGCAGGCCACTGGTGACTTCCCCTGCAGTGTTTTGGTAAGTTGCAGCAACAAGCACTAGAAGACACCCTGCAAACAGAGCCTCTAAAGAGCAACCAGAAGGTGTTTCGAGGCGAAGAATCGAAGCGAGCATGTATGCCTCCCTTCTTCAAACAGAGCTGGAATAGCACCGTTTACTGCTTTCCTTACTTGCTTGTTGTCATTCATTTATTAGTTAATTAATTCGTTGATTAATTAAGTTGTGTAGTAATTAGTTGTAGCTAGTTATTCATTTGGTTTTGTAATAATTAATTAGCATGTGAGTTAGTTAGTTAGGCGGCTTGTATGATTCTTTCGGCCCCTCTGAATGAGGGCACAATTGTAATAAGTGTGCATGAGTGTGTGTATGTCTTCCAACCTCATGTCTTTCTTCCCTTTTATTTATTATCTTTTGATGGTTAGTATTAGGACATGTTTAATTTAGCATACTTTATGCTATGCATGCGTGCATTCATTCATCTGTATTGCATGCACCAGGCTCGGCGCATCATACTAACTGCATAAGTATTCCAAATCTAACTTGAAATACGTGTTACTTGTCACATTTCATATGCCATCTTAGATTAGTCGAGCCTATTCTAGATTGCATTTTGTATGCGATGCATTAGCCACTCAACATGGACTTGGATCATGCATGTTTGCTAACAAGTTTTCTGTTTTGGCACGGAGTACACTGTAAGTATTTATGCTTTAGCATCCCGCATGAGTGTGAATGTTAACATGACAGCATGCTCACCATGTGACTAAATGCTTAGTTGATATAACTGCCTGAATGCCTGTGAATGAAGGTTGGATTATTTGAGTTGGAACAACTCGTTGAAATCCGTGTTTTAGCCTACTTGCGAGTAGCAAATCTTAAAACATTTCCAAACAAACGGATATATAATGCTTTGTTCCAAATTAGGCGATCTAGTCTATACTTGTTTTGCTGTGCGCACCACATAGTAATTCTAGCTAATTAATCGGAATAAGAACGCATGTGTTTTCAAAAAAACGAGATATCATGGTTAGTAGAGGCCGATCTTCGGATCGGGCGAGAGGGAGTGCTCATAGCTGACCTTCCCCAATCGTACCCAAGTTCCCGAGCCGAGGCAACTATGGTGATGACGGACAGGTGGCCTTTGGCACCGAGTCAGGGTTTCCTAAATTTTCCCATTATAAAATATTTAGGTGGCGACTCTGTATCTGGCAAAGCAGTCCATGTTTGGCACTTCTTTCAAAAAATCTGTTTTTCTCAAAACGATTTGCCGGATTTGGACTCCTTGGTTCAAGATCAAGAACCGTGACAAATCGAGTCCGAACTGTAACACCATTTGAGGTCCCTCGCGGGCTTGTTACAATATGCACAAGTTATAGATCCCCCAACGGGTGAAGATACTGCTAACAAGTAATTCATGGGTTCCAATGATCTATTCAATTTTTGCGAAAAAGCATGCGAGACATATGAATGTGTAGACCCCGAATCAATCAGAACATATGCATTTTGAGTACAAATTAAGAGAATACCTGACACAACGGTCTCGGTATTCTGCACATCTCCCGGTACTAGTGCGAACACTCTGCCTTGCCTCATAGGCTTTTTCCCGGTAGCTTTAGGGTTAGGTTTTGGTGCTACAGTTGATACTGCTACGCTTGGTGCAGCTTTGCTATTACCTTGTGAAGTGGAAGGGCAATCTTTGACCATGTGGCCCACCTTGCCACACCTGTAACAAGCACCAGAGATTTTATAACAAACTCCCTTATGGTTTTTACCACATTCAGAATAGGGCAGTATGGAACGGTTCCCTTGACTGGAACTAGTCGTTGACCCTGTATTTTGCTTTTTGTTCAATGGGTTGTTTCTGCCTTTCTTGAATTTAAGACCTTGTCTCTTACCACGCCATTCCAACGCTGGTGTTTCAGTTTGTTTCAGTGCCTCGATGTTCGATTTAGCCATTAATGCTCGGTCAAGAACATTTACATAGTTCAGTAGTTTTTGTACATTAATTCTGTCGAGGATTTCAACATTAAGGCTGCCATCAAATTTCCTGGCCTTCTTGTAGTCAGTGTCCACCATGTGTGGTGCATATCTGGCAAGCTCGATGAACTTTGTTTCATATTCAGAAACGGACATGGTGCCCTGTCTCAGCTATTCAAATTCAGTCACCTTCCTGTCCCTGACACACTGAGGGAAATACTTTTCGAAGAAGGCTTCTTTGAATTGGGCCCAAGTCATAACAGTGTTGACATCACGGATAAGCATCCACCACCTTCTGGCCTCTTCTTGTAGTGTAAAGGTGGTCAATATCACTTTATGTGCCTCAGAGCATGGAAAGACTTCGAACAATTTCTTTGTCTCAAGAACCCAAGCTTCAGCCTTCAATGGTTCAAGGCCTCCCTGAAAGGATGGCGGTTTCATTTTGCTAAACTTCTGGGTGAGAGCAATTATATCCCCATCATTAACATTCTGTTCAGGCTGTATCAGAGGAGGAGGTGGGGGCTGTTGGTTCTGTTGTTGTTGTTGTTGTTGTCTTAAGGCTTCAGTTAATAGTTCAACAGTTCTTTCAAGTCTTGCCATTCTTGCCTCAGAAGATTCGGATTCATCAGCATTTCTTGAGTTATCCATTTCACTATAGGCAATTACGGTAATCATAAACATAACAGTTATATGTTTAAACAGCTTAACACATTAGCATTTATATTCATTTCATGGCCACACACACTTTTCATGCTCATCTGATGCCCTAATTCTTTTCTAGGACACCCTATAACTCATTTGGACACGTGTGTGTGGTATAACTCATGGTTAAGTATTGCTCTGATACCACTCTGTCACGACCCAAACCCGCCCCTATCGGTTTAGCAATGAATCGCCAAGAATCCGAGATTAACGAAGGCACATAATGATAATACTGATATCTGATGTGAGGCATGGCGTAAGCTGATATAAATAAACAATGTCCAATGAGCTGTGACAGTCTGTATGCAAAAAGACTTTTCATACATATATACAGTCAGTGACAAAACAGTATGCACAATATTTATAATAATTCAGAACAGGGACCTAATCCCTATTAAACAGTACAGTAACAGTCTATACAGATATACAAAACAGATACAGAGACAGATGGGGGAAGCTAAAACACCACAAAGCCATAGCTAAACAGGCTCGGAACCTAGTAATGAGGCACAATGGTTGGCTTGACAAAAAGGGGAGTCTAACCCACGCTTCTAGCTCCGGTCTGGTTCCTGAACACCTACATATAAATATAAACAGTGAGCTAAAGCCCAGTGAATAACATAATGTGTAAAGAGGTTTAGAATAAATGTCCTTGCAGTGATGAAAACAGTTCATTGATTCAGTACTTCAATCATTCAGTCATAACAATCATATGTGTTACATCCATTAGCATAACAGTACAGTAAGCAGTAGGTCTTAAAAGACCGAACAGTCAATGATGGCCATCGTAACAGTAAACAGAAGTTTCAAGATACGAACTGACAGAGATCTCTATAACAGTAGCGATTACAGTAAACAATAGTTGCTATGGATGCCACAATACAGTTTAGAATAGACGACATATATTCATTCAGTTAGCAGTATTGATTCAGAAAGCAGTTCGGTTAAACAGTCAGAAATATTCATATTTGAACATATCTTTACACAGTTATTACTCACAGAGTTTTGGGCTATAAGCAGCTAGAGCGCGTCTCTAAAAGCCAACCCTAAACAGTTACAGAACGAACACACACTAAGTTACACATTCGGGAATCAAAGACGTAGTCCCTACTTAGACTCGGTGTGGTTTTACCTTAATATCCTCATTAGGATGCTCTAAACTAGGCCTAGGAATGCCTAGGATGAAATGAGGATGCAAAGATGCACTTTAAAACATTTTCAGAATTTTCAGAAAACATAGGTCCTGCTCGAGCGTAGGTTACTCCGCTCGAGCGTACATGCAGACAAAGGTTTCCGCTCGAGCGTAGACTTACCCACTCGAGCGTACTGGAAAACAATCAAAAGTGTTGGATATGTGAAAATCACGCTCGATTGGGCGCTCGACACCCGTTCGAGCGTAAGACACAAGGTCCCGCTCGAGCATAAGTTCTTCCGCTCGAGCGGACTGTAAAACAATGCAAAGTGCTGGATGCACGAATTCGCTACTCAAGCGCCACTTTCCCCGCTCGAGCTGACTTCATGAATCCAGTATGCACGCTTGAGCGTGGACTTCCCCGCTCGAGCGTGAGTCCAAAATCTGGAATTTCCAGATTTGAACCTCAAGCTCAAAACCAAGTTTCAAAACACCAATTTCGATCCTCTTGGGCCAATTTTCCAGAAAACACTTCAAAACTCATAATATTACATGTTTCAAAGATCAATTTAGGAAATCAAAGCCTAAGGGTAGTCCAATTAAATCCAATTTCAAACCAAAGTTCATGAACATGACCTCAATTGAATATGCATGACTTTAAACAATTTTCAAGCCTCAAATACTTGCTCTAATTAGCTAATTTCTTCAAAAACATGGTGAATTCATGGTCCTTAACCTTAACAAGAACATGCATGTGAACACTAGTGAAGAACAACCTCAAAAATGAGAGATATGCACATGTATGCAAAGATTAAGCTTCAATTCAACAATTTAAAGCTAATTCTACACTCGAAACTTCCATAGACCAAGAACCAAGCAAGAACAATCTTAAATACAAGTTCAAGAAGGTAATGGCTCTACCTCAAGTCTTGAATTAAAGGTAAGGAGGCTCAATTATGCAATCTCTCTTCCAAATCTTCAAGTCTCCAAGCAATTATCAAAATGAAACTCAATTTCTCTCTCCCTCTCTCTCTCTTGGTCGGCAAGAACAAGGAAAATGAGCTGATAAAATGATTTGTTTAGGCTCAAGTAATGCCCACATATATCTAGGTAGTGGGCCACTAGAGTGGCATTAAGGTAAATAAGTTAAACTCTTGCCAATTAGCTTAATTTAATCTAATTTAGTCGTACCGAATCACATTTCAGATAATTATGCCATAAAATCACATAAATTCTAATTAGTACAAAACATCAATCAATTTCGGGTTCGGCCGCCGATAAGGCCTTCAATTAGCAGTTTAAACACAAAGACATGAACAGACAAATTAACAATCAATAGATAGGAAATGCATTTGAACAGATACAGTCAATTAATCGATTTTGGATTTCAGTCAGTCAATTCAGTATTTCAATCAATTCAATCATCAATCAGTGGTTAATCAGTAAACAGTGGTGATGGTTATTACAGAGACATTGTCAATTAAACTAAGTTAACAACCATATGCCATTTGATCTAATGATTGTGTAATATTCTTTGTGATGTAAGGTAGAGCCAACCCAACCTTCGACAAGGGTTCAAGTGAAATCATAATTAGCGGTTTTCTTAAATTTTAATGTTTTACAAGACAAATTTTGGGAACTATTTAAAGCTTTTACGATGATTCCGAAATGAATAGAAATGAAAAGCACAAACTATCAAATAAATATAATTTATAAACTCAAAAGATAATGTGAAGGAAAAAAAAATGTGAAAATTGAAAATAAACTTGTAAAACATATTCTAAATTGATGGAGCCATTTTCAAAGAAACTCTTTTTAAATTAATAGATGGATAATTTCAAAATTTATGTAACTTCTTTTCAATGTTAACCTTCCAAATAATAATAATAATGTGGATAATTTTTTTTAAAAAAACATATAACAAACCGGTAGACACCTTTTTTTTTTTTTTTTTTTTTTTTCCGCAATATGTATAACATGTATTATTCATGGATTGAGGTCTTTTTATTATAAGGTCTCAAAAGAATCCTTTTAAAAAAATATACACATATAATTGTAATTTTTTTAAAGGGATATTTACACACAATGATTGTAATTAACATTAAATTTTTAATAGCCGTAATTGCCCTTCAAACAATGATTGTTCATCATTTATGATTATTTATAAAGAACATGATAATTTGACATTTATTTTAATTTACCAAACTTTAAAACATCAACTTTCAAATTGAAAAAACTAAAAAAAAAAATTATGTGCAAAAAAAAAATTTTGAATTATTTTTTGTGCAAAACTAAAACTTTTGTGTCTATAAAGAAGCATAATAATGGAACATTAATGTGCAAAATTGAAAAAGAAAAATTAAAAATAAAAAAAACCGATAATGTTCTTTGTTTTACAACTGAAAAAAAAAATTTTGTTAATATTCTTGGTTTTATTAGATAGTTGAATCAAATTAATAAGTAGAAGGGTAAAACCGTATAATCTCATACTCTATTTTTTTCCCATCAATTAATGAAACAATTATTTGCAACATTACTATGCAAAATTGATAATGTTCTTAGTTTTTAAATTGAGAAAAATTGATAATATTCTTAATTTTACTAAATATGACTTATTGGTTTAAAAAATCTCAAATAAGACCTGAGCTACCATAATATTTGTAAATATGATTTTTAGATAATTAACTCTTTTTTAATTTTAGGGGCCTTACAAATTGGGCCTAAAGGCCTTACTTTAGTGGCTTAGCTATTAAGTCGGGTTTGATGTGAGCTATCGGGTTCAACTCCTCTTGAGAGAAGTTTGATATGCTTTATAGTGGTATTTATTTTTTGGGCATTATGACACTTATATGTAATTAAGAGTGGCTGTTAGGTTTAATTTATTGGTTGACTTAGCTCTCCTTTGGCAAATGAACTTTTTTGGTTTTTTAGCCAAATTAATTACAAAAAGACAAAATAAGCCAAAAAATTAATAAGACAAAATGTCACATACAAACTATAATCATTTTATTTTTTCTCTTACAAAGTCAAAAAAGTTAAAAAAGTCAACCCAAATGAATTTTTTGAATTAAAATAGCCAAAAAAATCAGCTAACTTCCCAAAGTAAAATTAATACAATTGGAATTAGATGGATTTGACTCAAAAACAAAGAGAAAGGTTTGACACCGTTTCGAAAAGGTGCACTCGAAAAAAAAAAACACCAACCTTAACGGAGAACTCGAACAGTTTCTGATGGCAGAGCTAGGATTAGAGTCCGTTCTCTGTTCGTTGGTGGGTTCGAATAAAGAGAAAGGCGCAGAATGAAGTGAGGGACAACCATATAATGTGCTCCTATATATTAAGATGACACCGTTTCGAAAAGGTGCAGAATTTTTGCAACATTTTAAGAAACGACATCTCATCAATCTTTTTTTTTTTGGGTGAATAAACATCACATTGATCTTCGTTGACTAGCGCAGAAAACAACGCCATGTGACTGAACATAGTTCGTGTGCAAAAAGCGCTATATTTTATACTAACTTAGGCAGCATTTCCAAAAACCCCACAAAAAAAATAAATAAATAAAAGCCACGATACACCTTTTTTTTTGGTATTGTTAAAAAAAGGGACTACATTGAACAAGTAACCAACTCAAGTCCTAGTGAATTTCTATGAACAAGAAACACAAAAAATACCAATCTTTGATGAGCTACATCTCCAATTTGGGAAATGCTCCTAATGAAAAAGAAAAGATCACAATTGACACTAATATGATTAGAAGGATGACGTGCCATCCTAATTTCATGAAACGCTTGTAAATGAAAGGGATTAAGTATGATTATGTTACATGTTCATAACTATAATTGAAGAGAATATGAAAAGAATACTTAAATCCTTGCGGGCGCGAGGTAAAAGTTATAGAATGTAAAGTAAAAAAATAATGAGCAACAAGATATATGTTAAATTTTGCTTGTGATCCATACACGGAGATTACACTATAGTTTTCTTTTTTTTTTCTTTTTTTAAATTCGTGAATACGAGGTGTATGAATCTACATAGACCATAAACACCAAAGAACAAAAATATATATATTTAGAGATACATTCTCAAATACAGACTGAACAAAACAAAATGAAAAAAAGTGATTCCACAAATATAAAATTGAAAGAAAATGCATGGTTGTCGAGAGAAAAATACAGTTCTAAGAGGCAAATACAGAAACTTCTTTTTAATTTAAAGATCACCGAGAAATATGGCATACCATCTTGACCAGTTTCAACATCATGCTATCCACGCAACTCATTTCCATCTAGATGAGCTTCACCAATAACATTTATAGGGGACAATTGCAATTGTAGTTCTTCTACAAGGAATATAACATAATCATCAAATGGTTCTTGAAGAATTTACCTATTTTCTCTGTCCTTTATGAAAAAATATTGATACCTATTCTCTCTTTCTATTTATATATAATATAAGAGAACACAGTAGACAAAACCATCAAACCAAATGGCCATCATATCATAAAGGATTCATCGACCAAGAAGCAACGGAGGCTTCTCGAAGCATTAATACCAATTCAATGCATAAAATTAGTATGACAATTTGCTGATTGAATCCCACCTTAACTGAAAAACTTCTTCACTTAAATAATAATAATAATAATAATAATAATAATAATAATAATAATAATAATAATAATAATAAGAGTCCTTGTCATCTCAAAGGTTGTTTTGTTAAATGACCAAAAACATGGAAGTTGCTAATAATATACGCGAGTCTAACACGTTAAACTATACCACCAGGGTGGTGGTAACTTGAATAATGCACATGCTTTCCACATAGAAAGACAAGGTTTGACACTTGGGGGTGTGCACTTTAGAATTGGCACTGTACACCTTTCGTTAGACTCTATCTCTTGCTATGGTGGTGTGTGTGAGGTCCATTATTATCCTGGTGGTGGCTCCCTTCCTATAGGTTGGGTTAAATCTGTTAGGATTAGGGACACTCACACAGAGAACACAAAATTTACGTGGTTCGGTAGAATGCGTACGTCCCTGGAGCAGAAATTAAGTTTTCACTAAAACAGAGCAATAAATTCTCTCTCAACTCACAGCTCTCTCTCCCTAATTTCTAATACAAATGAGCTTCCCGCCCCCCCTCCCCACTCTATTTATACACAAAGTTGAGAGGTGTGAATGCTCGGGTTGGCAAACGTTTCTTCTTACGGCTGGTTGGTTGGCAGCCACAATTCTTGACCTCTCTTGAAGCTTCCATTCCAGCACCAAGTTAGTCTCCAATCTTGACTTCCAGGAGCTTCCAGAATGGTATGGATTGGTGTGAATTCACAACAATTCTTCCCTCCACACCAATGTGCCCAACCGACTTCTCACTTGAAGTCCATCTCGGTCAGATTCTTGTAAACCTCTAGTTTGTCTCTGGTGACAACCTTGGTCATCATGTCAGAAGGATTCTTCTCCGTGTGAATCTTCACTAACTTCATCAACTGCTTTTCCATTAGTTCTCGTATCCAATGATATCGGACATCAATGCGTTTCCTACGATCCTGGTACATGAAATTCTTGCTTAGATCAATTGTACTCTGACTATCACAATGTACCTTGTACTCTTCCTGCTATAGACCCAATTCTTGGAGAAACCACTTTGACCACAACATTTCCTTTCCGGCATCTGCGGCAACAATGTATTTTGCCTTTATTGTAGATAAAGCCACACACTTTTGCAATTTGGACTGCCATGAAATAGCTCCCCCAACAAAAGTGAATGAAAATCTTGATGTAGACTTTTTACCATCAAGATCACTCACCATATCGGCATCTGTAAAACCTTCCAAAATTCGTTCAGCTCTCCCAAAACATAGACACATCTTTGAAGTTCCTTTCAAGTATCGAAGAATCCATTTGACAACCTTCCAATGCCCCTTTCCTAGATTGGCGAGAAGTCGGCTCACAATGCCAACTGCGTGAGCAATATTTGGCCGGATACACACCATTGTATACATCAAACTCCCTATTGCGAAAGAATAGGGGATTGCCTCCATTTATTTCCTTTCAAGGCTGGTTGTGGGACACAAACGCTTTGTCACCTTGAAATGGTTGGCTAGCGGTGTGTTGACTGGCTTGGTATCTTTCATGTTGAACCTTTCAATCATCCCTTCAACATATTTTTCTTGTGACAACCATATATTCTTGGCTTTCCTGTCAGGTACAATCTTCATGCCCAAAATTTGCTGTGTTAGGCCTAAATTCTTTATATCAAAATACTGTGACAAGTCATTTTTCAACTTGTTGATCATAGCAATATCTTTTCCGATGATCAACATATCATCGACACACAACAATAGGATGATGAAGTTTCTATCTGAAAACCTTTAGAAGTATACACACTGGTTTGCTACCGTTTTCGTGTACTCATAATCCACCATGAATGAATCAAACTTCTTGTACCATTGTCTCATCGCCTGCTTCAGGCCATAGAGACACTTTTTCAGTTTGCAGACTAGATTTTCTTTCCCTTTAACTTCAAAACCTTCTAGTTATTCCGTGTGGATCTCTTCCTTCAAATCACCATGGGAAAGGTAGTCTTGACATCTATCTGTTCTACCTCCAGATTCAAGTGAGCTGCTAATCCCAAAGCTACTCGAATGGAAGTCATCTTCACAATTGGAGAAAAGATCTCATCAAATTCAATTCGCTTTTTCTCCCCAAAACCCTTGACAACCAAGTGACCTTTGTGCTGAAGCAATTTCTCATTGCCATCTTTATTCAACTTATACACCTGTAGCTTGCCTTTCGTTCTCCTTTTGGATACAACTAGCCCTACAGTTCGGACTCCCATGGTTTTGAATCTGATTTCACAAAGTACAATGTGAAATAGTGAAAACACAAAAAAACTCCAAATCCAACAAATCTTTTTGGAAAATCAATGTTTGAATCAAATGCCAAAAATGGACTGCTTTGTCGGATTTCAGAGTCGCCACTTAAATATTTTTAGAAAAATTAGGAAACTCGAGACTCGTGTCACCTATCCGTTATCACCAAAGTGTCTCGACTTAGAAACTTAGGTACGAGAGGGGAAGGTCATGATTTGAGCACTCTACTCGCTCGATCAAAGATCGGCCTTTACTAATCATGATGCGATTTTTATTTATGTTATATGCTCTTGTTCTGATTATTAGCTTATTTTTACTATGTGACGCACATAAGTATAGACTAATTTGTAAGAATTGGAACATTTGATTTCATGTTTATTTTTTTGAAAAGAGTTTGTGAATATGCCACTTGAAAAAGTGGGCTTAAAATGGACATTAATCAAACTATCCCAAGTCAAGCAATTAGCCTTCATCCACAGGTATTCAAACAGTTATATCATTTAAGCAATTAGCCTCATGGAAGTATGCTTGGCATGGCAACACGAACATTCGATGCAAGATGCTAAAACTCAAAATTGCTCACCTAGTACTCCGAGCCAAAACAAAACAAAATAATTAGAAAAATATGCATGCTCCTAATTAACGCAATATGACTAAATGCAATGCACACATTATGTAATTTATAAGCTCAGCTATGAGCATGGCATATGATTCCATTCAAGACATGCGATAAAGCACATATTCAAGCAATGAATATGGACATCGATATTGGGTTAGTATGATGAGCCGAACCTTGGATGCATGCAAGATAATGGATGTAACCCATAAGAATGCTAATTTGAAAAATGATGTTCTATACTAACCATTGTAAGCAAGTAAGTAAAAAGGAGAAAGACGTGGGGTTGGAAGACATACAACTTATTACACATTTACCCTCGTGCAAGAGGGTGCAAATCAAAGTTTGAGAGTCCGAATTAAACTAATTATTACAAAACCGAATGAATATATTAAAGAATTAACTAACAAGCTACTCTATTACAAGAAGCATAATAATGAGAAATAAACTAGTTATCTAAGTTCATTAGTTATAACAATTACAAATAAACAATAATAATAATAACAAGAAGACTAATTGTAACAATAAAACAATACTCGGAGCATTAATTTACAACAATGATGCAAGCAAGGATGTACAAGGATTGCATGCACAGTGTTCGAGAACTGCCCTGTTTGCCTAGGCCTGCTCTGTTTC
The DNA here is from genome assembly GCA_025200525.1 of Camellia lanceoleosa. Classification (NCBI taxonomy): domain Eukaryota; kingdom Viridiplantae; phylum Streptophyta; class Magnoliopsida; order Ericales; family Theaceae; genus Camellia; species Camellia lanceoleosa. Next base: position 90,066,648 of record CM045760.1, read on the forward strand.
ACCTTCAGCCACTACCCTCTGTTTTCTATAAAACATACTACTGACCAAACATTGATAGGCGATCGTGCCACAATAAGGCCTGGCCTAGCCTAAATAAGGCCAGCAGTGCCTTAATTTTATGCAAAATCATGTTTTGTGCTCTGAAGTGAAAACAGTGCAGACAAAGTCATTTTGAACTGTGTTTGTCCCTCTCACGCTTCTCTGTCATAGGAAAGCCTCAAGAGAAGATTGGAATCGTTTCCAAAGCCATCAATGAGCAAGTTGATTGCTTGATGATTTTGGATACAATTTTGACAAAAAATCAATAAATGCAATGAACAACAACCACCCCTTTCTCCTATCATAGAGTGAGCTCAAAGACGGAGGTAGAGATGCCTCAAGGTTCATCAAAATATCATGGATTGACGTATGACGACCCTTGACACGATGGACTCGGCATAACGTCCGGCCGAACCCAAGCAATATACTTCATTTTCTTTATGTGGGTTGATTCATTTTAAGCCAAGCTCATTAGTCTTTGCCATTATTTAACACATTTGTCCAAGGTGATTGTTACGTCCACTAAAGATTACGCCCACTAAGTGAGAAATATGTCAAACGGGAAGTGATTCTCAACATGAAAAACAGATTATGCCATTGACAATGAACCTCTCCAGAGATTAAGCCATTAAGTATAGATCCCTAGTTCATGTTTTTAATAACCATCAATCAATTGAAATAACTTTTAAATGAAAGAAATGAATGGTAAGTTGATTATTAAATGAAGTTCTTAAACATGGAAATCAGTTAAAGAAAAGCTTAGAACAACATGCAACTAGCTATATATGCAAACTTATGAGACAACAAGACAGCAAGCAAACTAATCAAAGCATGAACTAATTAAACAATCTAGGACAACCCTAAAACAGCCCTTAATGGGTGAAAAATAGTGGTTCAAAGTGCATGAAAAGAGCCTAAAAAGCTAAACAACAAAAAAGGAAAACAAGGCTAGTAAGCAAAAACAAGGAGGGGTGGCTAACCCCTTCACTTTAGAAACCTCAAAGCATAATTTTTAGCCTCTTTTTAACTCTGAAAATCAATTTAAAAAGAAAAGAAAACGAGTGTAAAAGCAAGGGTTTGAGCTATAGGTGAAGGTGTCAGAAAGAGTGTTAACTCTCTCTACCCTTTAGTAGCTCTCCAAACCCAAGCTTAGACACTTTAAAGGAGATCAAAACAACGCAAAACTACAAGAACTAGATAGTAAATGATAGAAATGAAAGCAAGAGAGGAAATAGCAAGCTTATACCTCTCGACAAAGGTAGCTCTTTGTTTGTGAATCAAACCAAGTCCAAACACACTCTCAAGCTTGAATTGTGATGCTCAAGGCTCAACCAAGGTTCCTAGGCTAAGGTGTGAAGGTGTATATGGTGTATGGATATAGGTTTAAGGTGGTAAGCTTGCTCAAAGGGTTGCTTGTACAAGAAGAAAGAGCTCTCAAGAAGGTGTATAGGCTTTTTATAAATTCTTCAACCCTCAAAACAGAGATACAACTTCGTTTTTATAGAATTTGAGCAAGAGGGGTCATAAATATCTTCAAAAATGGACAGCTGGCGGGCTCCTGCCCAGAACCGTGTTTCTCGCTACTAAGGCACGGCCAGGCCTCAATGTAATCCCCTGTTTTTCTGCTTCAGACTCAGCACAGGGTGTTACAATGTGTAAACGGGATTTCTGGGGTATAATCAGTGGAATATCATACCCTCTTTGTTGAGATCTTGAACTACGCACAAAACCACTTTCATCATCGAGTGTACCGGGCAAAGCGCTCGAGCCTTGCAGGCGGTCAAAAATGGGGTGTCTCCAGTTGCCTCTCTTTGATAGAGCTCGAAGTCATAAAGTGACAAGAGTGAATGTCAAAGCCTAGAGACAACCCATTTGACGAGGCCGCATGGTTGGGGCAAGAAATCAAGACATAAATGCAAAGATTGAACTTGAGGGCAAAGCACAAACGAAATGCAGCAAATAACTTATGATCATGCAATGAAATAATCCAATGAAACTACGCAATGAAACAGTTGAATGCAAATAAAGCAACGAAACAACGCTACAATTTAAACAAGAATGCAATGTTTAAACAAAAACGTAAATCAAAGCAAAATAAACCCCACCATGTCTCACATGGAAAGAAGTGAATAAACAAACACGTCTCACATGGAAAGGACAAAGAAAGCACAAACCAAACTACATCTCACACAGAAAGGATGTAAGAAAATGCAAACCTAACTACATAGGAAGGGTGAAGGGCGATGTAACCATCGAGCGCACCCGAGGTTTTCAACCAAGATCCTAACGCATCTCACACGAGAGGAGGAAGGGTGATGTGAACAAACAGGCGCACGTGCTATTTTTAACCGAAGTAAACAATCTTAGCATGTCTCACGCGATAGGAGGAAAAGTGGTGTGAACAACGAGCGCACCCGATGTTTTTAACCGAGAAAAGCACTCCTAACTCATCGCACGCAAGAGGAGGAAAGATTGGTGTGAACAAACAGGTGCACCTGCTATTTTTAACCAAGATGAGCAATCCGAACGCGTCACATGTGAGAGAAGGAAAGATTGGTGTGAACGAACAAGCGCACCTACTGTTTTTAATCGAGATGACGAATCCCTATGCATCACACGCGAAAGGAGAAAATGTGGGGTGAACATTGTGCGCACCCGATGTTTTTAATCGAGGTAAACAATCCTAACACATCGCATAGGATAGGAGGTAAACAATCCTAACGCATCGCACGGGAAAGGTGGTGTGAATACTGGGACATGCCTGTAGACACCCCATTTTTGACCAACCTTAAGACTCAGACGTCACCGATTGAGCACTCGGTGATGTTGCATACTGTGCTCTTTCAGAAGTCTCAGAGTCGCGGCCGTGCGCCCTGCCTCCGGACTCCCGAACTCTCTTCTGTGCCTTGTCTCGGTTTGCGAACCAGACTCGGTTTTCTCTGTTTTCTTCCCTGAGGGGAGGGAGAGGTCCCGTAGACCATCTCTCAGTGGCCGTGGGCTACATTTCGTGCCCGTAGGCCATTTTGCCCATTTCGGAGCCCGGTTTTGAGCCGGTCGGTCGTGTGCCTCGTTTGGGACCACCCAACCATCTCCGATTCCTCCGATTTCGCATGCATCTCATTTACTCCCTTTCAAGGGACACTGTCTTAGATACCACTTCGTGGCCAAACACCACTTTCGGTGCATAACGGCGGTTTTCGATCCAATGCGTGTTTTGGCCCCTAACATTCGTTTTGCATTGGTTTTTGTTCATTTTTGGCGGTACCTCTGTTTTATCATAAGGAAGGTCCTTTGGAGGTGGGAGGACAGCAATTGTCTCAAGAACGAGTTATGCTCCTCCGGCGCCCGTTTTTCTCACTTCCGGGCTAATGTTGAACACCTTAGGGCTATTTTCTTCGAGCCAAAACCACATATTTGTGTTGTACACACATGGGAGGACCCTAAAAACACATGGCTGGACAGTAATTCCTCTTTTCATTTTTGAGCCTCTCTTAGAGGTGGATTGTTGTTTCTCCTGGTTCAGAGTTGCCAATTTTCAACCACAGGGCCTTGAAGAGGAGACATGGGAGGACACCAATATGTAGAGCTCGGCCAGCAATTCCAAACTTCCATTTTTGCCCTTGGCCGGTCGGCCATCGGGGGTGGCCGGCCGGCCACCTCCAGTAAAAGCACATGGCCGGCCATGCTCCCCTCAATGCACACTTTACAGCTGTATAGCTGTTTCTCCAAAATATCTTTGCATCCGGGGGATATTTTGGGAGGGAAAGCTTGGGTGCATTTCCCTCCTCTTTTATACCCCCTTCTTAGCCTTTATAAGTGGCTGGCCAGCTCCTTCACTAGGGTTAGAAAAACTCCCCTTAAGAACTCATATACATTGGCTTACATCTCCCTCTCGAAAAACCTCCAAAATCCTTAAGCTTTGGCCTCATTTGTTCATCAACACCAAGCACTACCTTCACCACTTCCATTCCAGCAGCAAGGGAAGGTTTTTCAGAGGCTAAGAAGCAACAAACTCAAGCCAAGAAGCAGCCAAAGTGTAGTCTTCAAGGGTAAGTCACTATTTCCCCTCTTGTAGCACTTTCTTGCCTCATTTCTTAAGCCTACTTTATTACTGTTTTGGGCTCCGACCTTAACTGAAACTAGGTCTATTTTGAGCTATTATTCATGTTTGTTCAAGGGCTCAACCCTGTTTGAGCCCTCCATCTTGCACTTGTTTCAATATCCTCTTATATGCCATTATTTTGCATTGAATATTTGGCCTATGTGTGATCTGATTCGGAGCATCTCATGAACTGATATTGTGCTTATTTTGAGCCCCTCTTAAACATTGAAGAAGGGCTCAACCTTGTTTTCATGCTCCATATGCCACTTGCTTTGAATCCATGTTTTACCCTTGTTTTTGCATGCTTTTTCTAGCCTATGAGTGATCTGTTTTCGAGCATAATGTAAACTATTAGTGGGCCTATTTTGAGCCCCTATTCAACATTGAATAAGTGATAAACCCTGTTTGGCCTCTCTATCATGTACTTGCTTCATAATCTCTCATATTTACCGTAAATTTGCATGATTTGTTTGACCTGCATGTAGTCTGTTTTGGAGCATGTCATGAACTGTGAGTAAGCTTATTTTGTGTCCCTCTACAACATTGTAGAAGGGATCAGCCTTGTTGGGGTTCTCCATGTTGTGCTTGTCTTTATATCCCTCTTTGGCCCCCATTTTTGCATGCTTTGTTAGGCCTATCTAGCTTCTGTTTTTGGCCATAATCAGTACTAAAAATATCCATATTTTGGCCTTCTTGTCATGTTTTGTTAAGGGTCCAAGGCTGTTTGATGAATGTAAGGCATACTTCATGTTCTAGCCTTTGTTGGCTTCATTCTTGCATGACATTTTTAGCAAGTTTTCATACTGATTTGAGGGTTTTTATAAACTGTAAATATTCATATTTTTGGTCCCTCATCAGTGTTGTAGAATGAAATTTTTCAGTTTGAGCATCGCATACATCACTTGCTTCAATACCCCTCTCTTGGCCCCCATTTTTGCATGCCATTGTTGTCCTATCTATGCTCATTATTTCGCCATGTTTTATACTGTAAAAAATGCTATTTTGGGGCTGCCTTGCTACTGTTTTGCATGTCATGTACCAATTATGCATGTTTAGTATGGTCAGAGGCCATTTCTAGGCATAATATCGCATTTCGGGAACGTTCCATACTTCGGGTGCATCTTTGCCATGTTTCGGGACTGTTTTCCCCCACATTTCAGTGATGAAATTCCATTTGCATGTTTGCATATCATTTTCCATGTCATTTCGTGCCTTAGGGCCATTGCCTCGGTTTGCGTGCCCGTGTGCACGCATTTCGAGGCACTTCGTTTTTTATCCGACGGCCTCTTATGTGAGTGTGGCTGAGGCCCTCTCATGTTAGTATAAGTCCAATCTGCATTTGGAATGCTATTTCATACTTTAGTACCATTGCCTCGGTTTGCGTGCCCGTGTGCACGCATTTCGAGGCACTTTATTTTCATCCATTAGCCTCTTATATGAGTGTGGCTGAGGCTCTCTCATGTTGGTGTAAGCCCATATTGCATCGCATATCTCATTTTAGTCTCATCACATCGTGTATACCATCGCCTCAGTTTGCGTGCCCGTGTGCACGCATTTCGAGACATCTCATTTTAGCATCATTGCATTATGTATGCCATTGCCTCGGTTCGCGTGCCCGTGTGCACGCATTTCGAGGCACTTCACTTTTATCCACCGGCCTCTTATGTGAGTGTGGCTGAGGTCTACTCGTGTTAGTGTAAGTCCAATTTGCATTGCGTATGCCATTCTATGCCTTAGGATCATTTCCTCGGTATGCGTGCCCACGTGCACGCATTTCGAGGCATCTCATTTTCATAGCATTGTGCATGCTAGGATTGTATTTTAGTTGTATTCATGCATATCATGCATATTGCATCTTGTTCGGGATAGGAGTTAGCCCGGGCACGGGAAACGAGGCACGTTCCGTACTCCGAGTGATGGAACGGGTCTCAATTCCCAAGTCACCGACACTCCGGATTATCCATGATGGAGTTAGGTTTTGTTGTAGCATTCATGTGCATTCATCCTATATTGAGTTGTGCAATTCGGTTCCTCGGCCATCATGCATCGATATGCGTGATTGGTGGCACGAGAATCGAGGCATGCATATATTTGTAAAATACATTGCCATGCCCCTTCCTCTCTCTGCAAAGAAAATGAAGAATCAAGAACTTTCCTGAGTCCGCACGATTTCGAGAAACATTGCAAACAGAGGCTAATTGGGGCATCCCAAAGAATTTTCGCAAGGCAAATTTAACATGCATCATTTCATTACCCGAGCAGAGTCAAGGCAAATGGCTTGCACGCCTAATTTTATGCTTTCTTATTTAATTTGATAATTAATTAGGAATTTGTATATTTATTATTATCAGATTATATTTGATTTGGATCAGATATTTTATTCGACCTCTCGCAAGGGCATAATTGTAATAAGTGTGGGTGAGTGTGCTGTATGTCTTCCAACCCCCATTTCTTTCTCCCTTTTATTTACCTGCTTATGATGGTTAGATTAGGGAATATATCAATTAGCATACAGCAGACAAAGATGTTTGCATCATTCATCTGCTTTTGCATGTACGACTCTACAAGATCATACTAATCGCATTTGTATTTCAATTCCAACTTGAATACGTGTTAGTTGTAGCATTCCATGTGCCATATTTAGAATAGTCGAGCCTGCTATAGTTTGCATCTTTGCATGTGTTGCATTAGGCATTTCTGTATACTTAGGATCATGCATGATTTCTAATGTAGTTTCTGTTTTGGCTTGGAGTACTCGGTGAGTTATGCTTTAGCATACTTGCATGCGTGTGAGTGTTGCCATGATAGCATGCTTGCCATGAGGCTATGTGCTTACGTGATATAACTGCCTTGAATGCCTGTGGGTGGAGGTTGAGTTATCTGAATTGGGACAATTCATCAAATGCTTGTTTTAAGCCCACTAGATAGTGGCAAAACCATGTTTTCTAAAGCCCACCCGAGGGTGGCAAATCCATGTCTTAGCCTACTTGCGGGTAGCACCATCAAACCATTTTCAAACAAACAAACATGAAATGTTTCGTTCCAATTCAGCGACCATTTATACTTGTATGTCAGGCGATCACATAGTAACCTAGGCTAATAACCGGAATAAGAACTCACAATGTTTTCAAAATAAGATATCATGGTTAGTAGAGGCCGGTCTTTGACTGAGCGAGCGGGGGTGCTCACGAAGTGACCTTCCCCAATCGTACCCAAGTTCCCGAGTCGAGGCAACTTTGGTGATGACGGACACGTGGCCTTTGGCACCGAGTCAGGGTTTCCTAAATTTCCCATTAAAAAAAAAAAAAACATTTAGGTGGCGACTCTGTATCTGGCGAAGCAGTCCATGTTTGTCACTTCTTTCAAAAAATCTGTTTTCAAAACGATTTGGCGGATTTGGACTCTTTGGTTCAAGATTAAGAACCGTGACATTTGAGTCCTTCAAACTGTAGTGACCCAACATCGAATTAGAACGGGGGGGATTCGCACTCCCTTCCCCCGGGATGCGTTCGGGGACGTCTACAGTTTCTGGCGACTCTGCTGGGGATTTATAGAACTTGACTCGAACTCATGATATCTGGTTTTGACTACACTTGTGTGTTTCTTTGCATTGCATTTGCATTGGTGCACCTAGGACACCGTGTTTGCCATCTGCTATTCCTGAGCGGTTTGCCGGAGGCTTGTCTTGTCAAGGCATGTCCGTAAGGTCGACCGTTACGGCTCGCCAAGATGGGAACACAAACCCCGGTTTTACTGGGCACCCTTTTGACCATTCGACCTAGCGTATATTCGGATCCATAGTGACCATTCCAAACTAGGACAAAGTTGCTTACCCGCTTATAGGTTGTTTGAAGTCATTGCGGTGCATAGTGAAACCCTAGCTCTCGACAAAATAGGACAGAAACCCTACCCCAACATAGGGTGTTTTCGGCTCTCACTTATCTCATTATGTGCTTGTTAGAGAGTGCCTCACAGGAATGTATGTATCAGTTGAGTTTGGGCATCAGTGCGGGCATCGCTTTTGAGATAGGGCATCACGCTGCGGCATCACCGATTATTTGAGAATCGGTTGTCTCATGGATATCGGATTCAGATTTTGGGGAACAAAGGATACAGAACAAGGATCGCTATTGAGGATGTATTTTCAAATTTTATCAACTGCGTGTTGTATGCTCGATCGTGTTGTGAGTATTTAAATTAAGCTGTTATGCTGCCCGTTTTTCTGGTCATTTATTTCCTTTTTGCTTTATTATCTTTCTGCTAGGGCAGGTTTTTAGCACGATTGCTTCCGAACCACTAGATACTCCCCAAGCACTTTGGACACGAGGTCGTCGACTCAACCGATCCGAGGATCTCGTTGACGGACATCCAAAGGTTCCACTCTCTACCCCCGCTATCGAAGAAGGCCGAGAAGGCGCAGGTGTAATAGGGATTACCGAGACAGAGGGTCGCTGACAAGAAACAATCAAAGTTGAAATTTCGTATTCCGCCAGAGAGGTACATTTACCAGTCATTCAGATGGAGCAGCAGAATACATCAGGAATGGAGGCGATGATGCGCCAGATGCACGATAGCATGAAACAGATGCAAGATGATGCCATCTGCCAAACGGAATTTTCCAAACAACAAGCCGCAGTCATGGCCCAAAGAGTCGAGCCGATCACTAGGTCGCAATACAGAATGCAAGATTCGCTTCACATCAGATTCCTCCTCCACCAGCGGCTCCACTACCTGAGCAGGCATCTAGTGGTCAGAATACCCTGCTAAATCCTCAGAATATCCCCCCGAACACCCAGAATACCTTGCCCGATGTCTGGAACACTCAAGAGGACACAGGTCTTCCAACGGGGCTGGCTCCACCCCCGCTTCTGCCGCAACTGTCCAAGAATCTTACACCCAACCACCCGGACTCTCCATTTGAGTTCGAGGTAGATCATACAGCTCTGAAACTGAGTAAGCTGGAAAAACTTTTCAAGAAATCGCAAGGAGTGAAGGCCATCCCAGACATTGAAGATGGCTACACTGACGCGGGCCGTGACCGCCGACAGATTTAAGATGCCCCAGATCGATCGCTTCGATGGGTCTGGGGACCCCATGGTCCATCTTCGGTTATTTTCAGATATCCTGAGGCCAACGGGCCTAACTAGACTACAGAAACTCTCGCTGTTTGGCCGAACCTTGTCAGGAGTGGCTGCCAACTGGTATGCAAAGTTGGATAATGATGTCAAAAGGAACTGGGATGAGCTGGCTGAGGCCTTCGTTGCACAGTACTCATATAATACACAGATCGAGATTACAACACGTGATCTCGAAACAACGAGGCAAGAACCCAAGGAGTCTTTCTCTGATTTTGTAACTCGGTGGAGAGCAAAGGCATCGATGATGACCTTGAGGCCAACAGATAAAGATCAAATTCGGATGATTGTACGCAATCTCCAACCGAAGTTAATACAGAAGATGATTGTAGTTCCTTTCCCCACCTTCGCGGATCTACACGATATGGGGGTGCAAATCGAGGATGCGATGAAGCAAGGTCTGATCGACCAGGACCGAGAGCAGCCCCGAAGGACATTCAACCGCAATAATAACGCAGGCCCGAGTGGCGCTGCCAACACAAGGACTTCAAAGGTCGGTATGGTCACCACCACTCCCCCTCCCCATCCAAGGCCTGCGGCGGCCACACCCTTTTCCAGCACATCCGGAAGTAACACCCAAAACAACAGATTCCAACCCCGGGGCCAAAGAACCTTTACTCCACTATACATGCCCCTGTCCAAGGCTCTGGGGGTGTTAATTAGGAAGAAGCATCTGACGCCCCTAGAACCAAGGCCATTACCGAATCCACTCCCCCCTTCCCACAACCCAAATGGGCATCAAGGCATGCACCACCAGTGTGACGCCTTAATCTACACTATTGGTTGCGATCAAGGGAGAGTCACTAATGAGTCCTATGGTCAATAACCAAGTAAGATCCCGATCACGGAGGAGTCAAATTAGCCTCCCTTCTAAGTCCGCTTAGGCAACAAGACTACCCTTTTGACAGATCTTAAAAGGTATTGACACAAGGTCTCATAAGCAACGATAAGGTTCATACATATAAATATATAGAACATCAGTACATAACAACCTCAAATATCATTAATTTCAACAGCTTTATCCATTACATTACATCCCAAGAGAAAACTTAAATCTTTGTATGAGTCTTACAAAATATCAAAAGGGATTTCTAACTTTCCTAAGATAGCCAAAAGTCTTCGAAGGTTTCAGCTTTGTCGTCTCTAGCTAATAGCTCCTCTTCGGCACCTGGCATGACACGCCGTGAGCTTTGAATGCCCAGTAAACACACACACACCCCGTCCCTTTTTCCCAATCCAATACACCATCACATTTATGGCAAACAAGTAGTGGAGCACGATATCCAAGCCAAGAATAGTAATAGAAGAGAAAAGGAGCATGTCATTCAAATAGATAACAAGGTTATAATGTTAGTGGTTAGTATTCTAGAAATCCCCCAAAGAGATTTCATCCTCCCAACCGCAAGAATTGGACACCGGACTATTCTAACTCCCCCTTTGTCGCTTTGTTGTAGAACTAACCTCGATGCCTACCAACGGTTATATATCACAGAGCGCCAACCGCAGGCTTCAAAAGGATAGCGAAAAGAAAAAATTTTATCTCCGAATCCAACCTCATCCTTCCGTAAAAAGTTTTATCATCCTCAATGTCCCATCCGACCCAACCTTATCTCACCAATCAATCCTCGCAAAGAGTCCGAATACGTCCGCTCCATTCCGTGGTTTACGCGACAACGCTATGCAAGACTTTAACTTTCAAATAGGAACGATCCCAAAAATCCATATATCACATATTCTCATCTTTTCATTACTCAAGTGCTCAAAACCCAATACCCTCCCAATTAGGTTTCCCGTTGACTTAAATGTTTTAAGACAAGGTTAGTCCAACTTATAAGATAATAATATCCACATAAGCATGCATCAATAAGGTGAAGAAGATGAAGAACATAACATAACACATACAATATCATGCCAAGATATGATCATAAGCTAATAAACATTTTCATGAATACAAGGGCATAGAACATTCATGCATAACAAATTTTCTAGATTTAATATCACATAAAGATTGAAATGAAAGGCCTATTTTAGATCTTCCACCGGACTTGGCCTTCCTATGGTTTGTAGAGAATTTGATCTAGTTTCTAGAACATTTTTCGGAAATGGGATTGCTTTTCCAGATTTTAAGTTATTTAGAAAACATTCCAGCGCTGTCCAGAATCTGTCCAGATCTGTCGACCGTTACGAAAATTTGATTTTCTTGCAAACCGCTTAATGTTTTTCGATGAAACCAATTTTAGTTGAAAGATAACTCATTAAGGAAGCTTTTGACATAAAATAGAGGTCCAGAATATTTTTGTACATTTTTCTGGAATTTTTGAAAGTGGGCTGCAAAAACAGATTCTAAGGTGGAATGTCCAAAACAAGAAAATTTATAAAAAGAGGGTTCCACCATGGGAAAGTTTCATTCCTTTTGTGAAGAAAATATGATAACTATCACATGTTTAACTCAGAAATTTTTTTTGAAAGAGTGCCCTTGAAAAGTTGAGAGATTTGTACAAAAAGAAGATGGTTTGTGCCAAAATGGGGAAAATACAAGAGAGATGGAATCAATATTCAAATTTTAGCATTTTTAACACAAGTAACTCATAAATAACAGATCTGAAAACATTATTTAGAACCCTTAGAAAGATGTATTTGAAAAAGGAAAATGAAAGAGAACGTTGTGTTGTGGCTTACCTACTAAGCTTTGCACAAGAAGGCTCTCTTCTTCCTCCCTCTTCTTCTCTAGACTTCTCTCTCTTGCTCTCCTCCCTCTCTTTAGCCAAAGTGTGTGTGTGGGTGTGGTGTGTTATATGTGCTTGCAAGCTAGGGGGTGTTGGTATTTATAGACAAGTTTTGATGCAAAAAGTCCTAAAAGTCCCTTAGTTGGAAATGGATGGAAAGGTTAGGATTTGTTTGAATTCTAAAGGAATAGAAGGGATTTGGGAGGCTTGGTCATTGGTTTAGGAAACACTTAGTTGTAATGAAACTAGTTTTTGAAATTGGCAACCTAGGTCTAGGTCACTAGGTTGGTGTTTTCTAGAATTTGATGATGGTGGTTCTTGGAAATTGATTTCTCACTTTCTTCTAGGAAAGCTAGACAAAGGGAAGGCTGATGGGGCTATTATTTTAATGATTTTAGGTATTAGGGGCACAATTCTCAATGTATGCATATATATAGATTTCAATTGATTGATGGTACTAATAGTATTAGGGTACAGGTACTATTTTTGGGGTAATTCTTAATAAAAGAAATGAGAGCTTGGAATTAAACTCATGTATTGGAACCTTATTTATGTATTTATTTATGATCTAGTTAGGTTTATGGCTAATTTAAATACTCATAGCAAATCTTTATTAGTACTAAAGTCATTATTGCTCCAAGATTCAAGGGATTTGTTTGTACTAAAGTATAATGATGACGGCTAGTCATGTCCTCGAGATTTGGGGAGATTTCTCTATTTATTATGTGTACAAATCTTGGAAATTGTAAAACGTAATGTTAAAAAAAGATTTTAGGGTACAAGTGTGTATATATAAATATATAATGGTACTTGTTTGAGGTCAAGTTGTGATTTAATAAAAATGTGAGGGCTTGGGCTCAATTAAAATATCTATTTCAAGTGAAGAGTTAATAAATTAGTGTTTAGGAAAAATAATTCAGTTTGTATTATCTTGCTTTGAATTTAAAGGTAAATAATTGAATGAAGACTGTAAAAACCGGAAGTTAGGGTTTAAAGCAATTAATCTAAAATTTGAGAGTTAAATAATTAATATTAGAGTGTTATGATTCTAAGCTTCCAGGGTCGATTTGGGTTTGTATGGGTTCATCCGTGATACGTTTTCGGCTCTAGGGTTTAATTTGCGAGCAATCAACGAATTAAGGGCTTTGTTATAGTAACTCAAAATTTTGGGACCTAATAAGGTTTACAAAAGTTAGGGGTCTCACACCAGCAGCATGGCCATGACACAGATTAATGCTTCCGGCTGCGTCACGAGATTCAAGACCTCGTCGACAAGAATATCATTGTGCCTCCCGAAAGACCCAACGTCACAACTAACCCACTCCCTGCACATAACCAAGATCCACCACCCAAAAGAGTCAACATCATCCAAACTGGGGTCGTTTCCTACGATCCTAGCATCTATATTACTCCCTCTCACCTACCCAAGCCAGAGGTGATCCTTCCTGATTGCACTGACTTGTGCATGTTGGACACCTTCACAACTCAATCTGAGCCAAAGGTGGTGACCATCAAAGATGGAACGGGGCAGGCTTCAGAGGAGAGTAGAATTGGTGAGTCTGAGATAGGACAGTCTGGGAATCTAGCTGGGAGAGCTTATGATCCGAGCGGATACATCGTACCAGTGGGCCGGTCTGAGCCGAGTATGGGACTGCCGGAAAAGGTTGAACTGTGCATGATTCAGGGGGACAGACTTGAACAAGGGGTAGATGATCTGACAACGGTGGAAGAAGATTTTGCTAACCTCCAGTTCTTCAACGACCAAGAAACAGGGGATGCAACAATCAATTGGTTTGAATATGGGGAGTCGGCAGAGATCGCCGGGTGGTTAGATGATCAGCCAGATGTTGTGGAAATTCAGCCAGAGCAAGGCCCGGCAGGGGCAGGGGTATCAATGATGGCCGGAAGGGCCGAGAGTCAGAATGAATTGCCGGAGAGCGCCGGTACAAAGAATTTCGCTCGGGATCAAGATATTGTGGAAACCGAACAACAAACCCTACTAACACAAGAGGAGCAAGAGAAGAGATGGGATTCTGAGAGAATTCGGAAAGCCAAGAACCATGAGGAGGTTGAAAGTGCTGCGAGCACAGGAGCAGGACGTGCTGTGAGCATGTGGGATGAAAGTACCGAGAGTACGAACTTGCCGGAACCAGATAGGTGCTTGTTGAATGTCAGTGGGATGTGGTGGGAAGACGATGACTTATGTCTTGCCCACAGCATTTAAGATTGGGCAGGTGCTCAACCAGATGATACTTGGTACCTCGATGAGGTGGACCACATGACCAGGAGTGGGCGGTACTTCAAGCCCCCGCACCTCGACCAACCCGAAGCATCTGGGAAAGATAAAGAGGCCGAGAAACAGAGAGAGAAGCAGATTGAAGAAGAAGCTGTGCTCAAGCAGTTAAAGAAAATACAGGCAGACATCTCCATCTGGGGACTGCTTATGGCTTCAAGGGTGCACAGACAGGCTGTCCTATCTGCTATGGACAAGGCCAAACTCTCTATCGAAACTACGCCAGAGCAGCTGGTTGGGCTGGTTTTTCCGGGAGGAGGTTCCCCGGCATTAACCTTTTCGGACAAAGAATTGCCGCCTGAGGGCGTGAATCATAACAAACCCCTCTACATCTCCGTGGAGTGTAGAGATAAGTGGATACCGGTGGTACTTATTGATACCGGGTCTGCTATCAATGTCTGCCCAGTCAGAACAGCATATGCAATCGGGTTAAAACTCGCAAACTTCATACCCACCACTCAGGTGATCAGAGCTTATGATAATACCAGTAGGGAAGTGATGGGGATCAAGTATGTTCGCACCTGTGTTGGTCCAGACAACACAACATTGAATTTCATGTCTTGGACGCTCCAACCTTCAACTTGCTCTTGGGGCGGCCGTGGTTGCACCAAGTGAAAGCGCCTCTTCCACTCGCACCAGATGTTGAAATACCCTCACCGAAGGGGTTGCAATTGTTTTCGAATTCATCCATCCATCCGCCGCCGTAAGTGTTCACGCCAGCTGGAAATCGAGCACGCACGGAGGATGTGTTTTATCGTGGTTCACTTTGGCGGAGGCCCGTAGTGCAATATTATGGTCAGGAATGAAGGTGTATACGCTGCTGCTCAATCCGCTACCTCATGAACAAGCTACAACATATTCCCGGATGGGATTAGGAAGGAGCGGCGGAAAGGAGTCGCAAGATTGGCGGTGCCACACAACCCGCATAACTTTGGATCGGGTTATCGCCCACCAAAGAAGACTGGTGAGGAGAGAAAAGAAATGGCCGGTAGAGCTGTGAAGCAGCCGAAGCTTTTTGACTTAATGCACAAAGCCCATCCAGGTACCTCGAACGGATGCTTCGTCCCGGAGGGGAGGACTTTCCATTTTATGCTTTCCCAGAGCCATGGTTAAACGCGAGAAGAAGCGCTGCATCGGGTTTCAAATCTTCTTCGACCGCAACTATCCGGATAACGTTGCCACAGAGCGCATGCACCCAACAACTGAGGTTGAGCAGAATAAAGCGGTGGATCCTGAGGGCACAGAATTGGAAATGGAGGTAGCACTAGCATGTCTCCTCTCTGATCCTCCGATCGACCAAAAGTGCTTGGGGGATAACTTCGTGGTTTCCATGATTGGGGATGAAACGGCTGCGAGCCACCAGCCTATCTTGGATGCATCAATCGCACTCTCTCACTTGGCAAGACGAGGAGGATTGGCCCAAAGAAGACGGTCAGTAGTGAGCCGGAATCGATTCCACCGAGTCCTGTGGAGTCGGAATCAGTTCCACCGACCGAAGTCCGAGTCCGGTACTCTTGGGATGTTAACCCGGATGCCACATCTGTCGTGTCGTTTTTTCCTTTTCATTTGAGTCTGTTGTAACCAATGAATTGGACGATTTGGATGTACCTAATGAGAATGAACTATCTGTGGTTTCAGTACTTTTCTATGCCCCTAATTTATTGCATTAATTCGCACTTTCAAAATTTTGATCAAAACGACGAGGACGGTTCCTCCTGGTTTTACAACGTTTAATTGAGCAAGAGCAAGAGAGATTTGTTAAACCATTAATGGATGAAATCATTACCGTGAACATTGGTCCGAGGAGGACCCGCTGGTCCAGATTGGGTCCACGTTGTCTTCGGAGGAACGCGAGCTTAGTCGCTTTATTAAAAGATTTCAAAGATGTTTTCGCGTGGTCCTACGAAGACATGCCTGGAATCGATCCTGAGATTGTACAGCATTGGATCCCCCTTGACCCCGAGGCCCGACCACAAGCGTAAACTCGAAGGATCCACCGGATTGGGCTCTTAAAATTAAGGAAGAGGTCACTAAATCGACGCAGCTTCCCGCCGTATCTCAATATTCGACTTGGTTGGCCAACATTGTTCCGGTGCCGAAGAAAGATGGCAGGATCCGGGTGTGTGTAGACTTCAGGGATTTGAACAGAGCTAGTCCGAAGGACGACTTTCCCTTACCGTACATCGATGAGTTGGTAGATTTCAAGAGGGCATGCATTGCTCATTCATGGATGGCTTCGTGGTACAACCAGATAGTGATGGCGCGGCCGTAAGATGAGAGAAAAGACTGCATTCACCACCCCGTGGGGAACATACTGCTACCGGGTAATGCCGTTTGGGTTGAAGAACGCTGGAGCTACTTATCAACGGGCCGCGACCACAATACTACATGATATGATCCACAAAGAGATTGAGGTGTATGTGGATGACATGATTGTCAAGTCCAAGGAAAGAGAGAGCCACTACACCGCCTTGCACAAGTTTTTCCAAAGGATCAGGGAATTTCGGTTGCGGCTAAACCCTCAGAAATGTACGTTTGGTGTTACAGCGGGAAGAATGCTAGGGTTTCTGATTACACAAAGGGGCATCGAGGTCGACCCTTCCAAAATCAAGGCCATCTTAGAAATGCCACCACCAAGGACTGAAAAGGAGGTGCGAGGCTTTCTGGGTAAAGTGCAATTCATAAGACGGTTTATTTCAAAACTAACCTTGACTTGTGAACCACTTTTTGGCCTCCTCAAGAAAGGAAAGAAGTTTCAATGGGACGGCCGATGTCAAGTTGCATTTGAGCAGATCAAGGAATATCTACAGAACCCACCCATTTTATCACCACCAGAACCAGGGAAACCGTTGATTTTGTATCTGTCAGTAACTGAAACTACAATGGGCTGCATGCTTGCACAAGAATCAGAAGACAAGGCAGAAAGAGCCATCTACTATCTCAGCAAGAAGATGCTGGAGTATGAGACCCGATATACACCGCTGGAAAAGGCTTGCCTAGCTCTGGTATGGGCTACCAGGAAGCTGCGGCACTACCTGTTAGCTCACTCTGTAATGTTGGTTTCACGACTTGATCCCATCAAATATCTCTTCGAGAAACCAGCCTACGGGTAGGCTAGCTCGTTGGTTGTTTTGCTCTCCGAATTTGATCTCACGATGTGACACGCAAGTCGCTGAAAGGAAGAGCAAGGGCAGAGTTCTTGACCACCCAATGAGGGATGAAGCAGCTTGAATATTTGTTCTGGACGAATCAATCTTGCATATCGACGATGAAACTTGATTTATGTACTTTGACGGAGCGCCAAATCAACATGGGTGTGGGATAGAGTGTTACGATAGCACCGATGATTCCCGTATCCTCTAGCCTTCAAACTCCGGTTCAAAGTCTCGAACAATGAAGGTATTATGAGGCGGTATCACCGGGTCTAGAAGCGACCACGAACTAGAGGCAAAACGACTGGATGTCATTGGGGATTCGAACCTTGTTGTGTCTCAAGCTAAAGGAGACTGGAAAGTAAAAGAGGAAAAGATGATGATGTATCACCAAACCTTGGATTTGCTGATTCCTCGGTTTGAGATGCTAAGTTTTACTCATCTACTAAGAGAGAATAACAGGTTCGCAGATTCGCTAGCAACTCTATCGTCTATGATAGACATCCCGTGTGGAGTCCAAATGCGTCCAGTTATCATCGACCAGAAATTTGCACCTGCCTATGAGTCGATTGCAGCCATAGATGAAGTTTAGGACGAACACCCCTGGTATTACGACATCCGAACTTGGAGAAAGAAGCATACCCGCCAGGTAAATGCCAAAGACAAGAGGGCAATCAAGAATGACAATTCTACCATCATCCGCGGTAAATCAGATAAACGGGGTCATCTCGGAATGCATAAACTGTGCGTTGATGCTGAAGAGTCAAAGCGTCTGATGGAAGCCATCCACGGGGGTGAATGTGGTGCACATATGAATGGGGTAATGTTGGCACGGAAGACCCTTAGACAAGGTTATTACTGGTCCACCATGGAGGAGGATTGTATTGGCTTCGTCCGGCGATGTCACAAGTGTCAAATTCATGCAAATCGCATGAACATCCCGCCGTTAAAGCTACACAACATGACTTTGCCATGGCCGTTTTCTGTCTGGGGAATTGATGTAATCGGAGCTGTTACGCCAAAGGGGTCGAATGGGCATGAGTTCATCTTGGTAGCGATAGATCATTTCACAAAGTGGGTTGAGGCCCAATCTTATGCAAAGGTTGAAGGCTTCGATGTAGCAAAATTTATCGAAACAACATTATCTGTCGCCACGGTCCCAAATGAAATCGTTTGCATAATGGTTCCCACTTCAAAAAGGAGGTGATCGATTTGTTGGAGAAATATAATGTGGCTTTTCATAAGTCATCTACCTACCGCCGCAAAACCAACGGAGCAGCTTGAGGCCGCCAACAAGAACATCAAGCGATACTACGTAAAATGGTGGAAACCTATCGATCGCTGCATAAGCCGCTGCCTTCAGGGCTACAGGACTTCAATCAGAACTTCTACCGGGGCGACTCCGTACTCATTGGTTTATGGGATGGAAGCCGTTCTGCCTATTGAGATTGAGGTCCCGTCATTACGAGTATTGGCCAAGTGCCAGATAGCCGAAGCAGATTGGCAGCAAAACAGATTTGAGGAACTCATGCTTTTCGATGAAAGAAGGCTGAAAGCACTGTACCACATCCAAGGTTATCAACGCAGAATCGCCCGGGCTTTTAACAAGAAGGTTAAGTCCAGGAATTTGAAAGAAGGAGATTTGGTACTCAAAGACAACCGAGCTCTCATCCACGACCCAAGGGGCAAGTTCAGACCCAATTGGACTGGTCCCTACATCATCAAGTCAATCTGGTCAGGTGGAGCTATGGTTCTGATGGATCTAGATGGCTTAGAGTTTTCTCAACCGATCAACATGGACAAGTTGAAGAAATACTACCCCTGAGAGGCTCGCTAGGCCGAAAACCCGAAAGGGCGACCTACGCAAAATTCAGAGTATAGAAAATTTGAAATTATAAAAAAAAAAAAAAACTGAGCTCGCAAGGTTGAAAACCCGCAAAGGGTGGCCTTGGCAAAAGGTAGAGCGCAAAAGGAGAGTAAAAATACCCGAGCGAACCCAAGCCTGAACTACGTAAGGCTTGATTCCCATCTATGGGATACGTAGGCAGCTTCATCCTGAAGTTCAAATTTCAATCTTTTCCCCGATCAACTTTGTCCGCTTGATCATCTCACCATCTCTATTCATCAAGATTTATCGTGATCTCCCAGACAGTTGTTATTCAGACTAGGGCAACTTTCCGCTATGAATCGCCAAGGCACCATTCAAACTAGGGGCAACTTTCCAGTTGCTAGGATCTGGGGTTGTGCATCTCAGTGACAGATCTCAGGCGTGTCCAGTTCTGATCAATATCGAAAATAGTTTTGAAAAGTTTTAATAAAAGTTGACTTTGTTCAAATTAATCTTTTCACAACTAAGACCATTTTTGGACCAAAACGGAGAATTTTCAGTACCACAACCTTCAATTTCATTGATTTCAAAACAGAGTTCTCTTGCTCTTGCATACAATTGAAGTTGCTTTTTATTACACTCATAACGAAAACTTGAAAGTACTAATAAAGCAATAAATCTGGGGCATAGTCAAGTCAGGTGTCCCTGCGCCCCCTGCCAGAGCTAGTTGAAGTCTCTGACACCAACCTAGGCCCAACCTGTGCCTCCTCATTTAGCCAATCCCAGCACTCGTCAGATAAAGTGCAACTAAAAGTGGGAGCAGGGGCCAGGAGCTCTCTATTTCCCCATGTCATGCTGCGAGCTAGGTGTGCACCTCGAACCAGGAAAGTGACCGGGTATTCAATCCCCTCCGGAGGGCAAGTCTGATCATGACCAAACTGACGCAGAATACGGAATGGGAAATAGAATACACAATGGGTTAGGCCAATCAACCGGATCCCAGTATCCTGGAACATGCTATAGCTCATCGCCGGAAGGTTAAGCCAAGGACAGTGCCAAGCAATGCGTTCAGATGACAAGTTGCACATCCATTCAAACCACCATCCCCCATCAAGGGCATCGACCAGGCGTTGTCGAAAGAAGTAGCCGCGGGCTGAGTAAGCAGGGCAAGAATCCACAACTTGCAATTTATCCATCAACCATATCTGGGGAGGGATGAAAAATGAGAGAATAAAGAATAGAGAGATGTGCGATGAGAGAAAAGTAAGATAAGGGTTTTGTGAGGAAAACCGAGCCCGAGGGCCGAGTGATGTGAGCAAACACATATGTGAGCTTGGGTGGGGAACATTACCTGCAGCAGTAGTGGACTCCCTGCAAACCTGGTTGTCTCTTGGCGGTAGAAGGCATCCAAACCTAGCAATGTCTCGGCCAATGTCATGGTGACACAGCTCTTTCCTTCCCTCAAGCCTTGAGCGACTTCAATCAAACGGATGCTAGCCCCTCCGGAGCCCGAGACAAACAGAAAATGAGATAACACGCACAAACAGAGGGCATGTTGTCGGAAACCTTGCCAATGATGGTTGCTGCGGTCACCGGCATCAGAGAATCGGTAAATCAGGCTCGGGATATCCAACATGCCATTACTAATCAGAGATCGAGCATCATGCACGTTGAGACCGCACATCCACCCCAAAGCTTGGGCATGGCCAAAACGAGACTGAGCCAAGATCTCTTCTGAGCGTTCAGACTCCATCAAAGCTTGAAAATCTTCAAAAGTCGGACATACCTCTTGCCCTCCGAAGCTGAAGACGTGCATCGCTGGGTTCCAAAATCTCATCGCGGCATGGAGGAAAGGAAGATGTAGCGGAGTCCGGCCCAGCGTGAATAGTGCATTCAAGCCGAAACCCCGGAAGTTCAACTTTTCTGAGCCGTCCAGAGAAGAGATCCAAGATGTGAGATTTTCTGCGAGAAATGCCTCCATTTTTGTGCAAAACGGTAATGAAATGAATAAGTTCCAAGGTTGGGGCTTTTATAGGGGGGTAAAACACTATTCAAAGGACACGTGTCAAAATTCTGGGGGTTGCGGGAGAGGTGGCCGGCCGGCCACCTATTCTAGTAGGCCGGCCACCCTCTAGTCTCCAAAAGCAAAATGTGGTCGGCCAGGCATTGGTCCCGTTTTGCCCTCTGGAAGGAAGTTTGAGGCACTTTCACACATCGGGAACGCCGAAGGCCTCCATTTTTCTCAAGTTTCGGATACGTTCCATCATCCAGATCGTCCATCTGAAGTATGCTTTGTTGTATTTTTGCTTATCGAGTTGTTGTTTTGTTTATCGAGTTGTAAGTTTTGTCGAGCTGTCGCATTTTGTGTTGAGTTATTACTTTTTGTTTACTTTTTGTTTATGCGATTTTGTTGAGTCTTGTTTATCGAGTCGTTAACATTGTTGTACTTTGCTTATCGAGTTGTAAACTTGCTAAGATTATGTTATTTCTTAGTGAGTCGAATTATTTGATTTGTTGCGTCGGTTCATTACTTGACCCGGTAAATACACAAGGCATATTCCCATTTTCATCCAATTCCATTTTTGTGCGAAATGATGCGATGCGATGCTAAGAACTTCGAATATAAACATCTTTTCAAAAGCTGTTTCATTCGATCATGTTTCACAGCAAAATAAAGGTACAAGTTTTACGAAAAATAAAACTGCCTAACACTATGCAAGGTGCTACAAACTACTAGCAAAAAAGTAAAATAAAGCAGGAAATAGCATCAATATGCTCTGGAACGGGAATGAGGAGGCCCTCTCATCCTCTTCTGCGGGATAACCTCTGCACCATCATCACCATCCGGGTCAGAGCTATCATCCTCCGGATCTCCTCACTGCCTCCACTCCCGAACCAAGACCGAGCCTCCTCCTCGGATGTCTCTCGACTCACTACCGCGACCTCCTCCTCCTCCTCAATGATGGGTGCCCTGCATCTGCGAGACGACCCCGCTCCTCGAGCTCCTCGAGAAGGCCTAGATGGCCCAGCTCCCTGAGAAAGCCTGGATGGCCTAGCTCCTCGAAAAGGCCCAGATGGCCCAAGACTTAACAGTCCAAGACTCGACCTCTCTGAGAAGGCCGGGTGGCTCGGCCACATGGAGCATATACGGGAGGCATCTGAAAATGAAGAGTTCAATACATCAGTTCAAATATGGAAGGCAGATGCAAGTACAAATATGCGAGTGGGGTGTGTGCCAGATGTGCTCTACACAGCCTATCAATACAGCAAGATGCTCAAAACTAGCGTGTCATCAGAAATATGCTAAATACAAGGAAGATGGATAATACCTGCACACCCATGATGGCCATCTGTGCCTCCCTCCGTAGGATCATGCCCTCGAACGTGGCCAGCATCCCGAGCAGTTCTTCTGTGTACTCAACTGGGGGCTACAAATACAAATGCAAAACTATCAGTGAGGGAATGAATGTCCAAGTAATCTGATTGATAAATCAAAGTCAGAAACATACCGGGTGAATCAGATCCTGCATATATCTGTGGTCTGGAAGAGAAGGCTCTAGCGGGACCTGGTAAGGAGTCCCGAACCGCCAACTCGTTAACTCGGTCAGCATGTCTGGCCACCCAGGATGATGATGAAGAGACGGAGGGATCGGAAGAATCGAACTACCTCTACCCCTAGATGCACCAGCCCTGCTAGAGGAGGGGATATCCGTAGCACCGGCCCGACTCGACGATGGTACATCAGTAGACCTCCGTGGCGGAGCACGCACTCCCGTCAAGGGGGGCATCAGATATATACGATGAGAGGTGGCGTAGTCCCCCTCCATGAGATGTAACAAAGCATCAGTGCCCTGCATATCACTAATGACCTCCTGGGCAGAGAGTCTATCGGCAGTCCGCATAGTGGCTGGAGGTACAGCAAGAGGGTCCTGAGAATCGTACCCCCACACCTGATGCAGGAAGCGTTCCCCCAGGAACCATGCCCTACCAACAGGTCCTTCGAGCAGGAACCTATACTGGGAAGTGCCCGATCCTCCGGGATACTGATGTCGAAGATCGTCACCAAAGACCGCCAGGTACGCCAAGTAATCATGGATAACCAAAGGTATAAATCAATCGTAAATCGTGAATAAACAGGCGATCAAAGATGAAAATAAAAGGAACCGAGAGTTCAAATACCTCTGCTCGTTAGACAAGATCAAAATATTGTCGTAGGTAGAAGGGAGTCTCTCGAGGTCTCGCTCGGTGCTCGCCCTCGAACACTAATGAAAACGGAGTCATAAGGAGTCCTGCCACCTCCATCTCCGGGGCTAATGTGGGAAAGTATACATACACCCATAGCTGAGAAAAACAGTGCAGAATATGAATACAAAGTGCTAAAGGCAGAATACAGAGTGCAAAGTGCGCCGTGTGTGCAATGAACAAGTAATAAGGAGCAGAATGTAAATCAAGAGGACAGAACGTACCTCCCAAGCTCTCCAATTAAGTCTCCCCGCCCGCGAGAGGCTGCACTCATGTAACAATAGAGGGTAGCCAGGCCAGCGCCACCCCAGTCATATCGACGGACCTGTGATAGGTCCACCAGGGCACTCAGAAGATACAACCCGACAGTGTTCCCCCTATCGGCAAACAGAGTGGTGCCAAAGAGGAACATAAGGAAGCCACGGGCGTACTGCTCAACCTCCTCGGGAGACTCAGGCTCCATCTCCGGCCTCCGAAAACGGGAAGAGAACCAGGTGTACTGGACTCTCCCGGAGGCTCTGTCTACAGGTGGGCGAGCCCCCAATAGATGTGTCCAAGCGGCCTCCCACTCTCCCATATCCTCGTCATAAGGTATGGGCCAACCGCCTACATCTAGGCCGGTGAGTACGGCGAAGTCCAGCGGAGTCATGGTCATATCCCCGGTGGCAGAAAAGTGGAAGGAATTGGTGGTGTCCCACCATCTCTCCACCAAAGCAGCTAACAAAGTCCTGCTGGCAGGACAACGTGATAATCCCACGCAGAATACTCCGAACCCTGCTCGATCGACCAGATCCCGACAAGAAGGAAGCTCAAAGATACGCCTCGCGGCAGAGCCGCATCAAGACGCTATGAGCCACCCCATTGAGAATGAATACATGTGTTCGATTAAATGAAATGAAATAGGCATGTGCAAAACGAAATGCAAACTGTCGTGCAAATGAAACGGGCGTAGTGGGGTTCACATCAAACTGTTCATCAAGAATCGTGTTTGAACTGCGTGTCCAAATTTATCGGTCGCGTGTTCACATCAAATGCAGGCACGTGTTCGATCAAACTGTTTTGGGATCGTGTTCAATCGTTCAAATCTCAATGGGGCTTCACATCACATCAAATCACGTCGTGTTCAAGAATCGTGTTTTGGGCTGCGTGTTCAAATCTCAATCAAGGCTTGCGTGTTCACATCAAATGCGTGTTCAAGAATCTGTTTTGGGCTGCGTGTTCAAATCTCAATCAAGGTCGTGTTCACATCAAATCTGGTGTTCAAGAACTCGTGTTTTGGGTCAGTGTTCAAACCTTAATCAGTGTGGGCTGTGTGTTCACCATTAACTTGGACTGCGTGTTCAGAAAATCAGAGTTTGGGACTGTGTGTTCTTGTCACACCCCAAACCTGCCCCCTAAAAGTTCGGGCATGACCTAAGCAAAAACAGTCACTCGCTCTGATATGCATACAATGTATGGGGGCCTGACGGAAGCTATTAAGATAAACAAAATGACATTTAACCCATCCCATTGAGCAACTATACCATGCCAGGACCATACAAACAAGAAACTGAAATTAAACATACAAAGCACATGCATTGGGATTTAATGACATATAGACAGTTATACAGATTCAGCTCTACCCTTGGGTGTTTAACAAAATAGAATGTACATTCACCTTGAACAAAAGGGTTTGGACCAAAACTAACATCTAATACAGGGTGCACGGCTTTGTCAAGTGCCTGGATATGCTTAAGCTGACAAAAGGGAGGCGATGCTGGTGCTAGGACTGACCTCCAAGCTGATTACCTACAACGTCAAATATGATTACAGAGTGAGATAAACTCAGTGAGTAATAATACTTTATACCATATGTAAACAAACAGATTCATGTCTTGGTCTCGATGTCATTTATTTCGAGCGGCACGGGCCCAATATAACGGAACGGCCTCGAGCCCAAATATATATACGAACGGCCTCGGGCCCCAAATATATCTGAATGTTCTGCCCAAATATATATAAGAACGGCTCGCCAAAAATATATAACTTAAACGGGCCCAAATATATATAACGGAACGGCCTCGGGCCCAAATATATATAACGGAACGGCCTCGGGCACAAATATACATAACGGAACGGCCTCAGGCCCACAGATATGCAAGCATATATACGTAAGCCTTCCTCGTATACATTCTTAACAAGGTCCAGTTCATTCATACATGAATGTAATATTTTCAGAAATTGGAATACTAGAACATTGAGTACGAATGGAATATTATTAACGTACATTATGTAGTATTACTCACAGTGATGTACTGGCGTGCTAGTTCCTTCTAGAGTGTGCCCTGCACACAACATAACTAATACATTAGTATTCTTCCTTCTTAAAGCATTGAGGTGTCATTCTCTGTCACTTCACATGAATTTATGACCATTGTAAACTCATCAGAAAAATATTCTAAAAATACCAGAGGGTTAAGCACGCAAAACTGAACAAACACATTTTTTTTTCTATTCGAATAGTCTCGCCCGAAGCGCCACTTTGGCTGGATAGCGGATAATTTACCAAAAATACTGAGAGGTCGACTTTTGCGCTCGAGCGGCCATGACCTCCGCTCGAGCGGACAGTGAAATTTCAGGAAACTTGCTAAGAGGTTCATTTTTACGCTCGAGCGGCCATGACCTCCACTCGAGCGGCCGTAGCCCAGAATTGGGCAGCTCACTTCCATATCAAAAATCCATCTCTTTCAACACAACCAAAGCCTCACAAACATCAAATTAAAGTGCCAAATCATACAATAAAGCCATTACCATACAAATTAAACATAATCCATAAGCAACTACTCATAATCTTTCCATAATTTCCATGTTTTGGGGTTTATACAAACATATGCATAGAGAACTATTTCAACTTCAAATTCAAACCCATAATTGCATACTTTTCATGAAATACCAAGGAAACCAAGAATAACTTCTTCTTCTTAACTCAATTTAAGTTATCAACATGAATATCCTCATAAATCCTCACATCTACCTTAACTTTTCAAAGAAAAAGAAGAGATTCCCAACCAAGCTCAAAAGAGAGAGGTTAGTTCATGAAATTTCCATACCTTGAGTTCAATCTAGCAATCTTCACAATTTCCCCCAAAATTTCTCTCCTAGTTGCCTTCCCTTCATTACCCACGTTTTCCTCTCTTCTAAATGACTTCTAAGCCTCAAAAATATCTCCAAGTTGATATATACATATCCATTGATTAACATGATAGGAGGAAAAAGACGAAATTCAATCGTTTATGCATCCTAAATTGAAATTTCACAGAAAATCCCATTAGGGCTTAAAAATCATGCGGATTTCAAATATCAAGCCAATTTCTGAAAATTAAGTCTTTAAGGTGTCCAATTTCAACTTCAAGTAGTTTAATTGTGACAGATAGTGTTCTAAACCAACAGATAGGATGCCATATTTCTAAGTTTCAAGTGATTCCATATAATTCCACATAGGATTTCTCAAGAAGCATTCAAAAACATAAAATAAAGGACTAACAAAATACCAGAAGCACGTACAAGGGTCGGGTTATTATAGTTCTACTCTCAATCAGTGTGGGCTGTGTGTTCACCATCAACTTGGACTGCGTGTTCAGAAAATCGGAGTTTGGGACTGTGTGTTCTACTCTTAATCAGTGTGGGCTGAGTGTTCACCATCAACTTGGACTGCGTGTTCAAAAAATCAAAGTTTAAGGATTGTGTGTTCTACTCTTAATCAATGTGTGCGGTGTGTTCACCTTCAAATTCGGGCTGTGTGTTCGACAAATCAGTGTTTGAGCCGTGTGTTCATTTCTTAACTAATGTGTACCGTGTGTTCACAATCAATCAGTCAATGAGCCTAGTGTTCAGAAGTTCAAGTGTTTAACTAACACGTTCAGGATGCAGGCGAAGTACTATGTCATAAGCTAAAACTGTGTGTTCAAGCATGGCAAAGCTACAAAATGCACGAAAATGCAGAAAATAAAGTAAATTACCTCTCGTGCGTCGTGAGAGAGATGCTGCTCCGGCTCTCGCAAAAGTAAATCCCCGGGTGCCCGGTCATTGAACCGAGTGAAACGACGAAAAACGGCCCGCGGAAGCGTATGTACCAGTGGGGCGTATCTCCCCGGAATAAAAGGGCGGACTCTCAAGGGTAGTGTCATAATGTCAAAGTCATCCCCAGCACCTGGAGGACCTCCACCATGAGGGTAATCACCCGCCATTTCAAGAAATCTGCAAAAAGGAGCAAAAATGAGCAAAATGAGCCAAAATTGGAAAAAGTTAACAAAAGTCAACTCCCGGGAAATGAAAAAGTCAACAAAAGTCAACTCCTGAGAAAATCTTCCAAATATTGAGACAAACTTACCTCAAGTGGTGAAAATGAGAAGAGAAGCCCCGAAATCAAAATTTAATCAGCTCAAAGTGCTTAAAATTGAAAGATTTCGCGGAAACAACTTGCGTGGAAGGCCGAAAAGCGCGTATAAAATGCAGATTTGAAGGAAAAAATGGTTTGGGGAGCAAGGGAAGGAGTTTTTGCAGCTATGGGAGTGATTTCAGAATGAATGGAGGTAGATATATATAGAAATGAGAAAAATGACCAAAATGCCCCTGCTTTTGGATAGGTGGCTGGCCGACCACCTTTTCTGGCTGGCCGGCCATTTGCTTTTTTGTCCCTAGCCGGTGGCCTCCCCAAGGGCAACCACCTGGCCGGTGGTGGTCCCCACACCCCCCTCTAGCTCTCTGCAAATTTTGAGGAAGATCGGAGTTCCCGAGACCTGAAAAAGTTCAAGAAAAGTGCACTTTCGTGCGCTAAACGCCACGAACTTCAGCTGCAATTTCTGACATGTGTCTCATCATCATTCATCAAAATCAAGGTGTATCCTTTTCAAACATGTTGTAACCTCTCCGGGAGGTGAATCAGAGGCCGCGATCAAGTTGCCTTCGCGGAAATGCGTGTTTCCCAGCTCGTTGTTTCGCAACAAACGGGTGCCCTGATTCGTGCTCATTTTGCATTGTTTTGCATATAACTTGTATACTCATGAGCATTTTGCATTGTCATGCATGATTTCTTGGTCTACCATACCTCTGTGCTCGAGCATGCGTTGTCACGCACGTTCCTTTCTCGCATTGCGATGCATTCACTTGCCGACACTGCGTGTGTCAAACCGTCGGAACCACAGGTATCACATTGAATATATGTTGTTAGCATATTGTTCTTGTTGAATTTCTCTCTTTTGCAGGCATGATATTGTATGTACGGTTCATTTGAGACTGGTGCGACCAGACGAATCGCGTAGGTATCGTATCTTCTCCGTGTGAGACGCGATGAGAATTGAATGATTCTCCGCATTCCTAACTACATGAAATGTAGTTGTTTGCTTTGCATTCTTGCTTAAAACTGTTACATCTATTTGCAAATACTTGCCTCATTACAACTTGCTGCATTTGCATGATCATTGGGCTCTATGCATATCGCTTTGCATTTTTCCCCCTGCCTGCGGGCACATATCTTTGTTCATCTTGTATGATTGTCTAAGTCTTCGGCCTTGTCAAAAATGGGTCGTCTCTAGGCTTTGACATTCACTCCCGTCACTTCTTGACTTCCGAGTTCTGTCAAAGAGGGGCAACTGTAGACACCCCATTTTTGACCAACCTTAAGACTCAGACGTCACCGATTGAGCGCTCGGTGATGTTGCATCTTGTGCTCGTTCAAGTCTCGAGTCGCGCCAGGCGCCCGCCTCCGACTCGAACTCTCTTCAGGCCTTGTCTCGGTTTGTGAACCACTCGATTTTCTCTGTTTTTCCTCGAGGGAGGAGAGGTCCCAGACCATCTCTCTCAAGCCGTGGGCTACATTTCGTGCCAGAGGCCATTTTGCCCATTTTCGAGCCCTTCCCGGTTTGAGCCACAGTCGTGTGCCTCGGTTCGACCACCCAACCATCTCCGATTCCTCCAGTTTCGCATGCATCTCATTTACTCCCTTTCAAGGGACACTGTCTTAGATATACCCACTTCGTGGCCAAACACCACTTTCGTGCATAACGGCCGATTTTCGATCCCGAATCATGCGATTTTGGCCCCGAACATTCGCTTTTGCATCGGTTTTGTTCATTTTTGGCAGTACCTCTGCTTTTATCATAAGGAAGGTCACCGAGGGTGGGAGGTCAGCAATTGTCTCAAAGAACCAGTTATGCTCCTCCGGCCTGCTTTTTCTCACTTCCTGCTAATGTTGAACACCCTAGGGCCATTTTCTTGAGCCAAAACCATATATTTGTGTTGTACACACATGGGAGGACCCTAAAACACATGGCCGACAAGAATTCCTCTTTTCATTTTTGAGCCTCTCCTAGAGGTGGATTGTTGTTTCTCCTGGTTGAGTTGCCAATTTTCAACCACAGGCCTTGAAGAGGAGACATGGGAGGACACCAATATGTAGAGCTCGGCCAGAATTCCAAACTTCCATTTTGCCCTTGGCCGTGGCCATGGGGGTGGCCGACCACCTCCAAGAAAAGCACATGGCCTACCATGCTCCTCGAGCACACTTTACAGCTGTATAGCTGTTTCTCCAAAATATCTTAGCATCCGGGGGATATTTTGGAAGGGAAAGCTTGGGTGCATTTCCCTCCTCTTTTACACCCCCTTCTTGGCCTTTATAAGTGGCTGGCCAGCTCCTTCATTAGGGTTAGAAAAACTTCCCTTAAGAGCTCATATACATTGGCTTACATCTCTCTCTCCAAAAACCTCCAAAATCCTTAAGCTTTGGCCTCATTTGTTCATCAACACCAAGCACTACCTTCACCACTTCCATTCCAGCAGCAAGGGAAGGTTTTTTAGAGGCTAAGAAGCAAGAAACTCAAGCCAAGAAGCAACCAAAGTGTAGTCTTCAAGGGTAAGTCACTATTTCCCCTTTTGTAGCACTTTCTTGCCTCATTTCTTAAGCCTACTTGCTTACTGTTTTGGGCTCCAAACTTAACTTAAACTAGGTCTATTTTGAGCTATTCTTCATGTTTTTTCAAGGGCTCAACCCTGTTTGAGCCCTCCATCTTGCACTTGTTTCAATATCCTCTTATATGCCATTATTTTGCATTGAATATTTGACCTATGTGTGATCTG
Source organism: Camellia lanceoleosa (assembly GCA_025200525.1). Taxonomy (NCBI): domain Eukaryota; kingdom Viridiplantae; phylum Streptophyta; class Magnoliopsida; order Ericales; family Theaceae; genus Camellia; species Camellia lanceoleosa. Next base: position 90,097,278 of record CM045760.1, read on the forward strand.
ATTTGGAGCATCTCATGAACTGATATTGTGCTTATTTTGAGCCCCTCTTCAATATTTAAGAAGGGCTCAACCTTGTTTTCATGCTCCATATGCCACTTGCTTTGAATCCATGTTTTACCCTTGTTTTTGCATGCTTTTTCTAGCCTATGAGTGATCTGTTTTTGAGCATAATGTAAACTATTAGTGGGCCTATTTTGAGCCCCTCTTCAACATTGAAGAAGGGCTTAACCCTTTTTGGCCTCTCTATCATGTACTTGCTTCATAATCTCTCATATTTACCGTAAATTTGCATGATTTGTTTGACCTGCATGTAGTCTGTTTTGGAGCATGTCATGAACTGTGAGTAAGCTTATTTTGTGTCCCTGTACAACATTGTAGAAGGTATCAACCTTGTTGGGGGTCTCCATGTTGTGCTTGTCTTTATATCCCTCTTTGGCCCCCATTTTTGCATGCTTTGTTAGGCCTATCTAGATTCTGTTTTCGGCCATCATCAGTACTGAAAATATCCATATTTTGGCCTTCTTGTCATGTTTTGTTAAGCGTCCAAGGCTTTTTGATGAATGTAAGGCATACTTCATGTTCTAGCCTTTGTTGGCTTCATTCTTGCATGACATTTTTAGCAAGTTTTCATACTGATTTGAGGGTTGTCATAAACTTTAAATATGCATATTTTTGGTCCCTCATCAGTGTTGTAGAAGGAAATTTTTCAGTTTGAGCATCGCATACATCACTTGCTTCAATACCCCTCTCTTGGCCCCCATTTTTGCATGCCATTGTTGTCCTATCTATGCTCATTATTTCGCCATGTTTTATACTGTAAAAAATGTTATTTTTGGGCTGCCTTGCTACTGTTTTGCATGTCATGTACCAATTATGCATGTTTAGTATGGCTGTAGGCCATTTCGGGCGCCTAATATCGCATTTCGGGAACGTTCCATATTTCGGGTGCATCTTTGCCATGTTTCGGGACTGTTTTCCCCCACATTTCAGTGATGAAATTCCATTTGCATGTTTGCATATCATTTTTCATGTCATTTCGTGCCTTAGGGCCATTGCCTCGGTTTGCGTGCCCGTGTGCACGCATTTCGAAGCATCTCATTTTAGCATCATTGCATTGTGTATGCCATTGCCTCGGTTCGCGTGCCCATGTGCATGCATTTCGAGGCACTTCACTTTTATCCGCCGGCCTCTTATGTGAGTGTGGCTGAGGTCTACTCGTGTTAGTGTAAGTCCAATTTGCATTGCGTATGCCATTCTATGCCTTAGGATCATTTCCTCGGTATGCGTGCCCACGTGCACGCATTTCGAGGCATCTCATTTTCATAGCATTGCGCATGCTAGGATTGTATTTTAGTTGTATTCATGCATATCATGCATATTGCATCTTGTTCGGGATAGGAGTTAGCCCGGGCACGGGAAACGAGGCGCGTTCCGTACTCCGAGTGATGGAACGGGTCTCAATTCCCAAGTCACCGACACTCCGGATTATCCATGAAGGAGTTAGGTTTTGTTGTAGTATTCATGTGCATTCATCCTATATTGAGTTGTGCAATTCGGTTCCTCGGCCATCATGCATCGATATGCGTGATTGGTGGCACGAGAATCGAGGCATGCATATATTTGTGAAATATATTGCCATGCCCCTTTCCTGCTCTCTGTTGCAGCAAAATGAAGAATCAACAACTTTGAGTCCGCACGATTTAGAAACATCGCAAACAGAGGCTAATTGGGGCATCCCAGTGGATTTCCGCGCAAGGCAGCCCAACATGCATCATTTCATTACCCGGAGCAGAGTCAAGGCAGCCCCTGGCTTGCACGCCAATTTTACAGCTTTCTTATTTAATTTGATAATTAATTAGGAATTTGTATATTTATTATTCGGACTGTATATTTCGGACTGTATTATTCTTTCATTTCGGACTGTATTATTTTATTCGGACCCTCTGCGCAAGGGCATAATTGTAATAAGTGTGGGTGAGTGTGCTGTATGTCTTCCAACCCCCATTTCTTTCTCCCTTTTATTTACCTGCTTATGATGGTTAGATTAGGGAATATTTCAATTAGCATACAGTGTGACAGCATGTTTGCATCATTCATCTGTTTTGCATGCACCGGGCTCGGCGCATCATACGAACTGCATTTGTATTTTAATTCCAACTTGAATACGTGTTAGTTGTAGCATTCCATGTGCCATATTTAGAATAGCCGAGCCTGCTATAAGTTTGCATCTTTGCATGTGTTGCATTAAGTATTTCTGTATATTTAGGATCATGCATGATTTCTAATGTAGTTTCTGTTTTGGCTTGGAGTACTCGGTGAGTTGTTATGCTTTAGCATACTTGCATACGTGTGAGTGTTGCCATGATAGCATGCTTGCCATGAGGCTATGTGCTTACGTGATATAACTGCCTTGAATGCCTGTGGGTGGAGGTTGAGTTATCTGAATTGGGACAATTCATCAAATGCTTGTTTTAAGCCCACTAGATAGTGGCAAAATCATGTTTTCTAAAGCCCACCCGAGGGTGGCAAATCCACGTCTTAGCCTACTTGCGGGTAGCACCATCAAACCATTTTCAAACAAACAAACATGAAATGTTTCGTTCCAATTCAGGCGACCCAGTCTATACTTGTATGCTGTGCGCATCACATAGTAACCTAGGCTAATAACCGGAATAAGAACTCACAATGTTTTCAAAATAAGATATCATGGTTAGTAGAGGCCGGTCTTTGACCGGGCGAGCGGGGGTGCTCACGAAGTGACCTTCCCCAATCGTACCCAAGTTCCCGAGCCAAGGCAACTTTGGTGATGACGGACACGTGGCCTTTGGCACTGAGTCAGGGTTTTCTAAATTTTTCATTAAAAAAAAAAACATTTAGGTGGCGACTCTGTATCTGGCGAAGCAGTACATGTTTGGCACTTCTTTCAAAAAATCTGTTTTCAAAACGATTTGCCGGATTTGGACTCTTTGGTTCAAGATTAAGAACCGTGACATTTGAGTCCTTCGAACTGTAGTGACCCAACATCGAACTAGAACGGGGGGGATTTGCACTCCCTTCCCCCGAGATGCGTTCGGGGACGTCTACAATGCCCAATGTTTTCAACCGAGGTAAACAATCCTAAAATGTCACACATGATAGGAGGAAAGGTGGTGTGAACACCGGGACACGCTCAATGTTTTCAATTGAGGTAAACAATCCTAACGCATCGCGCACAATAGGAGGAAAGGTGGGGTGAACACTGGGACATGCCTAATGTTTTTAACCGAGGTAAACAATCCTAACGCGTCACACGCGATAAGAGAAAAGGTGGTGTGAACACCGAGACACGCCCAATGTTTTTAACTGACGTAAACAATCCTAACACGTCGCACGCGATAGGAGGAAAGATGGACTGATAAAAGAACAAACAAATTTTCAGAATTTGGTAAAATGAAACTAACTTCCCCCAGGAAGGCCTCGGTAAACACAGTCCATGGAGATAACTCAAATCATGACACAATAAATAAATGTCAATTAGAAGTAAACACGAATTCTACACAAAGACACGTAAGACCAAAACAATCAACGCAAAGTAGTAAAGTGAAATCCAATTTTGCCAATGTGTTAAAACAATGGGCTTTAATTTGAACATAGCACACCACATTTCAAATTGGTTGTAAAATGGATGAGGATCTTACTATGGCATGAATGATTTTTTCTAGAGCTCCTCTGAATGAACCGCACATACAACAAACGTGCACTCACAGAATAATAGAACAAATTACAATTTAGGCAAAACAATTAAAAGTTTAAACTAATTAAAAGTCTTAAACAAAATTAAAAGTCTTAGAAAAAACAAATTAAATCATAAGTTTAAACTATGAGTCAAATAAATAAGTTTAAACAAATTAAATCAAGAAACAAATAAATCAAATTACCCATTCAAATCATAAAACAAAATAGAATGAACAAAATCCTCTCTTTTCCTTTCCTTCTCCTTTTTATATTTTACCTGCTCATTTTTTTTTTTTCATTTTCCTTTGTTCTTTTGTTTTTTTCCCTCATTGTTTTTTTTTTTCACTGTTTTCCTCTCTTTTCTCTTTCATTTCTCTCTTTTTCCACTCTTTTTCTTCACTGTTTTTTTTTTTTTGTTTGCTTTTTTTTTTTTTTTTTTTTTTCAGATTAAAGCTCCATAATACCAGAAATAATGTAAAGTAAAAAAAAAACAAAACTGAGTTTATACTGAGAGCCGGCCGGGCCTTGATGAAGCACGGTTGGGCGTCAAGACAGCCGGCCGGGCTTCGATAGCGGGAGGGGTAGAATCGAGAAAGTCGTGCGACGTGTTTGTTTAAAACAAACTCAAACCTCTTTTTTGTACACAACCAAGGTCAAAACTCTTCTCCTTCTCTCTCTGGGCTTCTCTCTCTAGATTTTCCCTCCCCTTGAGTTACCCAACAACCCTTGCAATTTTTCCTTTGAAACCCTTTCCCTCCTCTGCACTTTGACCCGAACAAATCTTAATTTGGTGAAGTTTTGAGGTTTCTCTTTGGTTTCCCTCATATTTGCCCAACTTTTCTTGTTTCCCCCTTTGATTTTCTAGCCTATTCAATTTCTCTCTCCTAGGGCTTGGATTTTGGGGCTTTTGCTAATTTTCACTCATCCATTCACATTTTCTTCACTATTCTTCGTTTTCTCTCTATGTCTGTAGCTAGTGACGAGGTTCCCATTTCAGACCTTGCCATCGGTATTGGGGCAGTCTTAGGTGCAGATAGGGAGGCCGAGGACGCTCTCACATTACCTCCCCTCATTGATAGGCCGTTTGATGCGGCCACCCACCGACAATGCATACATGCTCCATCCCTAGGCGGTATTTTGAGATTTGAGGGCCTTATCCCCGGGATAGATGAGGACATCATACTGTGAGAGCCTGTGGAACACTTGTTCGCCGATGCCTCCACTGTAAGCAACCTTCCTTTATTTTGTACATATGTTGAAATCTCACAAGCAAACCACTTGTTAACGCTACATACACTCCCCATTTACAGGTGACAGCTAGTAGGATTAGCAGCTATGGATCCATATTTGGCCCCTAGCGCTGGTATGAGAGGCTTTCCGCAGAGGTCCGCGTACTGGTTGATACTGCCGACTTTGTGCCATTTTGTTCAGGGCTCATACAGATGAGAGCTGAGTCATTGCTCTACGAGGCCTTAGTAGAGAGATGATAGGACACTACGGACTCATTCTACTACTCATCGATTGAAGAGCTAACCCTGACTTCATACTATTTCTCGATGCTCACTGGCCTATGGGTCAGGATTGGCGGCCCGATCCCATGTGATCCTATTATGACGTAGTGGAAAGCCGCACAGTGTTAGCTTCTCGGGGTGATCCCAGACATCACCAGTCACGGGATGGTGAGGTATAGTTTGTTTTATGATCACTTTTCTGATTCTCAGTCTGCTACTCCAGATAAGGTCGCCCAGTACACTTGCGGCTTCCTTATGTATCTCCTCGATACTACCCTGTTTGCGAACAGAGAAAAATACCGTGGAGTTATAACTTCCAGGGGCACTGGTACACCTACCACAGGTCACAGAGTACGACTGGGGTGGCGCTGGCTTGGCCTGGTCACCTTATACAGCTATATGAACTCTGTATCCTACCACAAGGTGGATTCACTCGGCGGCTACTAGAGAGTTTGGGAGGTACACCTCATATTTGCTTTTTCTGTGCATCTTTACATTTTGTGCAATTCTGCATTTCTTGCTCATCTTGGCTTTGCATTTCCTGTTTATCTGCTCATTTACTTCATCTATCTTTTTCTGCTTGCAGCTCTGGGTTTACACATATTTCACCTCTCTAGCTTCGGTCTTGGTGAGACCGACTAAGTTGTCACAACCCCGCTCCTGGTATTACAACTCCCGATTCGAGCGACGCTGCCGCGTAGACCGAGACTTCCCATACTTTTGTCATTTCTTTGACACCATCACTGTGGATCAGGTAACAAAACATTAGTCTTTACATTTCCATACTACTATTTCCATACTGCTATTATTCTCATACTGTACTATTTCCATACTGCACTATTTTCCATACTGCACTGTTTCCATACTACTTAGATCCTTGACATCTGACATCTGCTTCCACAAGTTGACTAGCATCCCTAGGCGGGTATCCCCTAGGCAGCAAGGGTGATGTACGTTGCTACATGGTATGCCTCTACCATGTAGATTCTATTTGAGGGCCCCCTCAGCTGAGCTTATTACTTGGAGGAGAGGTTCATTCACAAAACATGAAGGGTGGCTGACCCTGACATTCCATACCCTCTTCCTTCCAGCATGAGGGTAGTAGATGATCTTCACAACGGTCCTCAAATTGACTTCCTGATGATGGGAGAGGATGGTGACTGATATCATGAGCCCGACGACTTCACCACTTTCTTACAGACTCGGGTGATGGCACCTCTTATCCCTGGCATGGTCCGTGCTGTTCCAGAGGTTGTTGTTGCTACTACTGCTGCTGCTGGCGGAGGAGTTCCTTCTACTGCTCCCATTCCTGGGTTTCCGGTGATTCCTACAGAGGTCGTATCATGTCGCCTGACGAGGTGATTGAGCAGATCCCCCTTGAGCACATTGTTGAGAGGGATCGCAGACTGGTGCTTGCTCTCGCCATTGAGCAGGTACACACTTTTTCATGTTTTTGCCCATCGTGTTACCTCATGTTTTCACTACCCTTTATTATTTTTGTTCACTGTTCTCAAATGCTTTACCTTTTGCAGGTACCCAGGGCATATGTTGATGACCTCCTCAAGATGATTGACCGACTGCTTTTGATGGTGCGGAGGAGACAGACTACTCTAGCCACTCATGGGATTGAGGTATGCTTTTGCCCCTAATTTACAGTCATGACAGTCTTGCTCATAACTTTATTGGTCTCTTCTGATGTCTGTGCTTTCTCTCTCTTTGTCATTTTAGCTTGAGCCAGTGCTAGTTGCACCTACAGGACCTCCTCCAGCTAGTAGATGAAGAAGGGCCAAGTGATGGATAGATGAGGAGTTGATCGGGGGAGAGGTAGAGTGAGGCAGCACTCACCTCCTAAGGAGTCCTTTGAGGAGTACACGAATTTTGAGGAGGAGGGTGAGGTGATTGACATGCAGTCTAGCAGCCTCGGTGATGACAGCGATGCACCTCCTCCACAGCCGAGGAAGAAGAGAGCGATGATGGGTTGCTGATGATGATGATGATTTTTGTTTTTTTTTTTTTTTTTTTTTTTTGTTTTTTTTTTTTTTTTTTTGGCTTTATAGTTAAAGACTAGCTTTAGATAGACCCTTTTGTTTTCGAAGGATTTTCTTTTATTTTGCTGCTTTGTAAAATAATGACCGGGGTTGGACCCGTTAGTTTATAAAAGACAAAATTTTGAATGATCTCCTTGCACAATGTGATGAATGGCGTAACCTTTGCATGGTAACTTCACATAAGACTTAAAACAATGAATATCTGCTCTTGCATTCATTCTTGAGTCGGATAGCAATCCACAATCGGAAAAAATGTAAAATACAACTCAACAACAGGAAAACACAATAAAAACAACTCAAAAATACTTAAAAAAATTGGTACAAACAAAACAAGACTCAACACATAGCCATGGTACATCAGGACAAAGGCCAGCTTTTCCTATAATTGCACTGATCTGAGCCACCATTTAGACTCGGCCGGGCCTAAATAGGCACTGCTGGGCTTCACTGAGGCATGGTCGGGCCTAAATGTGAGGTCGGTCAGTGGTGCCCAGCTGTCATGCACTCATCCTTCTCATTCTCTATAAATGGTGCTTTTATGTTATTTTTTTGGCAGAATAGCAAGTCTTTGGTATTTTACTCTCAAGATAGAGACACTGTGCAACAATAGGCTCCGAGACTCTATAGCCACTTTGGACGGCTCAGAAAGGTGAACTTTTGTGGTTTTAGCCTAAAGGCCCTTTTTCCTCTGAGCCGCACTTCTCTTTGCTTTCCATTCCTACATGCCACTGTCTGTTGTTGGAACCCAATAACACATGTGTTTCACTTTGGATCACAGGAGATGTGTCCAACACACGAGGAATTTTGAACTTTGATGGAGTCCCCGCGAGACAAAGAAATCATGACGTAGCCTTGTTTTGGCCATGCCCAAGCTTTGGGACGGATGTATGGGCTAACATTACATGAGGCTCGATCCTTGGCACATGATGGGGAGCTAGACATCCCCAGTTTAGTTCATTGATTTTCCGCTATTGGAGACATGAGTGACCTTCTTTGGCTAGGCCGCCGACAATATGCTCTCTATTTATGCCTTCTTACACAATTCCTTCTTGCCCCTAGTTTCGGCGGAGCTAGCATCCTGTTGATCGAAGTGGCCCAATGTTTGAAAGAGGGTAAGAGCTGCATGGGTTTGGCACTGGCTGAAACCTTGATGGTTTTGGATGCCTTTCATCGGCGAGAAACTACCCGCTTTACAGGGAGTCCTTTACTTCTCTAGGTATTATTTTCCACCCTTCTAATTTATGATTCTCACATCACTCAAGACTCACTCTCCGTTTTTCTCTCATAACCTCTTCCTTACTTTTCTCTCATCGTACACCACTCTATTCTTTAATCTCTCTTATTTTTCATCCCTTTCCAGGTATGGTTGATGGATAAACTGGAAGTAGTGGACCCTTGCCCTGAGTACTCAGGTCGAGCTTACTTCTTTCGCCAACGATTGGTGGATTTCCCCTTAGCGGGTTTATGGTGTGATTGGATGTGTAGCAAATCTGCAACTGACATAACTTGGCATTGTCCCTGGCTTAATTTGGCTGAAATGAGCTACAACATGTCCTAATAGTCAGATGTAGAGTTAATTGGCCTCACACATTGCGTATTCAACTTTCCTTTCCGATTTAGACGCCAATTCGGGCATGATCAGATATGTCCAGATGAGGGAGTGGAATACACAACTCCATTTTCGGTTCATGCCTCGCACTTGCCTCGATATCTCACAGCTTGGAGGATGAGAGAGATTCTGACCCCTGCCATTAGTTTCAATTGCATCCTGTCTTAAAAGTGTTAGGCTTGGCTCGAAGAGGAGGCAGAGGTTGGGCCGTCTTTGGCATAGAGCCACCTAACTTAGCTATGCCCCTAGTTTTACTACTTTGATCTTCTTTTCCAAGTTTTATGATGTAAAAGTAACTTTGATCTAAATCAAGGAGGGAGAATGTACTTGTGTTGAAATCAATAAAATTAAAGTTGCGAGTAATGAAAATTTTCCTTTCGGTCCCCAAAAAGAGTCCAAGTTGTAAAATGGTAAAATTTTGAGAAAAATCAACTTTTAAAACTTTCCAAAACAATTTTTGGAAATGATCACCACTTGACACGAATAGAATCAATTCTCAAGATGTACAATCTTGAATCAAAAGATCATAACTACCCTTGACTGCATATCACTATTGCTCTGTATTATAACCCACTTTTCTTCCCAAAATAAAGATCACAATCGAACTAATAGATAATGAACAAAGATGACCTGATCAAGAAAACAGACAGGACAATTGAGTTGGAGATAGTTATAGCTGAACTGCAGGGTGAAGTTGCCTACATATCCCAAAAATGAGAATCAAGCCTCACGTAGTTCGGTTGAGGTTCACTTGAGTACTAACTCTCTCATTTTGGGCTCTAACTTTTGCCAAAGTCACCCTTTAGGGTTTTCAACCTTGTGAGCTCAATTTGTTTTTGTTTCTAATTTTTCATGCTCTAACTTTTGCCTAGGTCGCCCTTTCGGGTTTTCGGCCTAGTGAGCCTTTCAAGGGTAGTATTTCTTCAACTTGTCCATGTTGATCTGCTATGAAAATTTCAGGCCATCTAAGTCCATGAGAATAACCGCCCCTCCTGACCAGATTGACTTGATGATGTAAGGACCAATCCAGTTGGGTCTGAACTTGCCTCTAAGGTCGTGGATAGGGGCTCGGTTGTCCTTCAGTACCATGTCTCCTTCCTTAAGATTCCGAGACTTAACTTTCTTGTTAAAAGCCCTAGCAATTCAGCGTTGGTAGCCCTAGATGTGATACAAAGCCTTTAACCTTCTCTCATCAAACAACATTATCTAATCGAACCTACTTCGTTGCCAGTCTGCCTCCACTATCTGACACTCAGCCATAACTTGTAGTGACGGTACTTTAATTTCAATTAGAAAAACAACCTTCATCCCATAGACGAGAGAATAGAGGGTCACCACTGTAGATGTTCGGATTGAGGTTCTGTAGCCCCAAAGTGCAAATCACCATCTTTTGTAGAATTCTCTTGATATTTTTGTTCATAGCCTCGACAGCTCCATTGGTCAGTGGTCTATAGGTTGATGACTTATAGAAAGCCACGTTATATTTCTCAAGCAAGTCTAGCACCTCTTTCTTGAAGTGTGACCCTTTATCGGAGATAATCTCATTTGGAACCACATACCTACAGATGATGTTGTTCTTGATGAACTTAGCTACATGCGACGCTTTTAACACAGAGTAGGACTGGGCCTCTACCCATTTGGTGAAATAGTCGATTGCTACCAAGATGAATTCATGTCCATTTCACCCCTTTGGCGTAACTGCGCCGATAACATCTATCCTCCAAACAGAGAATGGCCATGGTGAAGTCATGTTGTAAAGCTTCGACGGTGGAATGTTAATGCGATTGGCATGAATCTGGCACTTGTGGTATTGTTGCACAAAACCAATACAATCCTTTTCCATGGTTGACCAGTAGTAGCCTTGCCTAAGGATTTTTCGGGCAAGTATCACATTGTTCATGTGGGCCGGCACTCTTCTCCGTGAATGGCCTCAATAAGGCACTTTTATTCCTCTTCCTTAACACACAGTTTATGCATTCCCAAATGACCTCTTTTATACAGCTTACCCCCACAAACGATAAATTGGATGGCTAGATGCCGTATTCCCCTTTTGTCCTTAGCAGTCGCTCTTGGTAGATACGTCTCCTTTTCTAGAAAATTCCAAATATCATAGTACCAGGGGTTCATGTCTTAAGCCTCATCTATCGCGGCAATGGTCTCATAGGCTGGCATGTACTTCTGTTCAATAATGATCGGACGCATCCTAACTCCCAATGGAATGTCTACCATAGAAGATAGAGTTTCTAGTGCGTCAGCAAATCAGTTGTTCTCTCTTAGCAGACGAGTAAATGTTAGCTTTTTAAACCACGAAATTAGCACATCCAAGACCTGATGGTAAACCTTCATTTTCTCCTCTTTTACCCACCAATCTCTATTGGCTTGAGACACAACCAAGTTCGAATCCCTGATGACGTCCAACCTTTTTGCCCCTAGTTCTAGAGCGGCTTCTAAACTAGCAATACAAGCCTCATACTCTGCTTCGTTGTTAAATACTTTGAACCGGAGTTTGAAGGCTAACGGTATATGGGAGTCATCGGGTGCTATCAGCAACACACCGATCCCATAAGCGTATTGATTGGTTGTTCCATCAAAGTACATCATCCACGTTTTCTCCTCTATTTGCAGAATATCTTCATCTGGGAAAAAGTACTCCACTGCTTCATCTCCTTCTACTAGGTGATTTGCCAGGAATTCCGCTATAGTTCTCCCTTTAACCGACTTGCGTGTAACATATTTAAGATCAAATTTTGAGAGAAGAAGCAACCAACGGGCTAGCCTACCCATAAGCGCTGGTTTGTCAAAGAGATACTTGATAAGATCTAATCTCGAAACCAGAATTACCAAGTGAGCTAATAGGTAGTGCCTCAACTTCCGGGTAGCCCATACCAAGACTAGGCAAGCTTTCTCGAGGGGAGTGTAACGGGTCTCGTAGTCCATCATTTTCTTGCTCAAGTAGTAGACAACTTTCTCTATCTTGGCCTCTGACTCCTGAGCTAACATACACCCCATGGTTGAATTCGTGACTGACAGGTACAACATCAATAGTTTTTCCGGCTCTGGCAGTGATAACACAGGCAGATTCTGTAGGTACTGCTTACCCTGTTCAAAAGTGAACTGACAGCGATCATCCCATTGGAATTTCTTTCCTTTCTTCAGAAGACCAAATAGTGGTTCATAAGTCCAGGTTAGTTTTGAAATAAACCGCCTTATGAATTTCATTTTACTCAGAAAACTGCGCACCTCGTTTTCAGTCCTCGGTGGTGGCATTTCTAAGATGGCCTTGATTTTGGAAGGACCTACCTCAATTTCGCTCTGTTTGATCAGGAATCTCAGCATTTTTCTTGTTGTTACACCGAAGGTGCATTTTTGCGGGTTCAGCCCCAATCTATACTCTTTGATCCGCTGAAAGAATTTCTCCAAGGTGATGTAGTGGCCCTCTCAATCTTGGGACTTGACAATCATATCGTCGACATACACTTGAACCTCTTTGTGGATCATGTCATGTAGAATTGTAGTTGCAGCCCTTTGATAAATAGCTCCAATATTCTTCAACCCAAACGGCATGACTCAATAGCAGTAGGTGCCCCATGGAGTAGTGAAAGCGGTCTTCTCCCTATCCTCGGGTGCCATCAGAATCTAGTTATACCTGGGAAACCCATCCATGAACGAGAGCAATGCATCGCCCGAGGTGAAGTCTACTAACTCGTCAATATGCGGTAGTGGAAAATCATCATTTGGACTAGCCTTATTCAGATCCCTGAAGTCGACACAGACCTTTATTCTGCCATCTTTTTTTGGGACTGGAACAATATTGGCCAACCACATTGGATACACAGATACAAGCAAGAACTCTGCCTCAATTTGTTTGGTAAATTCTTCCTTGATCTTCAAAGCCCAATTTGGGTGAACTCTACGCAGCTTTTGCTTAACTGGTCGGGCCTCAGGGTCAAGAGAGATCCGATGTTGTACAATCTCAGGATCGATTCCAGGCATGTCTTCGTAGGACCACACGAAAACATCTTTGAAATTTTTTAATAAAGTGACTAAACGCTCGTGTTCCTCCGAGGACAGCGTGGACCCGATCTGGACCAAGTGAGGATCTTCCTCAGTACCCAGGTTAATTGATGCGATTTCATCTATACAGGGCTTAACAAGCCTCTCCTCCTCATGATTAGTCAAATTTTTCAAAACACGAGGAATTTCTTCCTCTTCGTTTATGTCAAAATTTTGAAAATTAATATCAGTACAACAAACGAAAGGCATAGAGAAGTAGGCAAAGTCCACAACATTCCCATTCAAAAAGTCGGGATCTTTGGTTACAGTAGACTCGAAAGAAAAGCTAAAAGATGACCTAGACAGGACTTTGGTATCCGGGTTACCACTCCCAAAAGTACCAGACTCAGAGGAAATCGAATCTAACTCCGACTCCACAAACTCAGTGGAATTAGATCCGGGCTCACTATCCGATCTAGAACTATTGATGATGCCTTGCTCAAACATCCAGACCAGGCGTGGAGCCTCAGGTGCATCCACAATAAGATTGGAGAAATCTGCTGTTGGGTTATCCCCGATCATTGAGATAGTAAAACTATCCCCCAAGTTGGTGGTCTTAGCTCCAGTAGTAGAACTTATCAGTAAGTCAGCCAGTGTTTTTCCCAATAGCTCTTCCTCTTTAATGTCTAGGCTTGTAGAGTTGCTGTGATCCATGCTAGGGCTCAAGTCTGTTTGTTCATCCCCCTTTTCTGGTAATTGGTGTCCGAAGAAGATCTCGAACCCCGGATACCTTATTTTTGTTTCCTCGTCAAACTAGGCGGACAAAACGTCTGTTCAAGTTCCCTTGTTTTGGTTTGTGAACTAACTGGTACTACCTCCCAATCCTCTTTACTTTTAGCCTTTCTCTAAACTCCTGCCCTTTTCTTTGCCAATCTGCAGCGGTAGGTTTGTATCCCAGCCTAAAAGCGTGGGGGTTGTGACTGATCTCCTTAGCGACAGTGCCCCCCTGCCTACCACTTTGACCTAATCTTGATCCGGGCCTATGCCCCTGTTTGTTCATCAAGTAGATAGATTGCGCACTTACGTAGTTCCCATTGCCCTTCACCATGATGGTTTGGACCAACTGGGCTTCTGCCAACGAGAAGCCAGAAAGAAACACGTCTTCCTCCCCATGTATGATTTCCAATAATGATGCAGTGGTTCCCTAGGGAGGATGGATCACAGAATTACCATACATAGTGGCAATCCCGCCTTTAAAGGGGTACTTCACTAATTGATGGACTGTTGATGATATAACCCTCATCTGATGTAGCCAGGGCCTTCCCAATAGTAGATTAAAAGTGGTCGGAATGTTAATGACATGGAATTCCACCTCATGTTCAGACGGGCCGATTAGGATATGACTCTTGAAAGTTCCCATAACATCACGGCTTGTATTGTCATAAGCTCAGACAGCCTGGGTTATAGGTGTAAAGTCAATCAGCCTCAAACTGATGGCATAGGCAGTCCTCACTGGACATACATTGATCGCCGATCCAGTAGCTACTAACACCACTGGAATTCACTTTTTTCGACTTTCCAGGGTTATGTATAAGGGTCAGTTGTGGTTGGCACCCTTAGGTGGTAACTCCTTATTTGTAAAAGATATCACTAGCGTAACATCCCCAGATGTAACCAACGATACCAATTGGTTAGCAGTGGTGTCGATAGGTAGTTTGGTCCAGTTCATTGCCTCTAATATCGCTTGCCTATGCTCCCGGGATGCCATTATCAGCCCCTAGATTGATATGTCCACCTGAATCTTCTTGAGCTATTTCAAGACCAGGTTTTCTTTAACATTCTTCTCTTTTGCTCTCTCAGCCTCCTTTCCAGAGGTCTCTGGCTGATCTTATGCTGCGGGTTTGAAGTACTGACCACTCCGGGTTATGTGATTGATCTCGTTAGTATACCAAGTGTCGTCCAGGGTATCAGCTTTCCAACCTTCGTCAATGTACGTATGACTTGGGTCGTTGTCTTCCCACCACTCTCCTGCAGTCATGGTCGGGCTAGCATCAGGTTCTATCTAGAGCATGTTAACATCACGCACCCCATCATCATACCATTCTTCCTCCACCACAGTCTTGGTTTTTGAATCCTAATATTTTATGAGCTTCCTCAAAATCCTTTTCCGATTGGTGGGCTCCCATTCAACCTTGTTGGTAGTTTGGGCATCACTCTCTGTTGTCTTAGGTTCTTCTTTCCTTTTTCCTTTTCCCTGCTCCAGAGCTATCTTCGTCTGGATCTCTTCTATCTGTTCTCTTTGAAATGGTTCTAGTGCTAGTTCTTTGTCAATCAGAGATGTAGCCTCAGCCTTGCCACTAGTAGCAATCTCATCTTCCTTCCCAGTCTCTCCTATTTGTTCCTCCACATCTGACTCTTCTTCAGTCAACCATCTATCGCTTATTTCTAGCTGTCTCAGGTCCCACCATCCCACCTGAACACTGATTGTATCCTTCTCTTCGAAGAAATACAAATCCTCCAGATCAACCAAATCCTTTTCTAAGTAAGCCAAGTCATTTAGGCCTTGTTTAGGCCGATCATTTTGATGTTTCCCTAATTGGCTTTCCCCAATAGCATTAATGTTGAGAAATTCTGGAAATATGACTACTAGCTTTGGCTGATCGATGGCCACAATGTATATACTAGGATCGTACTCCTCTACGAACAAGACCCCCTTCTCTATGACACGAGTATCAGACGACCCTGTCTTTAGTGCATTCTCTTATTTCCCTATTTTAATTGCCACGGGCCTAGATTAGGTTTGTGGTGTTAGATCTTTCATGCACATGTCTGTGCCTTCTGGAATAACTACCTCTAGTTTTGGTAAATGGGATGAAGTAATATATGTGCTAGGGTTGAAGGTGGGCGGTAGTGTATGGATGTGGTTAATGTTTCTGGGCGGGGGAATTTGGTTATGCGCGGGCAGTGGGTTGGTTGTTACGTTTGGTTTGGGAGTAAGGTGATGACTTTGTTGTCAATGAGATCCTGGATCTCATGACATAGATGGTAGCAAATGTTCGTGGGATGGCCATGTTGTTGGTGGAAGATACAATACTAGGTACGGTCATGTTTGGCTGGCAATGGGTCCAGAAGTAGATAAGGATCGAGTGGCTTGAGATGCCCCTTTTCCATTAATAGTTTGAGGGCACGGGCTGGGCTCGTATGGAGGGAAGTAAAAACTCTTCGGTTCTGGGATGGGCCAATGTTTTGTGAAAGTTGTGAGGTTGTGGCAGTAGCAAAGGGATTAGCCATCTTGGCCGTTGAAACAACAATACTGACATCTGCAGACCGTGGAATAGTGCTATTGCTGGCATTGGCATTCCGAGAGAATGGCCTTCTTACGGGTTCACTTGTTTTGTGGATGATACCCTTTTTGAATGCAGTCTTAATCTGAACCCCCAACTCATGTAAGGAAGCAAATGTGGACAATGACGCCACTATCATTCTCTGTAACATGTTTGACTCAAGGTTTTGGACCACTAGTCAAACTTGTTCTCTTTTGGCAGGTCTATTTGTCATTTAGGTTGCCTTGGCTCTCCACCAGGCGAGAAAATCTATGAATGATTCTTTGGGGTTCTGGGTAGTAGCCTCCAGCTCACTGATGGTTATCTCTATCTGGGTGTTATATGAATACTGATGACAAATGCCTCAGATAGCTCCTCCAAATTATGCTTTGTCGAGTCTTCTAATTTAGCATACCAAATGGATGCCATGTCAGACAAGGTACTCCCAAACAGGGATAATTTTTGAGCCTTGGACAAACCCATGGGCCTTAATACATCTGAAAACAACTGGACATGTATAATCGGATCCACACTCCCATCGAATCTGTCGATGTGGGGCATCTTAAATTTCTCTGATAATCTGACTGAAGCCTCAGTGTACCTGTCTTCGATATCTGGAATGGAGTTGAAGCCTTGGGATTTCTTCAATGCTTTCTCTAATCTAACAATCTTGACCAAGGCTGGATCAATTTCATTAATATCAAAAGGAAAGATTCCAGTGGAAGGTTGAACCAGAGGCCTATAAGCCAGAGCCGGGGAAACATTTCCTAAAGATTTGGGATTTGGGGATTTTCAACCGATGGGGGTGGATCAAGATTTGGCTGGGCAGCTAGGACTGGATGTATGGTTGATGCGGATGCCCCAGATGTACGTCATAGATCGACGATAATCTCATTATGTTCAGTCATCCTTTGGTTTACAGTACCCATAGTTCTCCGGAAAGTCGCCATCATGGCAACAAATTCCTCCGCATTCTGTGCTGTATTCTGTGCCATTGTTGGTCTGGGTGAACTAGATGTTGGTGAACTAATTGAGTGAGAATGGATAGGTGTTTGCAACGTGCTTTGTACTGGTGCTACTGACTGTCTGTTCCTTTTTTGTTGAGTAACTAGCAGAAGTAAGACCAACATAGGCTGGTCACCAACAAGGTCCTGAGCTTTACAAAGCCTGCCAAAGCGAGTTCACACAACTTTGGAAATATTAGGTTTTTCTGAAGCAATGATGCTAAACTACCTAGCAAAAAGAAAAAATACATAATCAAAATTGCACAGCACTTCAGCCCCAATTCATAACAGTCATAACACACAGTTGAAGTGCAATCTCCACTGAACTCTATTCTCAAACTTATACTGATATGAACTACCCTGTACAGTTTCACTGTAAGAGCGCATACCAAATAAAAGAACCAAAACACCCCTATAACGGGGTAGAGTTACACTGTCCTAGATTTTTGACATGATCTAGGCTGTACTATTTCAAACAACAAGTTTCACAACATCCTGCAAATGGGTGGCGTCATGCCCTAAGTTGAAATAGTCACTATAGCTTCACTATATGCGACTAGGTCAAATGGTCCAAAGGATACCTTAGCAAGATTACCTAATATACCTCTCACACCTAACACCAAGAAGTGAAAGGAGGATCAAGCGGTATAGCGGTAATCCAAATCCAAGGGTTGTGTTTCCAACATGGCAGAGCCCATGACTGGTCATCCTTTTAGCAAGCCTTTCGGGTGAGCCTCTAGTACACCGTCTAGGAATAGCAGATAGAAAACACTGTGATTAAAGCAACCATGCAAGCGCAATGCAAAGAACATATAAGTGTAGATAAAATTTTACATCATGATTTTCAAGTCAAGTTCTCTAATTCCCCAGCAAAGTCGCCAGAAATTGTAGCTCGCCTTTCGTGCTCCTTTCGAATACGACTAGCCCTACAGTGCGGACTCTCGTGGTTTTGAATCTGATTTCACAAAGTGCAATGTGAAACAGTGAAAATAGAAAAAGAGTCCAAATCTGGCAATTCTTTTTGAAAAATTGATGTTTGAATCAAATGCCAAAAAATGGACTGCTTTGCCAGATTTCAAAGTCGCCACTTAAATATTTTTGGAAAATTTAGGAAACCTGAGGCTCGTGCCAAAGGCCACCTATCTGTCATCACCATTGTGTCACGGGCTCGAGAACTTAGGTACAAGAGGGGAAGGTCATGAATTGATCACCCCACTCGCCCGATCAAAGATCGGCCTCTACTAATCATGATGCTATTTTTATTAACGTTATATGCTCTTGTTTTGATTATTAGCTTTTTTTTACTACGTGACACACATAAGTATAGACTAATTTGTAGGAATTGGAACATTTGATTTCATGTTTGTTTTTTGAAAAGAGTTTGGGAATATGCTACTTGAAAATGTAGGCTTAAAATGGACATTATTCAAACTATCCTAATTCAAGCAATTAGCCTTCATCCACAGACATTCAAACCGTTATATCATTTAAGCAATTAGTCTCGTGGAAGTATGCTTGGCATGGAAACACGAACATTCGATGGAAGACGCTAAAATTCAAAATTGCTCACCTAGTTGTGTCTCGACTTTTTCGTGCCCCCTTTTGAAAGACAAATAAGCCCTACAACATCAGACTCTCGCGGTTTTGAATCTGATCTCACAAGTGGAATGTGAAATAGATAAACACCAGAGAGTCCTAATCCGGCAAATCTTTTGGAAAATCGATTTTGAATCAAATTGCCAAAAATGGACTGCTTTGCCAGATAAAGAGTAGCCACCTGTGGACTCGCCTTTTTTCGCGCCCCGCCTTTCAGAAAGGTTTGAAAGGAAGGCCTCACAGTTTGGACTCCTGTGGTTTTGAATCTAGTCTCAGAAGTTCAATGTGAAACTGATAATCATCAAAGAGTCCAAATTCGGCAAATCGTTTTGGAAAATTGATTTTAGGATCAAAAATGCCAAAATTGGACTGCTTTGCCAGATACAAAGTCGCCACCTAAATATTTTATTTTGAAAAATTTAGGACACCCTGACTCGTGCCGAAGGCGACATGTCCGTCATCACCAAAGTTGCCTCGGCTCAGGAACTTGGGTACGAGGGGAGAAGGTCATGAATTGAGCATCCTCACTCGCCCGATCAAAGATTGGCCTCTAATAATCATGATATGAAGTTTTATAAACATTATGTGTTCTTATTCCAGTTATGAAACTAGCTTTACTATGTGACACACACAAGCAAGTATAGACTAGTTGCAAGACTTTGGATCAAATCAATTCAACTTACGTTTGTTTTCAAAAATGGTTTGAATTTGCCACCCTCAAGTGGGCTTAAAGATGCGGATTTGCCACCAAATGTAGTGGGCTTGAAATATGATTTGCCATAACAAAGTGGGCTTAAAACTCACATTCGTTGAATCGTTCCAATTCAAACAACAAACCTTCATCCACAGGAATTCATGCAGTTTAGCATTTAAACACGTAGCCTCATGGCAAACATGCTAATCATGGCAACATTCACACTCATGCAAGTATGCTAAAGCAGAAAACTCACCGAGCACTCCAAGCCAAAACAAAAACTAGTTAGAAGAATGCATGATCCTAACTATACAAGATGCCTAATGCAACACATGCAATATGAAATTAGTAGGCTCGGCTACTAATATGGCATATGCAACACTTTGATAGCATGCTTTGAAACATGTATTCAAAGAAGTATTGAAATTGCAATGCAGTTTGAATGATGCGCCGAGCCTCGGTGTATGCAAGACAAATGAATGGATGCAAACGTGCAAGCATACGGTATGCTAATTAAAACATGTCCCTAATCTAACCATCAAAAGCGATTAAATAAAAGCGAGAAAGACGTGGGGTTGGAAAACATACACACACACACACACTTATTACAATATTATGTCCTAGCGAAGGAGGGTTCGAATGAATAAGCTAACTAACTAGACTAATTAAGCTAACTAATTCTTACAACAATTGAAACAATTGACTAACTTATTCTAAGCTAATTAAATATTACAAATTGAAGTAATTAGCTAAATACTAAGCTAATTAAGTACAAAGCAATTAAACTAATTAATTAGCTACCACTAATTAACTAAACAAAGAAACTAAATGGCCTCGGGAAGCGAGGGATGCATGCATGTTCGGTTTTTCCACCTGAAAAAGCCACTACCTTGCCACTGAACGCCTCTGTTTGCACATTTGAACACCAACAGTGCTGCTAACTTCCAAAATAACTCTGTTCCACCTTACCAACACAGTGGGCAATTTTTATTGGTGGTCGACAGGAGGCCTATCGGCTACCAATGGTGGCTGGTCGGCCACTGATGACATGAACTCCACTTTTTGCTGCAACAGAGAGTAGACAGGGCAAAATAGTGTATTCTCACAAGTTTGTGTGTACTGTTTACACTCCTTATCATCAAAGAAGCTCAAAGGAGTGAAACTTTTGGCTCTCAAACCACCAATCAAGCAATTTCTGTGCATGATGGCCAAAGAACCAAACTTGTACAAGTTTAATGAGTGCAAAACAAGACTCAAAAAGACCATCACCCCATCATACATGATCAAGGGTGATGGTTGTGACGCCGCAAAATCGGGAACATCAGATAATATATGAACCATGGAATACAGGGTTAACGATAAGGGGTATACATATAAATATTAGAAAAAGAACATAACAACCATAATATCCTTAATTTCAAAAGCTTGTTCCATTACATTACATTCCAAAAGAAAATTTAAATCTTCATACGAGTCTTACAAAATATCAAAAGAGAAAATTTTAACTTTTCTAAGATAGCCAAAGGTCTTCGAAGGTTTCAGGCTCGTTGTCTCCAACAATACGTTCCTCTTTGGCACCTGGCATAACACGTCGTGAGCTTTGAATGCCCAGTGAACACATACACACCCCAACCTTTTTTCTCGAGTCCAATACACAATCACAAATATAACATCAAGTAGTAGAGCATGATACACAACACAACAAATAAATAAATGATTACAAGTTAACTGTTAGTAAACTAGAAATCCCCCAAAGAGATTTCGTCCACCCAACCACAAGAATTGGACTCGGATTATTCGGTATGCCCCCTCTTTTGCTGCTTTGTTGCAAAACTAACCTCAGATGCCTACCATCAGTTATATACCTTGTAGCGCCAACTGCAGGACCTCAATAGAGACGGTGAAGTAGGGCCTTGCTCAAAACGCTCCTCACACCAAACCACCTAGGGTCCGAATACAACCGCTCCGTTCAAGGGTTCCGAAAACCACTTGCGCAAGACTTTAACTTCCAAATCGAGAACGCATCCCAAGAATCCATACATCACATTTCATCATCATTACTGAAATCATCAAAAACCCAATACCACCACAGTAAAGCTTTTCGTTGAGTTACAAGTTTAAAATCAAGGTTGGACTAACTTAACAAGATCAAAATATCCACATAAGCATGCACCATTAAGATGAAGGAGATAATAACATAACATAACATATACAATATCTTGCCAAGATATGATCATAACACATTTTCATGAATACAAGGGCATAAAACATCCATATATAACAAATATTTCCAGATTTAATATCACATAAAGATTAAAATGAAAGGCTAGTTTAGATCCCTCACCGGACTCGATCTTCCTATGATTCGTAGAGAATTTGATCTAGTTTCTAGAACATTTTTTGGAAATGGGATTCCTTTTCTAGATTTCAAGTTATTTAGAAAACATTCCAGCGCTGTCCAGATTCTGTCTAGATCCGTCGACTGTTACGAAAATTTGATTTTCATGCAAACCGCTTAATTTTTTTTGATGAAACCAATTTTAGTTGAAAACTAACTCCTTAAGGAAGATTTTGACCTAAAATAGAGGTCAAGAATAATTTTATACATTTTTCTAGAATTTTTGAAAGTGGGCTGTAAAAACAGTTTCTAGGGTAGATGTCCAAAACAAAAAGATTTATGAGAAAAGGGTTGCACCAAGGGAAAGTTTTCGTTTCTTTTGTGAAGAACAAATGCTAACCAGCATATACTTAACTCAAAAAGTTTTCTTGAAGGTTTGTCCTTGGAAAGTTGAGAGATCGATATGGAGAAAAAGATGGTTTTGTACTGAGATGGGAAAATACAAGAGAGATAGAATCAATACTCAACTCATAACATTTTTAGCACAAGTAACTCATAAATAACAGATCTGACAAACATTATTTAGAACCCTTAAGAACATGTATTTGAAAAGGGAAATGAAGAGAAGGTTGTGTTGTGGCTTACTTGCTAAGCTTTGAAGAAGATGGCTCTCTTCTCCTTTCCTATTCCTCTCAAAATTCCTCTCTTGTTCTCTTTCCTCTTCTTAGGTCGAATGTGGATGTGTGAGAGTGTTGTTTGGTGATATTTATAGGCAACCTTGGTGTAGTTGGTATTGAAAGGTTGTCATTATAGCCTACTAGTTTGGATATGAAGGAACCACTACTTGAAAAATGAAAGGACCCTAGCCCACTAGTTAGGTTATGAATGAACCACTACTTTGAGATTTAAATGAACACTAATTGATATTAAATGAACACTAAACACTAATTACTATTAAATGAACACTAACTAGATTTAAATGAACACTAGTTGGAATATGAATGGCCAATACTAAGGATATTCCTGTTTTGATAAAACAGCAAAAAACAATATTAATCAACAAGATTCGAAATAATTCTCATAACTGAGGGTCTTTAAACAAATAATTTGAACGTTTTTGTTTTTAAAGAGAATACCTTTTTTTAGGGGCTTCACAACCTATCCCCCTTAAAACAATTTCGTCCCCGAAATTCAACTACATACTGCCTTGGAAAAGCTTGGGGTAGTTTGCCTTCACCAAATCCCGGCGTTCCCAAGTAAATTCCTCAATTCCCCAATGATGCCATAGCACTTTTACCAAGTGAACCGTTTTGCCTCTAAGGTTTTTCTCTCGGCTATCTTGTATTGCTACCGGTCCTTCTTTAAATGTAGCATCTTTGTCAAAACTGATTTCTTTCCATTTGAGGACGTGTGATGGGTCGGCGATGTATTTTCTCAACATAAATACATGGAAGACGTCGTGTATCCCTGCTAACTGCGGAGGTAGAGCTAGTCTATATGCTACTTCGCCCACTCTTTCCAATACCTCAAAAGGTCCAATATATCGTGGTGACAGTTTTCTTTTTTTTTTTCCCGAAACGTACGACTCCACGCCTAGGTTGCACCTTTAGGAAGACGTGACTGCCTACTTCAAATATCAATGGCCTTCTTCTCCTAACTGTATAGTTCTTCTGACGGTCTTGAGATGTCTTTAACCGTTGTCGGATCAATTTGACCTTCTCAGTAGTTTCTAGAAGAAGTTCGGGTCCTATCAGATTTGCATCACTCACTTCTGCCCAACAAATCGGCGAACTACAAGGTCGTCCATATAATGCTTCAAAAGGCGCCATATCGATGCTAGCTTGAAAGCTATTGTTATAGGCGAATTCAATTAGGGGTAGGTGTCATTCCCAACTTCCTTGAAAATCCATTGCACAAGCTCTCAACATCTCTTCGAGTGTCTGGATGGTGCGTTCGAATTGTCCATCCGTCTGCGGGTGAAAGGCGGTGCTAAAACATAACTCAGTACCAAGAGCTTCCTGCAAGCTTCCCCAGAATCGAGAGGTGAACCGAGGATCATGGTCTGACACAATAGACACTGGAATTCCATGTAGTCGAATGATCTCTCCAATGTAGAGCCTGCACATGGATTCTAAAGTGTCGGTCATCCTATAAGGTAAGAAATGTGCTAGCTTGGTGAGGCGATCCACTATTATCCATATAGCATTGTGCCCTCTAGGCGACTTAGGCAAACCTGTCACAAAGTCCATTGTCACGTACTCCCACTTCCATTCGGCTATTGGTAGAGGTTGCAACATTCCCCCTGGTTTTTTATGTTCCACCTTCACTTGTTGGCATGTTAGACATTTTGCCACGAATTTAGCCACCTCCTTCTTAATTCCATTCCACCAATACTGCCTCTTTAAATCTTGGTACATTCTAGTCCCTCCTGGATGTACTGCAAATACAGAATGATGACATTCCTTAAGTACCTTTTCTCGAAGTAACTCGTCACTTGGTACATACATTCTACCTTGATATCTTAAATTCCCATCAGGGTGAATTTCCCAGTTGAGCATGGGTTCTCCTGATTCCAGACATCCCTTGACATAGGCTACCTCTTGATCGTGCATCTAGGCCTCCATGATCTCATTCATCAACTTAGGCATCACCTTCTATGCACTAAGATATGCGTTTGTATCTTGAGATTCTAATTGGATCCTGAATTCATTGAGTGTCTTAACTATGTTCCATTCTTTGATAGAGATCCTAGCCATCATCCCTCTGCTCTTACGACTGAGAGTATCTACTACTACATTGGTTTTACCGGAATGATATGAGAGAGTGAACAAGATACTCCATCCATCGTCTCTGTCTCAAGTTGAGGTCCTTCTGTGTAAATAGATACTTCAAACTCTTGTAATTTGTGAAAATCTCAAATTGTTCCCCATACAGGTAATGTCGCCATTGTTTTAGGGCAAAAACTACGGTTGCTAACTCCAGGTCATGTGTTGGGTAGTTTCGCTCATGCGATTTCAACTGCCTGGATCCATACGCGACTACCTTTCCATTTTGCATGAGCACGCACCCTAACCCTTCTTTAGACGCATTGCAATACACAGTATACCCCACTTCTCATTCTGGGATGGTCAAAATTGGTGCACTAGTTAACCTCTTCTTTAGCTCTTAGAAGGATTTTTCACAAGCTTCGTCCCACTCATACTTTACTCCTTTTTACGTCAAATGAGTCATTGGTTTGGCTAGTTTGGAGAAATCTTGGATGAACCTTCGGTAATAACCGGCCAATCCTAAGAAACTGCGGATTTCTGACACGATTTTTTTTTTGTCTCCAATCTAATACTGCCACCACCTTGGTTGGATCCGCCACAATCCCATTCTTCGATACTACATGCCCTAAGAATTTTACTCCATTAAACCAGAACTCACATTTGCTTGTCTTGGCATATAACCAATTATCCCTAAGAACTTGAAAGACAGTCCTTAAATGTTGCTCATGCTCTTCTTCAGACCTTGAATACACCAAGATGTCATCAATGAATACTACTACAAAGTGGTCAAGATATGGTCTAAATATCTTATTCATTAGGCTCATGAATACTGCCGGTGCATTGGTTAGTCCGAAGGGCATTACTACAAACTCATAGTGGCCATATCTAGTACGAAAAGTAGTTTTTGGTATATCCTCCTCCTTGACTCGTAGTTGATGGTAACCAGACCTGAGATCGATCCTAGAATAGCACCCTGAGCCTCTAAGTTGGTCAAAAAGGTCATCAATCCTTGGAAGTGGGTATCGGTTTTTAATCGTGACTCGATTGAGTTGACGGTAATCTATGTATAGCCTCAAGGACACCTCCTTCTTTTTAGCAAACAACACGGGTGCTCCCCATGGCGAAGTACTTGGCCTAATGAATCCTCTCTCGAGCAATTCCTGTAGTTGTGTCTTTAATTCTCGTAATTCTACGGGTGCCATACGATGCGGGGCCATGGCTATTGGGGTAGTTCCAGGTCGTAGCTCAATACTAAAGTCTACCTCCTGGGTTGGTGGCAATCCCGATAATTCTGTAGGAAGTACATCTGCATATTCATATACTACGCGCAGAAGTTCTAATTCTTCTTGGCCCTCCTCCTTTAAAATCAAACTTGTTATCCTACCTGCAATTTGATCGCGCCACTGTGTCCTACCTTTCGTTGAAGCCGTGGGGTCTTGCCTATCCCCCTTAAACTGAAAACATGCTCCGTTGGATGGGTAAGTCATCTCCTTCTTCTGGTAACTAACGATAATTGTTAAGGTATGAGTAACGAATCTATTTTTTAAGATGAGGTCGGAGTAGGGTATCTTTATGAAGTTGAGTTTCCTCCCACAAGCTCCAAATCCCCTTGGACCCTACCTTCTTCCATTCTAAAGTCAATGTTGTGCCGATTATTTCCACAAAGATGGTAAGACTCCTCCAAAATTTGAATCTTGATAGGGTTCGAAATTTTAGCCACGGTTACTAGTCCATTCTTAAGGTTTCAATTTCCTGGTACTGCATTTTTATTGTTGCTTGCAAGCTCATGTTATTACTTGTCTCGAAGTATGGTCCACCATTTGTTTTTCTTTCAGTGGGGGTGAGGCGTAAGTCGAAAACTACAGAGGCAATTCCTTATGGGTAAGCTACTAATCTTAAGTTAGAGTTTAATTATCCTAGCGTGTTCACATAGCACAACTTCATGTATACATTATAATAATTACAAGACTCCCAAAATTGGAATGAAGTGGAGATAAAGATTACGAAGCAGTTATGGTGATAACATCAGGATTAACTGAAATATGGATGAATGGTATGATGTAATGGTTTCGAACTTCAATGTGATCAAGGTTATAGATGTAGTGACTAAACTAGATATTTAACTCGAAACTGCGTTGGCCATCCGCGTTTCAAATTGAATATCCAAGATTCATCACCGAGCAAATAAAATGAAATTATTTACAAGAAGCCTTGGGCTAAATAAAATGATCAAGGGTCAAAGGAGGTCAAATTTACAAATAGTTGTATATAAAACAGGACTAGATGGACAAGACTTAATCTTGGAAAAGAATGACATGGAATAAAGGTTACGAATACAAGATGAGGGTACGACAATCGATAGAAGATGCGTAGAACTAAAAGTAACCCCCTACTGCGCGATGTGTGGCTGCACTAAAAATTAAAACCATTTCACGATCCTAAAGTAGGTCTTCCTGAGTTGATGTTGGTGTGCTCGAAATTCGAAGAAATTCCCTAGGATAGGTCAAGAAAGGTTTTATATTTGATGTCTTTTAGTTGATAGAATAGGTAGTGTAATAATATAACATAGTCTGGGCAAGGTAGTCTCTAACCATAGGTCGAAACGCGTGGGTAAGGGTTGAACCTAGGCTATGATACCAAGTTGTGACGCCCCAAAAATCGTGAACATCAGATAATATATGAACCATGGAATACAGGGTTAACGATAAGGGGTATACATATGAATATCAGAAAAAGAACATAACAACCATAATATCCTTAATTTCAAAAGCTTGTCCCATTACATTACATCCCAAAAGAAAATTTAAATCTTCATACGAGTCTTACAAAATATCAAAAGAGAAATTTTTAACTTTTCTAAGATAGCCAAAGGTCTTCGAAGGTTTCATGCTCGTCGTCTCCAGCTATATGTTCCTCTCTGGCACCTGGCATAACACGCCGAGAGCTTTGAATACCCAGTAAACACACACACACCCCAACCCTTTTTTCCGAGTCCAATACACAATCACAAATATAACATTAAGTAGTAGAGCATGATACACAACACAACAAATAAATAAATGATTACAAGTTAACTGTTAGTAAACTAGAAATCCCCCAAAGAGATTTCGTCCTCCCAACCACAAGAATCGGACTTGGATTATTCGGTATGCCCCCTCTTTTGCTGCTTTGTTGCAGAACTAACCTCGGATGCCTACCATCAGTTATATACCTTGTAGCGCCAACCGTAGTACCTCAAAAGAGATGGTAAAGTAGGGCCTTGCTCAAAACCCTCCTCACACCAAACCACCTAGGGTCCGAATACAACCGCTCCGTTCAAGGGTTCCAAAAACCACTTGCGCAAGACTTTAACTTCCAAATCGGGAACGCATCCCAAGAATCCATACATCACATTTCATCATCATTACTTAAATCATCGAAAACCCAATACCACCACAGTAAAGTTTTCCGTTGAGTTACAAGTTTAAAATCAAGGTTAGACTAACTTAACAAGATCAAAATATCCACATAAGCATGCACCATTAAGATGAAGGAGATAATAACATAACATAACACATACAATATCTTGCCAAGATATGATCATAAAACATTTTCATGAATACAAGGGCATAAAACATCCATACATAAACAAATATTTCCAGATTTAATATCACATAAAGATTAAAATGAAAGGGCTAGTTTAGATCCCTCACCGGAATCGGTCTTCCTATGATTCGTAGAGAATTTGATCTAGTTTCTAGGACATTTTTCGAAAATGGGATTGCCTTTCTAGATTTCAAGTTATTTAGAAAACATTCCAGCGCTGTCCAGATTCTGTCCAGATCCGTCGACTGTTACGAAAATTTGATTTTCTTGCAAACCGCTTAATGTTTTTCGATGAAACCAATTTTAGTTGAAAACTAACTCCTGAAGGAAGGTTTTGACCTAAAATAGAGGTCAAGAATAATTTTATACATTTTTCTAAATTTTTTGAAAGTGGGCTGTAAAAACAGTTTCTAGGGTAGATGTCCAAAACAAAAAGATTTATGATAAAAGGTTCCACCAAGGGAAAGTTTTCGTTTCTTTTGTGAAGAACACATGCTAACCAGCATATACTTAACTAAGAAAGTTTGCTTGAAGGTGTGTCCTTGGAAAGTTGAGAGATTGATAAGGAGAAAAAGATTGTTTTGTACCGAGATGGGAAAATACAAGAGAGATAGAATCAATACTCAACTCATAACATTTTTAACAGAAGTAACTCATAAATAACAGATCTGACAAACATTATTTAGAACCCTTAAGAACATGTATTTGAAAAGGGAAATGAAGAGAAGGTTGTGTTGTGGCTTAGTTGCTAGGCTTTGAACAAGATGACTCTCTTCTCCCTTCCTCTTCCTCTCAAAATTCCTCTCTTGTTCTCTTTCCTCTCCTTAGGTCAAATGTGGATGTGTGAGAGTGCTGTTTGGTGATATTTATAGGCAACCTTGGTGTAGTTGGTATTGAAAGGTTGTCATTATAGCCTACTAGTTAGGATATTTATATGAACCACTACTTGAAAAATGAAAGGACCCCAGCCCACTAGTTAGGTTATGAATGAACCACTACTTTGAGATTTAAATGAACACTAATTGATATTAAATGAACACTAAACACTAATTACTATTAAATGAACACTAACTAGATTTAAATGAACACTAGTTGGAACATGAATGGCCACTATTAAGGATATTCCTGTTTTGATAAAACAACAAAAAACAATATTAATCAACAAGATTCAAAATAATTCTCATAACTGAAGGTCTTTAACCAAATAATTTGAACATTTTTGTTTTTAAAGAGAATACCTTTTTTCAGGGGCTTCACAACAATGTTCTGTGTAGTTAATGTTGATTTGTCTAGCTAAATGACGTGGAAATGCTCTGTACATGGATCGAATAGACCTTGCCAATAGCTTGCACCAGTAGCCCAGATAAGCGTTTGTGCTTAGGTGAGGTGGGTCAGGCCGGTCATTGGTCATGTACCGAGTAGGGCCAGGTATTTGGATCTGGATAAATTATCATATGTCGAGTTGACTTGTTTGTGCAATTTGATAAATTGCTTGATTATCGAATCTAATCGGTTGTGTAATTGTTGAATCTCTGTTAATTTATTTTCTGTCTGAGCCTTGTTATTCCTGTTGTATTGTATACTTCCCGAATTAATTTATTTTTCAGGCGTGGAGCAAATTTAGTGGCAGTTGGAGTTGAAGCATCTAAAGAGATTGTTTGAGTTGGAGATTCTTTTAGTCCACAACTATATATTATTTTTGGAGATTTGTATAATTTATGTTTTGGAGACATTTGAGGTAATTATTTGTGGAAATGATTTGTATATTTGGGATTATGAGTTATCTGCGATTATAAATTTGAGGTTGATTTGATTTAGTAACGACTCGAAAGTTGGGGCATTACAAATGGTATCAGAGCGCAGGGATGAGGTCTTACATGGGATCTGTTGGGTGATTAATAATTGGGTTCAATATTTGAAGTAAAAGAAAAATGAAAAAATGATTGATATTTGAGGTAAAAAAAAAAAATGGTTGTTTATATCAGAGTGCGTAGCGAAAGCGTATTATTTGAAGAGTTTGTCATTATTAAACTTTGTAGTATAAGAGATTGTCAATTTCGAGGACGAAATTTGTTTATGGGGGATAGATTGTGACACCCCGTATTTTTAGTGTCTTTTCGTAATCTAACTAGTGACTTGTCTATTCATATCCAATTAGTAGGCTTTTATGATAAACTTGTTCATTTAATACCCTTATTAGTGGTTCATTTACTATCCTTATTAGTGGTCCATTCATATCCAAACTTGTCCTTTCAAATTCCAACTAGTATGTTACACCAAGGTGCCTATAAATTGAGCCACCTCTCAACTTCTTTCTATGGTTTTTTCTATATCTCTCCATTTGTTATACAGATTTTGAGTTTAGATTAAGAGTGGTTAGAGTGAGAGTAAGCATTTTCATAAAGGAGGAGAGTTGTAGATTTTGTGAAACCTTACATACCTTATGGCTTAGAATTTGGAGATTCATGGAGAAAGATCGAGATTCGAGTGTTAGAGATGGAGGAGTTTGATATGAGGTAATTTGGGTGGTATACATTATGCTTCCTCTAAATCTCTTCACAAAGAGTTTATGTTAATTACTTTCAATTTGTAATCCTCTTGATTCTTGTGATCATTTGATAAATCCTATGAATCATTGTTTGTTGACACGTTTGAGTACTCTGGTCATTTGATAAATTCTATGAAGTTGTTCTGTGTAGTTAATGTTGATTTGTCTGGCTAAATGACGTGGAAATGCTCCGTACATGGACCGAGTAGACCTTGCCAATAGCTTGGACCAATAGCCCAGATAAGCGTTTGTGCTTGGGTGAGGTGGGTGAGGCCGGTCATTGGTCATGTACCGAGTAGGACCGGGTATTTGGTTCTGGATAAATTATCATATGTCGAGTTGACTTGTTTGTGCAATTTGGTAAATTGCTTGATTATCGAATCTAATCGATTGTGTAATTGTTGAATCTCTGTTAATTTATTTTCTGTCTGAGCCTTGTTATTCCTGTTGTATTGTATACCTCCCGAATTAATTTATTTTTCAAGCGTGGAGCAAATTTAGTGGCGGTTGGAGTTGAAGCATCTAAAGAGATTGTTTGAGTTGGAGATTCTTTTAGTCCACAACTATATATTATTTTTGGAAATTTGTATAATTTATGTTTTGGAGACATTTGAGATAATTATTTGTGGAAATGATTTGTATATTTGGGATTATGAGTTATCTGCGATTATAAATTTGAGGTTGATTTGATTTATTAACGACCCGGAAGTCGGGGCGTTACAACGGTGGCCAAGGAAAGTGGCACATTTCATCACTGTCGAGTATGAAATGTCCCATTTTCCTCGTGTTTGAATTAACGTCTGATTCGAACACATGCAATGCAACACAAAAGATGCTTTTGTTGCCTTTTTTACTTATTCATTTTGTTTACTCATTTTACAATACCGATTCATTCTTTAATTGATTAAGTCCAAAGATGAATGTCCTCTAATGGAAAGATGGTTCAAACAGCGAGTTGCTTTGGGCATGAAAGAGGCATTACACTGTTGGTAATGAACCCCCTAAGGGATTAAACCATTAGGTGCAACATCTCAATTCCACACTTAGACAAACAAGTGATTTGAAACCACTTTCGCAGCAAACAAATGCGTGAAGAATGGAGGGAGATTGCAGAGATTTGAATTGCTAAAATGAAGTGCAAACAACACTAAAACATGCTATTAACACATCAATGATGATTAGAGGATTAAAACATCAAGCCAATGAAGGAAACAACACCACAACTATGCAATACAAGCCTCAACTGAATTAACCAGCCCAAAACAGAGCCAAAATAGGTCAAAGCAAAAGCAAAAATATGCTGGACTTAAGCTAAGTTAAGCAAGAAAAACATGCTAACTCATGAAGCTAACTAGGCATGCAAACAAGACACAAGGAGGGGAGGCTAACAGTAGACGTCCCTGGACGTCCTAGGAGGGAAATCCCGTTCTGTTCATTTTGGGTTCACTACAGTTCGGACTCAAATTGTCACGGTTCTTAATCTGACCTCACAATGTGCAATGTGAGATTGATAAATCACCAAAGAGTCCAAATCTGGCAAATCGCTTTTGAAAACATATTTTTTTGAAAGAAGTGCCAAACATGGACTGCTTTGCCAGATATAGAGTCGCCACCTAGATATTTTTTTAATGGGGGAATTTAGGAAACCCTGACTCGTTTGCCTAAGGCCACGTGTCCGTCATTACCAAAGTTGCCTCGGCTCGGGAACTTGGGTACGATTGGGGAAGGTCAGCTATAAGCACCCCCTCTCGCCCGATCCGAAGATCGGCCTTTACTAACCATGATATCCAATTTTGAAAATGTCATGTGTTCTTATTCCGATTAATTAGCTAGAATTACTATGTGATGCGCACAGCAAAACAAGTATAGACTAGATCGTCTAATTTGAAACAAAGCATTGCATATCCATTTATTTAAAAAATGGTTTGAAATTTGCTACTCGCAAGCAGGCTAAAACACGGATTTTGATGAGTTGTCCCAACTCAAGCAATCCAACCTTCACCCATAGGCATTCAGGTAGTTCATATCACATAAACACATAGCCTCATGGTAAGCATGCTATCATGGCAACACTCACACTCATGCAAGCATGCTAAAACATAAATGCTTACCGAGTACTCAAAGCCAAAACAGAAACTAATTAGTAATCATATACATGATCTTAGTTCATGTTTGAAAATGGCTAATGCAACACATGCAGAGATGAAATCTAAGATACGCTCGGCTATTCTAAACATGGCATGTGAAATGCAACAAATAACATGTATTCAATTTGGGAATTGAAATACAATGCAATTAGCATGATGCGCTGAGCCCGATGCTTGTAAGACAAATGTATGAATACACGCATGCATAACATAAGGTATGCTAATTTAAATATGACCTAATACTAACCATTGAAAGCGGGTAAGTAAAAGGGAGAAAGAAGTAGGGGTTGGAAGACATGCACACACTCACACACACTTATTACACAATTGCCCTCACTTGGAGGGTCCGAATAATATTACAAAACAAATAAATAATTAACTCTTCTAACTAATTAAATATTACATAACCAAATGAATAATACCAAATTAATTATTACAGAACTCTAATTAAATTAAATGCAAGAGGAAGGTGGCCGCAGCCCTGCCTTGGGATACGTGGATGATGCATTCTCGATCCGCCTTGCCCAAGAACTCGCTGCCATAGCACTATTGCCTCTTGTTTACACTGCCCTGCTCCTCTGAAAATTTGCACAAGTCCCAATAAGGCTTCTCTGAACACTGGGGAGCATCACCGACCAAGTGGGAACACCACCGGCCGAAGGGAATGGTCACCGGCCATTAGTTGAGCTGTCAGCTAATTGTATTTGGTTGGTCGGCACTACAAGTAGCCGGCCGACTATTTCTTCCTGCAGAATCCTGCAGTTGATAGCAGCAGTGGACAACCAGTGTATGTCATAGAATTCTCAAGCAAATGTGAGCATGACCACACTCCCTATCATGCAATGGACTCAAGGGAGCATGACCCTCGACCCTCAGGCCATTAATTATGCATTTCGATGCATGATGGCCTAAGAGGCCGAGTTTTCCATTCAACGTAAAAATGCATGGAACGAACAAATGAATGTCAACACCCTATCATATCAAGATCAAGGGCATTGGCGACCCAAGGATTGAGACGTGTTTCGTCACTTTGAGTACGAACACACCTCACCCCTAA
Source organism: Camellia lanceoleosa (assembly GCA_025200525.1). Classification (NCBI taxonomy): domain Eukaryota; kingdom Viridiplantae; phylum Streptophyta; class Magnoliopsida; order Ericales; family Theaceae; genus Camellia; species Camellia lanceoleosa. The sequence continues at coordinate 90,131,213 of CM045760.1, forward strand.
TGCTTGGTTTGACACCCCAAACCACGCAATGCAATGCATGTATACAAACATGGCTCGAGTTATGCAACATAAGGCCAAAATGAAAAACATGTCAAATGCAATGCAATGTATCATGCAAGCTTGCAATGTCCAAACATGCAATGCAACTAACTAAACAACATGCAAACATGTAAATGTAATGCAATGTAAACATGCAACCGATACAATGTAACATACCAAACATGCAAAGTGTGCGAGGATGGGCTTATATGGAAATGAGAAAGCCTCAGTCCTCTCCAAAACAGTGGCCATAGATGGTGTAAATGGTGGACAAATGTTCATGCAAACATGCACATCAATTAGCCTAAGACTAAGGCACAAAAAATGAGCATTCTACCACCACCATCATGACCACCCAAGGCATGAGTTAAACAACCAAAAACAGAGTTTCAACATGCAAAATGAGCCCCCAAAACCCACTGATATGGCAGCCCCAAAGACTTAAACTCTTAAGCATGCACAATACTCATTTCAAGGCACAACACAACAACTCTTCAAGACATGAAAGGGATGATAAATGCAACCATACGAGCATGGATTATGGACTGAAATAGCATAGGAAATGACTCCAAATCACTGAAACAACCCAACTCAACCATGCTCATGACTCACACCCTCGAGGCTCACAAGCCAAAATGCAAAGAGGCTATACCAAACATGGCAAATATGATCAAAACAGCACCCAACAGGCCTCAAGCATGATAAGATATGGCTAAGAACTTCACACAGTTAGGCCAAAACATGAGAGCATGGTAGGTTAAATAAATAATGCACTTCTAGGCCAAAGAGAGGAATACAAAGCAAGTATATTAAACATGAAAGGGGCCATTAATCCAACCAAAAACAGAGGCATAATATGACCCAACAACACCCAAAAAACCTCTGAAATGAAGCTAAGAACAACTAATCATGCATGCTACCCTTATGAGCCAACAATAAGGACAAAAGAGAGACAAAGGGAGAGGGGTGTCCCTCCCGTATGCAAGATCTCAAAACCTCTTCTTCACCACTGAAAATCCACTAGATTTTAGTGGTGAGGAGGCCAATACACAAAGATAACCAAGGCTCAAAAAAAGAAGCACAAAAAGGGCCAAACAAGGCCTAAGAGGGGGAGGTCGACCCCCAATACCAAAACAACCTTAATGAACTATCTTAAGCATGCAAATACAAGACTTTGTTTAGTTATACACAAAGTCTAAAACAGTAAGCAAGATAGGCTAAAGACTAGTGCAAGATTGGGGAATATAAAGTAAATAATGTTACCCTTGAAGAACACTCCAAGAACAGCAAGCTCAGCCCTCTTCTTCTGATCAAAACTGACCCAAAACTTCAAGAACAAACCCTCAGGGCCTCTCAAGTTGAAGTATGGTGTAATGCTATGTGTCTTAGTACAAAACTAAGAAGAAAACACACATTTAGGCTCTCAAAACCCACACAGATGAAGAGGGAGAGGGAGATATAGAGAGGGAAAGTGTATATCAGATATATATGTATTTTGCTCTGGTTTTGCTGAACCACACCAAAGGAGGAGGATGGGGCTCTTATATAGACCAACAAAAGGGATCAAGGCTTCTTAAAGAAGCCAAGGCAAAGGGGCCAAGGCTTCTTGAGGAAGCTGGGACAGGGTTCAAGCTTCTTGAGGAAGCTAAGACAAAGGTCCAAGCCTCCTCAAGAGACTAGACCAAAAAGGTGCAAAAGGGGCAAAACAGCCACACTCGTGCATGGGGACGAGGGTCCGTGCATTCCAGTTGGGACAGCTGGCATGCATTATGCATGTAAAAGGCCAAAAGGTGGTACCGGCCAGCAAAAGAGGCCATCGGCCAAACAGATGGTCGGCCGACCATACCAAATGCCGACCGGCCAATGGTATATTTCACCAATGGCCGGTAGCAAGAAGACACGTCCGGTGGCCTCATGCTAGGGCTGGTGGGTGTTAGGGGTAGCTAACAAGCTACTCTCTACCCTCAGAAGCAAAAACACAAGTGTTTGGTGCAAAACCAAACAAAAAACAGTCGAGTTGAGAGATCCTAAGGCAAGGCGGGTAGCCGAGACCTCCGGGAACTCAAAACGAATACGAACAAGGGTGATCACCGAGTGTTCAAGCAGTGACGTCCAACTCTTGAGGACGGTCAAAAATGGGGTGTCTACGGTTGCCCCTCTTTGACAGAACTCGAAAGTCGTAACGATGACGGGAGTGAGTGTCAAAGCCCAGAGACGACCCATTTTTGACAAGGTCGAAGACTTAGACGAAGCATACAAGCCACAGACAAAGGTATGTGCCTGAAGGCAGGGGCAAAATGCAACTGACATGCACGAAGCCGAGCATAACTCATGATCATGCAAATAAAGCTGTAACGAAGCATAACATGCGACTGTTTTAAGCTAGCACACACCAAACTACACTACAATGCAGAGAGAGTGTAAGAGAATCATGTAATTCTCGCCACGTTTCACGCGGAGAATACAATACATGTGCGGTTCGTCTGGTCGTGCCAGCTTCAAATGAACCGTACATACAATATCGTGCCTAAAAAGGAAAGAAAACTTAACAGGCACAATGTTGTTAGCAACATGTATATAAATGCAATTGAAAGTGCGTGATGACGCAAACCAATTAGAACGCATAACAATGCGATTTGAAACAAACATAACAATACTATGAAGGCGCAAACACATATAAGTAAAGAACACGGGACAACGTGCGCAATGTGTGAAGATGTAGACACATGTAAGTAAAGTATATGAGACAACGTATACAATGTGTATAAAATGAACTTGAACACATGTGAGTAAAGCATAACGCGACAACGTATGCAATGTGTATAGAAATTTGAACACATGTAAGTAAAACATAACGCGACAACGCATGTAATGTGTATAAAAGGAAACTTGAACACATGTAAGTAAAGCATAACGTGACAACGCATGCAATGTGTATAAAAGGGACTTGAACACATGTAAGTAAAGCGATGCACATATGCATGCAATGTGTATAGAAATTTGAACACATGTAAGTAAAACATAATGCGACAACGCATGTAATGTGTATAGAAATTTGAACACATGTAAGTAAAACATAACACGACAACGCATGTAATGTGTATAAAAGGAAACTTGAACACATGTAAGTAAAGCATAATGCGACAACGCATGCAATGTGTATAAAAGGGACTTGAACACATGCAAGTAAAGCGATGCACGTATGCATGCAATGTGTATAAAAGCAACTTGCGTGCGCTATAACGTAAGTATTAGAAGTGCATAACAATGCAGGAGAGCTATAACTTTAATAGCATGCTTGAAACAAACACAACAACGAGTGAAGAAACGCAAGCCTCAAAGAGTGCGGCTCAAACATAACCTGCGATTTACCTCTCGAGGGGATTATGACATTCTCAAAAAGGATACACCTTGCGCGCGCTGAGCATCACTCATGGCAGACGCGGATTGAGGTCAACACGGAGATCTTCTAAGGTTCCAAAAGTGCACTTCCTTGCACTATCTTGAGTAATGAAGGTGCCAAACCACATAATTGACCCGAGTAAGGGTGCGGGAGATGTATCGCCCATAAAGGGGGGGTCCCCGGTATCAATCCCGATACTCTGCTGCCCTATTCTCCTTTTGCTTTACTTGCTTTTTTTACTAGTAGTTTAAGCACATTGCACTGCCTTAGGCAGATTTTACTTTTTTCAAAACTGTGTATCTTTTGCAAAAGTCGTGATGGAAATGAAACAACTATTTTGCTCAAAAAGGTGTTACATTTGTACTTTCTACGCATCGCATCGCGTGGCATCACATAACAATGTGAATGAAATTGAACTTTGTTTGAAAATTAAGCACTTGCATCGTAATAATCAGGTAGTGAACCGACTTACAACTCGATAAGCAAAGCAAAGAAACTCGATAAGCTAACCAAGTGCGAGTACAACTCGATAAGCAAAACAAAGGCTTAGGAAGGGTGAAATACAACTCGAAAAGCAAATGTACAACAACTCGATAAGCAAATGGGCGTGACTCTGCAAAAATCATCATCGGAGGGTATTGGAAATGGTGCCAGCCACAAATTCTCAGCATGTCTGACATGTATACTGCTTAGGGAATCAAGAAGAAAGACCACCGACCATAGGGGAAAGCCATCGGCCAATAGTCTTCACCAATCGGCCAAAAATGGTGGTCGGTCGGCATTATATTTGGCCGGCCGGCCATGAATGGAAGGAACCACCAGAATGATGACATCTGTCCTCCACTCACACCTTATCCCTTATAAAAGCCTCAGCTTCGTAATTTCTCTCAATTCAACACTGATTTGCTTCAAATGGAAGAGCTTCTTGCCCAGAACCTCACAGCTTGGATTGCCAGCTTGGACGGCTCGGAAAAGCTGAATTTTCGGGGTTTTGACATAAATGCACTGTTCACTCTGAGTCGTACCCAGCTGCACTTTCCGTTTCTCCGCGCCGCAGCGAGGTTTTGGAATCTGATAACACATGTTTTTAGCTTTGGCGGGCAAGAAGTGTGTCCTACCTTCGAAGACTTCCAAGCTCTAATGGATTCTGAGCGCAACAAAGAAGTCTTGCCTCAGCTTCACTTTGGCTATGCCCAAGCCTTGGGGCAAATGTGTGGGCTTGCGATGCACGACGCCCGCTCTTTGATTTGTGATGGAATGCTTGATGTTCCGAGTTTGATTTGCCAGTTTTCTGATGCCGGTGATCGCGGTGACGATCATTGGCAAGGTTTTCGGTGACATGCTCTTTGTTTGTGCATGCTATCTCATTTGTTGCTCACCTCAGGCTCTGGACGATCTAGTGTCCGGTTGATCATGGTTGCCCAAGGCTTAAAGGAGGGCAAGAGCTGTATTGCCATGACTCTGGCTGAGACACTGATAGGTTTGGACGCCTTTTATCGTCAAGAGATGACCATATTTATGGGGAGTCCACTGCTACTGCAAGTAATGTTTCCTACCCAATCTCACATATGTATTTCTCACATTGCTCGGCGCTCGAGCTCGATTTTTTTTTTTCCTCACAAAACCCTTTTCTCACTTTTCTCTCATCGTAAATCTCTCTATTCTTTATTCTCTCATTTTTCATCCCTTCCTAGGTGTGGTTGATGGACAAGTTACAGGTCGTGGACTCTTACCCAGCATACTCAGCTCGTGGCTACTTCTTCCGGCAACGCCTAGTCGATGCCCTTGATGAGGGCTGGTGGTTTGATTGGATGTGCGGCTTGTCCGCAGACCGCATTGCTTGGCGCTGTCCTTGGCTCAATCGACCGGCAATGAGCTACAGCATGTCTCGGCAGACTGGCGTTCAGTTGATTGGCTTAACTCACTGTGTGTTGTATTTCCCATTCTGGTTCCAGCGCCAGTTCGGCCATGACCAGATTTGTCCACCAGAGGGGGTAGAATATCTAGCTGCATTCCCAGTCCGAGGTGCGTAGCTTGCTCGGTATGCCACAACGTGGGGGACTAGAGAGCTCCTGGCCCCCGCTCCCACTTTCAGTTGTACTTTGTCTGATGAGTGCATAGATTGGCTCAATGAAGAGGCACAGATTGGGCCCAGCTTAGCATCAGAAGCTTCGACCAGCTCTGGGATGGGGCACAGGAACACCTGACTTACCCATGCCCCAGATTTATTGCTTTATTAGTACTTTCAAGTTTTCTTTTATGAGTGTATTAAAAAGCAACTTCAATTTGTATGCAAGAGCAGGAGAACGCTGTATTAAAATCAATGAAATTGAAGGTTGTGGGTACTGAAAATTTTCCGCTTTGGTCCAAAAATGGTCTAAGTTGTAAAAAGACTAATTTGAACAAAGTCAACTTTTATCAAAACTTTTCAAAACCATTTTCGATATGGATCAGAACTGGACACGCCTGAGAGTTGTCACTGAGATGCACAACCCCGGATCCCAGTAACTGGAAAGTTGCCCCTAGTCTGAATAGCACCGTACCGAAGATCACAAACGAACTCTTGAATGCTGAATGGACAGAGATGACCGAGATGATCAAATGGACAAAGTTGATCGGGGAAAAGTTTATGGCTGAACTTCAGGATGAAGTTGCCTACGTATCCCAAAGATGGGAATCAAGCCTTACGTAGTTCGGCTTGGGTTCACTCGAGTATTTTCATTCTCCTTTTACGCTCTAACTTTTGCCAAGGCCGTCCTTTGCGGGTTTTCAACCTTGCGAGCTCAGTTTTTATAATTTCAAATTTTCTATGCTCTAACTTTTGCCTCGATCGCCCTTTCGGGTTTTCGACCTAGCGAGCCTCTCAGGGGTAATATTTCTTCAACTTGTCCATATTGATCGGTTGTGAAAACTCTAGGCCATCTAGGTCCATCAGAACCACAGCTCCACCTGACCAGATAGACTTGATGATGTAAGGACCAGTCCAATTGGGTCTGAACTTGCCCCTTGGGTCATGGATAGGAGCTCTGTTGTCTTTGAGCACCAAATCTCCTTCTTTCAAATTCCTGGACTTAACTTTCTTGTTGAAAGCCTGGGCAATCCTTCACTGATAACTTTGAACATGGTACAGTGCTTTCAGTCTTCTCTCATCAAACAACATGAGTTCTTCAAATATGCTCTGCTGCCAATCTGATTCGGCTATCTGACACTCAGCTAGTACTCGCAATGATAGGACTTCAATTTCAATAGGTAGAAGGGCCTCCATCCCATAAACTAACCAATACGGAGTCGCCCCGGTAGAAGTTCTAATTGAAGTCCTGTAGCCCCACAGAGCAAACGACAACTTATTTGGCCAATCCTGGTAGGTTTCCACCATCTTCCACAGTATATGTTTGATATTCTTTTTGGGGGCCTCGACTGCTCCATTGGTTTGTGGCCGATATGTGGATGCCTTATGAAAAGCCACATTGTATTTCTCCAACAAGTCAATTACTTCCTTCTTGAAGTGGGAACCGTTGTCTGAAACGATTTCGTTCGGGACCCCGTAACGGCAGATGATATTGTTTCAGATGAATTTCGCAACATGCAACGCCTTCAACAACGCATAAGACTGGGCCTCAACCAACTTTGTGAAATAATCTATCGCAACCAAGATGAACTCATGCCCATTCGATCCCTTTGGAGTAACAGCCCCGATCACGTCGATTCCCCAAACTAAAAATGGCCATGGCGAAGTCATGTTGTACAGCTTCGACGGCAGGATTTTCATGTGGTTTGCATGGATTTGAGACTTATGGCATCGCCGAACAAAACTAATACAATCCTCCTCCATGGTGGACCAATAGTAACCTTGTCTGAGAATCTTCCTGGCTAGCATTACCCCGTTCATATGTGCTCCGCATTCTCCTCCATGGATGGCCTCCATTAGGCGCTTCGATTCTTCGGCTTCTACACATAACTTATGCATTCCCAGATGACCTCTCTTATACAGCTTACCCTCGCAGATGATGAATTGAGCAGCCATTCTTCTAATCGCCCTTTTATCCTTGCCATTTGCCCCGGGTGGATATGCTTCCTTCTCCAAGAAGTTCTAAATGTCGTAATACCAGGGGTTCTCATCCTGAACCTCATCTATGGCAACAACCGACTCATATCCTGGCCCAAACTTCTGATCAATAATGACTGGACGCATCTGGACTCCAAAAGGGATGTCTATCATGGAAGATAGAGTTGCTAATGAATCCGCGAACCTGTTGTTCTCTCTTAGTAGATAAGCAAAATTTAGCTTCTCAAACCGAGGAATTAACAAGTCCAAGGCCTGGTGGTACATTACCATCTTTTCTTCTTTGACTTTCCATTCTCCTTTTGCCTGAGATACAACAAGGTTCGAATCCCCGATGACGTCCAACTGTTTTGCCCTTACTTCCAAGGCTGCTTCTAGACTGGCAATGCATGCCTCATATTCTGCTTCATTGTTCAAGACTTTGAACCGGAGTTTGAAGGCTAGAGGGATACGAAAATTGTCGGGTGCTATCAGCAACACCCCTATCCCATACCCGTATTGGTTTGACACTCTATCATAGTACATCGTCCAAGTTTCATCTTCGATGTGAAAAATGGCCTCATCTGGGACTAAGTACTCAACTGCTTCACCTCTCTCCACTGGATGATCAGCTAAGAATTCTGCTACTGCTCTTCCCTTGACTGACTTGCGCGTCACATATTTCAGATCGAATTTGGAAAGCAACAGCAACCAACGAGCTAGCCTACCCGGAAGTGCCGGTTTCTCGAAAAGATATTTGATGGGATCGAGTCGTGAAACCAACATTACAAAGTGAGCTAACAGGTAGTGCCGTAGCTTCCTGGTAGCCCATACCAAAGCTAAGCAAGCCTTTTCCAACGGTGTGTAGCGGGTCTCATACTCTAGCATCTTCTTGCTTAGATAGTAGATGGCCCTCTCCACTTTGTCCTCAGACTCTTGTGCGAGCATGCAGCCCATTGTAGTCTCAGTCACTAAAAGGTACAAAATCAACGGTTTCCCTGGCTCTGGCGGTGATAACACGGGTGGGTTCAGTAAGTATTCCTTGATCTGTTTAAAAGCAGCTTGGTATCGACCGTCCCACTGGAATTTCTTTCCTTTCTTCAAAAGACCAAAAAGTGGTTCACAAGTCAAGGTTAGTTTTCAGATAAATTGTCTTATGAATTGCACTTTACCCAGAAAGCCTCGCACCTCCTTTTCAGTCCTTGGTGGTGGCATTTCTAAGATGGCCTTGATTTTGGAAGGGTCGACTTCGATACCTCTCTGTGTAATCAGAAACCCTAGCATTTTTCCTGCTGTAACACCGAAAGTACACTTTTGAGGATTCAACCGCAACCAAAATTCTCTGATCCTTTGGAAAAACTTTTGCAAGGCGGTGTAGTGGCCCTCTCTTTCTTTGGACTTGACAATCATGTCATCCACGTACACCTCAACCTCTTTGTGGATCATGTCATGCAATATCATGGTCGCGGCCCATTGATATGTAGCTCCAGCGTTCTTCAACCCAAATGGCATCACCCTGTAACAGTATGTCCTCCACGGGGTGGTGAAAGCAGTCTTTTCCTGGTCTTTAGGTGCCATCACTATCTGATTGTAGCCTGAGAAGCCATCCATGAACAAAAGCAAAGCATGCCCTGCTGTGAAGTCCACTAACTCATCAATATGCGGCAGGGGAAAGTCGTCCTTCGGACTAGCTCTGTTCAAATCACTGAAATCCATGCATACTCGGATCCTGCCATCTTTCTTCGGCACCGGAACTATGTTGGCCAACCAAGTCGGGTGCTCAGATACCAGCAGGAAGCCTGCGTCGATCTGCTTGGTGACCTCTTCCTTAATCTTGAGAGCCTAGTCCGGGCGAATCCTTCTGAGTTTCTGTTTAACGGGTCGGGCCTCGGGGTCAAGAGGGATCCGGTGCTGTACAATCTCAGGATCGATTCCAGGCATGTCTTCGTAGGACCACGCGAAAACATCTTTGAAATCTTTTAATAAAGCGACTAAGCGCTCGTGTTCCTCTAACAATAACGTGGACCCGATCTGGACCAGCCGCGGGTCCTTCTCAGTACCAACATTCACAGTAGTGATTTCATTAACTGAAGGTTTAACAAATCTTTCCTGCTCCTGGTCAATTAATCGTTGCAAAACCGGAAGAATTTCTTCCTCGTCGTTTGTATCAAAATTTTGAAAATCCTGATTCAAGCAATAAATCAAAGGCACAGAAAAGTACTCAGAAACCGCAGTCACATCATTCTTATTAAGCCCATCCAAATCGTCTAATTCTTCGGTTACAACAGACTCAAAAGAGAAAGAAAAATGACGACAGATCATGCGGTATCCGTGTTATCACCCCTAGGATTATCGACTCGAGACTCGAAAAGCTGAACTCGATTCCGACTCACAAGACTCGGTGGAATCAGATTCCGGCTAACTACCTGACCTGGTGCTGCTTGACAAAAATCCCTCTTCATATTGCCAAATGAGAGAGGGTGGGATAGATGCATCCAAAATGTTTGCTGGTAGGCTTGCAGCCGTTTGATTCCCGAGCACGCATACCGAAAAGTTATCCCACAAGCGCTCATGGTCGAAGGGAGGATCTGAAAGTAGACACACCAGCGTTACCCTCATTTCACTTTCAACGTACTCAGACTGCACTTTCTTGTCCAACATTTCCTGTATTCAAAATGCCCCAATCCTGAGCGAAATTCTTGACATCGGCGCTCTCCGGCGATGTACTCTAATTTCCGGCCCTTCCGGCCACCACTGTTATTTTTGCCCATGTCGAGCCCTATTCTAACTGAAATTCTTCGACAACGTCTGGTAGGTCATCAAGCCACCTGGTAACTTCTACTGATTCCTCGAAATCTGACCAGTTGACGGCCATGTCCCCTGGGCTTTGTTCGTTGAAAAATTAGAGATCAGCAAAGTCCCATTCCATAGCCGCTAAGTCTTCTGATCTCTGATCAAATCTATCCCGCTGTATCACACAGAGCTCTGCCCTTTCTGGCAATTCCACACTTGATCTATCCTGGCCTACCGACAAAATGTAGTCACTCGGACTGTATACCTTCTCAGCAAAGCTCCCAGATTCCTCAGATCTTGACTCATCAATCGCATTCTCCTCTGAAATCTTCCCTGTTCTGTCTTCGACAGTCACCACCATTGGTTCGGGTTGGGTTATGAAGATGTCCAACATGCACAAGTCAGTGCAGTCAGGAAGGAGCACCTCCGGCTTAGGTAGGTGGGACGGGGTGATATATATGCTAGGATCGTAACGCACGACCCCAGTCTAGATAAAGTTGATTCTTTTGGGAGGTGGAGCTTGGTTGTGTGGCGGGAGAGGGTTAGTTGTGACATTGGGTTTTTCTGGAGGCACAATCACCTCATGATCAATGAGATCTTGAACCTCATGACGTAATTGGAAGCATTGGTCGATGTCATGACCGTGCTGTTGGTGAAATGCGCAATATTTGGTTGGGTTGTGGGTAGGGGGAAGTTTTTCCGGCAATGGTCGCGCCTCTAGGGGCTTCCAGTGCCCTTTTCTGATTAAAACCCTTAGAGCTTTGGACAGGGGCATCGATAGTGGAGTGAAGGTTCTTTGGTTTTTGGATGGGTATTTGGCTATTTGTGTGTTGCTTCCAGACGCACCAGAGAATGGCATTGCTGCCATGGTTCTCGGAGGGGGAATGGTGGTGACCATGCTCACTTCTGAGGCTCTTGTAGTTGTAGCGCCGCTCGGGCCTGCATTGGTGTTGCGGTTGAAGGTTCTCCTAGGCTACTCTCGGTCATTATCAATTAAACCCTGCTTCAAGGCATCCTCAATCTGTACTCCCATCTCATGCAGATCTGAAAAGGTAGGGAAGTTGAGCATGATCATTTTCTGCATCAGCTTAGGCTGGAGATTGCGCACAATCATCCGAATTTGATCCTTATCGGTGGGCCTTAGGGTCGTCATTGAAGCTTTGGCCCTCCATCTGGTTACGAACTCCGAGAAGCTCTCTTTAGGCTCCTGCCTTGTTGTCTCAAGATCACAGGTTGTAATCTCGATTTACGTGTTATAAGAGTACAGTGCAATGAACGCCTCGGCCATCTTATCCCAGTTTCTCTTAACATCATCTTCTAATTTGGCATACCAGATGGCCGCCACACCCGACAGGGTCTGGCCGAACAGAGACAACTTCTGTAGTCTGGTGAGGCCCATCGGCCTTAATACGTCTGAAAAACAACCGCAAGTGTACCATGGGATCCCCGGATCCATCGAACCGGTCGATGTGCGGCATCTTAAATCTGTCTGGCAGCATCACAACTGCATCGGTATATCCATCTTCAATGTCCGGGATGGACTTTACCCCTTGGGATTTCTTGAACAACTTTTCAAGCTTGTTCAACTTTGATGCTGTGGGGTCCACCTCGAATTCAAAGGGGGAGTCCGGCAGATTGACAGGCGTGGGTGCCTTGGATAGTTGCGGTAGAATCGGGGGTAGAGCCGACCTTGTTGGAATGTCTGTATCCTCCTGGACATTCTGGACATTCACCGTCTCCCTGGGTATTGGAACTCCTAGTGGGGGAGGAACTGGGTGTGAAGCTGATGCCCCGGCTTGCTACTGTAGCCTAGTGATTAATTCTGCCTGTTGAGTCATGATCTCGGCCTGTTGTTTCGTAAACTCCACTTGATGGGCAGAGTCCTGTTGCATGGTTTTCATGGCCTCCTGCATCTGACGCATCATTTCTTCCATTCCTGCCGTTCCCGACATACTGCTCTAATCCAACTGATCTACCGGTAGGTCTGTATCTGGGGTAGCCTAGGGAATCTCAACCTGACTATTCAAAAACCACCGATCTGGTAATCCCTGCTTGGATACACTGCGTCTTCTCGAGCTCCGTCTGATAACTGGGGGTAAGGAACGAAACGCTGGTTTTTCGTCAACCAGATCCTCAAATCGATTGTGTCGGCAACCTCTAGTCTAGAGTGCTTGGGGAATATCTACTCAGTCAGAAGTAGTCGTGCTAAACTACCCTAGCAAAAAGATAAATAAAGCAGTAATAAGGAAATAAATAACCAGACAAACGGAAAGCATAACAGCGTAAAATAAACACACAACACACAGTTGGGCATCACAACACACGGTTGATAAGCTGAATACACTGTTCCTCAATACTGATTATTATCCCAAATCACTGGCCCTGAAATCAAATCTGATACCCGCAAATAACTGATCCCCAAAATACTGGTGCCCTCAGGCCTGATTCTCAAACTTGCAAACTGATATGCGCAATCCCTGTAGAGATACACTCTAAAAGCACATAGCAGGTAAAAGAGAGCCAAAACACCCCTATGTTGGGGTAGGGCTTCCCTGTCCTATTTTGTCAGGAGCTAGGGTTTCACTACACACGCAGCGGTTTCAAACAACCTAAAATCAGGTAAGCAACCTGTCCTAGTTGGAATGGTCACTACGGATTTTGATATGCACTAGGTCGAATGGTCAAAAAGGGCGCCCCGGTAAAACTGGGGTTTGTGCTCCCATACTGGCAGAGCCGTAACTGGTAAGCCTTATGGCACGCAGCCTCTGGCAAACCGCTCAGGAATCGCAGATGGCAAACATGGTGTCCTAGGCACACCAATGCTCATGCAATGCAAAGAAACACATAAGCGTAATCAAAAACAAGATATCATGAGTTCGAGTCAAGTTCTTCGCAATCTCCCCAGCAGAGTCGCCAGAAATTGTAGACGTCCCCGGACGTCCCGGGAGGGAAATCCCGTTCTGTTCATTTTGGGTTCACTACAGTTCGGACTCAAATTGTCACGGTTCTTAATCTGACCTCACAATGTGCAATGTGAGATTGATAAATCACCAAAGAGTCCAAATCTGGCAAATCGTTTTTTGAAAACAGATTTTTTTGAAAGAAGTGCCAAACATGGACTCCTTTGCCTGATACAGAGTCGCCACCTAAATATTTTTTTAATGGGGGAATTTAGGAAACCCTGATTCGTTTGCCTAAGGCCACGTGTTCGTCATTACCAAAGTTGCCTCGGCTCGAGAACTTGGCTACGATTGGGGAAGGTCAGCTATGAGTAGCCCCTCTCACCCGATCCGAAGATTGGCCTCTACTAACCATGATATCCAATTTTGAAAACGTCATGTGTTCTTATTCCAATTAATTAGCTAGAATTACTATGTGATGCGCACAGCAAAACAAATATAGACTAGATCACCTAATTTGGAACAAAGCATTGCATATCCGTTTATTTAAAAAATGGTTTGAAATTAGCTACTCGCAAGCAGGCTAAAACATGGATTTTGATGAGTTGTCCAAACTCAAGCAATCCAAACTTCACCCACAGGCATTCAGGCAATTCATATCACATAAGCACATAGCCTCTTGGTAAGCATGCTATCATGGCAACACTCACACTCACTCAAGCATGCTAAAACATAAATGCTTACCGAGTACTCCAAGCCAAAACAAAAACTAGTTAGTAATCATATACATGATCCTAGTTCATGTTTGAAAATGGCTAATGGAACACATGCAAAGATGCAATCTAAGATAGGCTCGGCTATTCTAAACATGGCATGTGAAATGCAACAAATAACATGTATTCAATTTGGGAATTGAAATACAATGCAATTAGCATGATGCGCCGAGCCCGATGCATGTAAGACAAATGTATGAATGCACACATGCATAACATAAGGTATGCTAATTTAAATATGACCTAATACTAACCATTGAAAGCGGGTAAGTAAAAGGGAGAAAGAAGTACGGGTTGGAAGATATGAACACACTCACACACGCTTCTTACACAATTGCCCTCACTTGGAGGGTCTGAATAAATATTACAAAACAAATAAATAATTAACTCTTCTAACTAATTAAATATTACATAACCAAATGAATGCTACCAAATTAATTATTACAGAACTCTAATTAAATTAAATGCAAGAGGAAGGTGGCCGCAGCCTTACCTCGGGATGCGTGGATGATGCATGCTCGATCCGCCTTGCCCGAGAACTCGCTACCATAGGACTATTGCCACTTGTTTACACTACCATGTTCCTTTGAAAATTTGCGCAAGTCCCAATAATGCTTCTCTGAACACTGGGGAGCATCACCGACCAAGTGGGAACACCACCGGCCGAAGGGAATGGTCACCGGCCATCAGTTGAGCCGTCAGCTAATTGTATTTGGTCGATCAGCACTACAAGTAGCCGGCCGACTATTTCTTCCTGCAGAATCCTGCAGTTGACAGCAGCAGTGGACAACCAGTGTATGGCATAGAATTCTCAAGCAAATGTGAGCATGACCACACTCCCTATCATGCAATGGACTCAAGGGAGCATGACCCTCGACCCTCGGGCCATTAATTATGCATTTCGATGCATGATGGCCTAAGAGGCCGAGTTTTCCATTCAATGTAAAAATGCATGGAATGAACAAATGAATGTCAACACCCTATCATATCAAGATCATGGGCATTGGCGACCCAAGGATTGAGACGTGTTTCGTCACTTTGAGTACGAACACACCTCACCCCTAATGCTTGGTTTGACACCCCAAACCAAGCAATGCAATGCATGTATATAAACATGGCTCGAGTTATGCAACATAAGGCCAAGATGAAAAACATGTCAAATGCAATGCAATGTATCATGCAAGCATGCAATGTCCAAACATACAATGCAACTAACTAAACAACATGCAAACATGCAAATGTAATGCAATGTAAAAATGCAACTAATACAATGTAACATGCCAAACATGCAAAGTGTGCGAAGATGGACTTATATTGAAATGAGAAGGCCTCAGCCCTCTCCAAAACAGTGGCCAAAGATGGTGTAAATGGTGGACAAATGTTCATGCAAACATGCACATCAATTAGCCTAAGACTAAGGCACAAAAAAAGAGCATTCTGCCACCACCATCATGACCACACAAGGCATGAGTTAAACAACCAAAGATAGAGTTTCAACATGCAAAATGAGCCCCCAAAACCCACTGATATGACAGCCCCAAAGACTTAAACTCTTAAGCATGTACAATGCTCATTTCAAGGCACGACACAACAACTTTTCAAGGCATGAAAGGGATGATAAATGCAATCATACGAGCATGGATTATGGACTAAAACAGCATGGGAAATGACTCCAAAGCACTGAAACAACCCAACTCAAGCATGCTCATGACTCACACCCTCAAGGCTCACAAGCCAAAATGCAAAGAGGCTATACCAAACATGGAAAATATAATCAAAATAGCACCCAACAGGCCTCAAGCATGATAAGATATGGCTAAGAACTTCACACAGTTAGGCCAAAACATGAGAGCATGGTAGGTTAAATGTATGATGCACTTCTAGGCCAAAGAGAGGAATACAAAGCAAGTATATTAAACATGAAAGGGGCCATTAATCTGACCAAAAATATAGGCATAATATGACCCAACAACACCCAAAAAACCTCTGAAATGAAACCAAGAACAACTAATCATGCATGCTACCCTTATGAGCCAACAATAATGACAAAAGAGAGACAAAGGAAGAGGGGTGTCCTACGAAGACATGCCTGGAAGCGATCCTGAGATTGTACAGCGCCGGATCCCTCTTGACCCAGAGACCTGACCTATTAAGCAGAAGCTCTGAAGGATCCGCCCGGACTGGGCTCTGAAGATCAAAGAAGAGGTCACCAAGCAAATTGATGCAGGGTTCCTGCTGGTATCTGAATACCCAACTTGGTTGGCCAATATCGTTCCGGTGCCGAAGAAGGACGGCAGAATTCGAGTATGTGTGGACTTCAGGGATTTAAACAAAGCCAGTCCGAAGGACGACTTTCCTCCGCCGCATATCGACGAATTAGTGGACTTCACTGCTGGGCATGCGTTGCTCTCTTTCATGGATGGGTTTTCAAGCTACAATCAGATTTTGATGGAACCCGAAGACCGGGAGAAGACTGCTTTTACCACCCCGTGGGGGACCTACTGTTATAGGGTGATGCCGTTTGGGCTGAAGAACGCTGGAGCTACATATCAATGGGCTGGGACCACGATTTTGCATGATATGATCCATAAAGAGGTTGAGGTGTATGTAGACAACATGATTGTCAAGTCCAAGGAAAGAGAGGGCCACTACACCGCCTTGCAGAAATTCTTCCAAAGGATCAGAGAATATCGGTTGCGACTGAATCCTCAGCAATGTACATTTGGTGTTACAGTAGGGAAAATGCTAGGGTTCTTGATCACACAAAGAGGTATCGAGGTCGATCCTTCCAAAATCAAGGCCATCTTAGAAATGCCACCACTGAGGACTGAAAAGGAGGTGCGAGGTTTTCTGGGTAAAGTGTAATTCATAAGACAGTTTATTGCAAAATTAACCTTGACTTGTGAACCACTCTTTGGCCTCCTGAAGAAAGGAAAGAAGTTCCAATGGGACGGCCGATGCCAAGCAGCTTTCGAGCAGATCAAACAATATTTGCAGAACCCAACTGTGTTTTCACTGCCTGAGTAGGGGAAGCCGTTGATTCTGTACCTTTCAGTGACTGAAACTACAATGGGCTGCATGCTTGCACAGGAGTCTGAGGACAAAGTGGAGAGGGCTATCTACTACCTAACCAAGAAAATGCTGGATTATGAGACCCGCTACACTCCGCTGGAGAAGGCTTGTCTGGCCTTGGTATGGGCTACCAGGAAGCTACGGCACTACCTATTAGCTCACTCCATAATATTGGTTTCGAGATTAGATCCCATCAAATATCTCTTCGAGAAACCGGCACTTACGGGTAGGCTAGCTTGTTGGTTGCTCCTGCTTTCCAAATTTGATCCGAAGTACATGGCGCGCAAGTTAGTGAAAGGGAGGGTGGTAGCAGAGTTCCTAGCCGATCACCCAGTTGAAGGGGATGAAGCAGTTAAGTATCTGTTCCCAGACAAGGCCATTCTGCATGTCGAAGAAGAGACTTGGACGATGTACTTTGACGGAGCATCAAACCAATATGGGTATGGGATACGGGTGTTGTTGATAGCACCCGACAATTCCCGCATACCCTTAGCATTCAAACTCCAATTTAGAGTATCGAACAATGAAGCAGACTACGAGGCATGTATTGCTAGACTAGAAGCCACCCTAGAACTAGGGGCAAAACGGTTGGATGTCATTGGGGACTCGAATCTTGTTGTATCTCAAGCTAAAGAAGATTGGAAAGTTAAAGAAGAAAAGATGAGAATCTATCACCAGACCTTAGACATGCTGATTACTCGGTTTGAGAAACTAAACTTCACTCATCTGTTAAGAGAGAACAACAGGTTCACCGATTCATCAGCAACTCTATCTTCTATGATAGACATTCCTTTTGGAGTTCGGATGCATCCGATCATCATCGAACAAAAATTTGTGCCGGCCTACGAGCTGATTGCTACCATAGATGAGCTGATTCCTTTCGAAGAATGGCTGCTCAGTTCATCGTCTGCAGGGGTAAACTGTACAAGAGGGATCATCTCGGGGTACATAAGTTGTGTGTTGATACTGAAGAATCTAAGCGCCTGATGGAGGCCATCCATGAAAGTGAGTGCGGAGCACACATGAACGGGGTGATGTTAGCCTGGAAGATCCTTAGACAAGGTTATTACTGGTCCACCATGGAAGAAGATTGTATTGGCTTTGTCCGGCAATGCCACAAATGTCAAATCCATGCAAACCGCATGAACATTCCGCCGTCAAAGCTATACAAAATGACTTCGCCATGGCCACTTTCAGTCTAGGGGATTGATGTAATTAGGGATGTCACTCCAAAGGGGTCCAATGGGCATGAGTACATTCTGGTAGTGGTAGACTACTTTACGAAGTGGGTTGAGGCCCAATCTTATGCAGTGTTGAAGGCATCGCACGTTGCAAAGTTTATCAGGAACAATAACATTTGTCGCTATGGGGTCCCGAACGAGATTATTTCAGATAATGGCTCCCACTTCGAGAAGGAGGTGGTTGACTTGTTGGAGAAGTACAACGTGGCCTTTCATAAGTCATCTACATATCGGCCGCAGACCAACGAGGCAATTGAGGGCGCCAACAAGAACATCAAGCAAATTCTGCAGAAGATGGTGGAAACCTACCGGGACTGGCCAGATAAGCTGCCATTTGCTCTGTGGGGCTACCGGACTTCAATTCAAACTTCTACTGGGGCAACTCCGTATTCCTTGGTTTATGGGATGAAGGTTGTTCTGTCTATCGAAGTTGACATTCCGTCGTTACGGGTATTGGATGAGTGCAGATAGCAAAGACAGATTGGCAGCAAAGCAGGTTCGAAGAACTTATGCTCTTTGATGAAAGATGGTTGAAAGCACTGTATCACATTCAAGGTTATCAATGGAGAATTGCCAAGGCTTTCAACAGGAAGGTTAAATCCAGGAATTTGAAAGAAGAAGATCTTGTGCTCAAAGACAACCGAGCTCCCATTCACGACCCTAGGGGCAAGTTCAGACCCAATTGGACTGGCCCTTACATCATCAAGTCTATCTGGTCGGGCGGAGCTATCGTTCTGATGGACCTAGATGGCCTAGAGTTCTCCCAACCGATCAACATGGACAAGTTGAAGAAATACTTTCCCTGAGTGGCTCGCTAGGCTGAAAACCCGAAAGGGCGACCTAGGCAAAAGTTAGAGCATGAAAATTTTGAAATAATAAAAACTGAGCTCGCAAGGTTGAAAACCCATAAAGGGCGGCCTTGGCGAAAGTTAAAGCGCAAAAGGAGAGTGTTAATACACGAGTGAACCCGAGCCAAACTACGTAAGGCTTGATTCCCATCTTTGGGATACGTACACAACTTCATCCTGAAGTCCAGCCATAAACACTTCCAAATCAACTTTGTCCACGTGATCATGTTGGTCATCTTTGTGTATTCTACATTCAAGAGCTCAGTTATGATCTCCAGTGTAGTGCTATTCAGACTAGAGGCAACTTTCCAGTTACTGGGATCCAGGGTTGTGCATCTCAGTGATAGCTCTCAGGCGTGTCCAGTTGTGATCTATATCGAAAATGGTTTTGAAAAGTTTTAATAAAAGTTGACTTTGCTCAAATTAATCTTTTTACGACTTAGACCATTTTGGGACTAAACGGAAAATTTTCAGTACCCACAACCTTCAATTACATTGATTTCAGTACAGAGTTCTCCTACTCTTGAATACTAATTGAAGTTGCTTTTTATTACATTCATAAAGAAAACTTGAAAGTACTGATTAAAGCAAATAAATTCGGGGCATAGTCAGGTGTTCTTGTGTCCCCTCCTAGAGCTTGTGGAAGCCTCTGATGCCAAAGTAGGCCCAACCTGCGCCTCTTCATCAAGCCAAGCTATGCACTCATCAGAGAGGGTGCAACTGAAAGTGGGAGCGGGGCCCAGAAGCTCTCTCGTCCTCCATGCTGTGGCATACCGAGCTAGCTGTGCGCCTCGGACCAAAAATACAGCTGGGTACTCTATTCCCTATTCCGGGCAAGTTTCGTCATGAACGAACTGGCGCCGGAATCAGAACGAGAAGTAAAAGACACAATGTGTCAGGTTGATCAACTGAATCCTGGGCTGGCAGGTTATGCTATAGCTCATCGCCGGTAAATTAAGCCAAGGGCAATGCCAAGCAATACTGGTAGCGGACAAACTGGACATCCAATCACACCACCATCCCTCATCAGGAGCATCGACTAAGCATCATCGGAAGAAATAACTGCGAGCTGAATATGCTGGGAATGAGTCCACAACCTTCAATTTATCCATCAACCATATCTGGGGAGGGATGAAAAATGAGAGATTAAAGAATAGAGAGGTGTACGTTGAGAGAAAAAGTGAGAAAAGGGTTTTGAGAGAAAAATTGAGTGATGTGAGAAATATATGTGAGATAGGGTGGGAAACATTACCTGCAGCAGTAGTGGACTCCCCGCGAATCTAGTCATCTCCCGACGATGAAAAGCGTCCAAACCCATCAATGTCTCAGCTAGTGTCATGGCGATGCAGCTCTTGCCCTCTTTTAAGCCCTCGGTGACTTCAATCAAACGAGTGCTAAACCCACCAGAGCCTGGGGCAAGCAAGAAATGAGACAACATGCACAAGCAAAGCGCATATCGCCGATAACCCTACCAATGATGATCGCCGCGGTCACCGGCATCAGAAAATCGACGAATCAAAGCTTGGAATGTCCAGCTCTCTGTCGTGAATCAATGACCGAGCGTAGCCAAAGCGGTTTCGCATCTGTCCTAAGGCTTGGATGTAGCCGAAGCGAAATTGAGGCAAGATTTCTTCATCACGCTCGAATTCCATTAAAGCTTGGAAGTACTCGAAAGTGGGACATATCTCTTGTCCGCCAAAGCTAAAGATGTGTGTTACCGGATTCCAAAACCATGCCGCGACATGAAGGAACGGAAAACCCAGCGGGGTGTGACTCAACGTGAATAGTGCATTTATTTCGAAGCCTTGAAAATTCAACTTTTCTGAGCCATCCAAGTTGGCAATCCAATTTGTGAGATTTTGGACAAGAAATGCTTCCATTTGGTGCAAAAACTGAGCTAAAATGGAGAAACTACGAAGCTGGGGCTTTTGTAGAAGATAAGGTGTTAAGTGGAAGACAGGTGGCAGCATTCTGGAGGTTCTTGCCATTTTTGGCCAATCAGCCAAAAAGAGTGCCAACCGACCATCCTTTTAGCTGATCGGCTAGTAATTATGGCCGATGGTCATTTCTTGTGGCCGATGGCCTCTCACTTTGGCCGATGGCCTTCCCTTTTGTTCTCTAGGTTGTCCATGTGTTGGAGATTTTGAGAACTTGTGACTTGTTCCATTTCAAATGCCTTTCGGTGATGATTTTGCGAAGTCACGCCTGTGTTACTTCAATTTGTTTATCGAGTTGTTGTACTTTTGTTTATCGAGCTATATTTTATGTTCTTTAGTCCTTGTCTTGCTTATCGAGTTGTATTTACGTTTGTTAGCATGTCAAGTTTCTTTGTTTTTCTTATCAAGTTGTCAGTCGGTTCACTACCTGATTAATGCAATTCGAGTGTTCAGTTTTCAAAACAAAATTCAATCTCATTTACATTGTTATGTAATGGGATGCAATGCGATGCGATGCGATGCTTA
This sequence comes from Camellia lanceoleosa, assembly GCA_025200525.1. NCBI lineage: Eukaryota > Viridiplantae > Streptophyta > Magnoliopsida > Ericales > Theaceae > Camellia > Camellia lanceoleosa. The sequence goes on from CM045760.1 coordinate 90,152,786, forward strand.
GATGTTCAAATGTAACACTTTTTCAACAAAAAGAGTTGTTTCATTCCATCATATTTTCTTTTGCAAAAGTACATAGTTTTAAAGAAAAATAAAATCTTCCTGACGCAGTACAATGTGCAAAACTACTGGTAAAAAGAAAAGTAAAGCAAAAAAGAAGAGCAACATCTTGATCGGCGTCAGTTGCCTCAAGCGTGGGAGTCCGTCCTCGTCCTCTTCCTGGACGAAGGTCCAGGATCGCCACCGTCAGCTCCGCTGTTTGAACTTGAACCAGAGCCATCCCCAGCCTCATCCTGAGATGACTCTGCCTTCGCATAAAACTCGTCATCATCTGGGGCAAGCACTCGTGAGCTACTCCCAGAGTGAGTGCACCCGGCTCTTCTGCGGCTGCGTGCTGAGATCCCTCGTCCTTCTCTCCCCACTCCTCGGGCAGGTACTGATGGTCTTGCTGAGGCACCCCCTGCGGCCGGTATCTGGAATGGGGCCTGAAAAGAACAAATTGGTAAATGCATTAGTTACCCTATGTGAAGTCGAGTATGGTATCGAATACAGTGTATGAGTATCGTATGAATGCTATGAGCAGTGTATGATTACAGTGTATGAATATTGTGAGCAGTGTATGATTACAGTGTATGAATGATGTGAGCAGTATGTGAGTTACAGTGTATCAGTGCCGTGAGTGGTATGTGAGTGCAGTGTATCAAGGGTCGTTTTGATAATGTGATGTATCAGATCATGTATGGAACAAATTATGCAAAGTTTTGGGACTGAGGCTGAAGGAATTTACCGGGATACCGTAAATGTCAGTAGGTCTATGCTCCTCTATAGCATCTCCATCATTGAGGCTGACAACTCCAGAGCTTGTCCAATATACTTGATAGAAGCCTGCAAAAGTGTTGAAGTAATTAGTATTCTGTGGGATATCAACTGAAATGAAATGACTATACAGAATGCCAAGTATAGTACATACCGGGGTCGAGCCGCAAACTCCGACGAGCTCATGATTAGCTGGAGGAGGAGCAATGGGTATTTGATAAGTTTCTCCGCCCAGTCCTCGGCATGTCATGGTGGTGGGCAGTTCTGGCCACTCTGCTCTCCGTCCCCTCCGAGAACCACTCATGTCACAGGCCTGAGTCACCCTCAGTGCTCCCACTCCTCCTACTGGGGCTGCAAGCTTCTCCCTCTTAATTCGGCGAGCACTGCCGCATCAGATATGTTTGTATGAAGATGCTGTAGTCGCCATCCTTTCTGAAAAAGTCGGCATCCCAACCGATCGTGTAATCAATCATCTCCTGAAGGGTGTACATTGCTGTATGCCTCATGTGTAAAGGAGGCAGCATCGGGACTGTCTGCTCAGGTAAGCCAAGGGTATACCGCAAGAAGCGCTCACCTAAGTACCACGCCCGGCACCAGATGGACCCTCCAAAGAAGACGGAACCGGGCAATTTCCCGAGAACCCATATGCTAGTCTCTCACTGCATCAGGCAGCGCTGCCCAAGGCTGCCAGGTGATCTGCAAATAACAGGATACACAGTTTGTTATCTACCGTTGAAAGTACAATGTAAAGCAAAGCTTAAATAAATTGTAATGTTTGAAATACCTCTGTTGCGGCTATGGTGTCAAAGTATCTGTAAAAGAACAGGAAAGACTCCCGCGGCCTCTGCTCGTACCTCACATCGTATCGATGAGAATATGGGACAACGAGGGGCATCTCCACCTCCGGCTCTGGAGCAAGCCACAGGAAGTAGGCATACACCCACAACTACAGAGTGTAACAGGGTAAGAATGAGTATGTTTTATCAGTAAAGCAGTATGCAGATAAAGCAAAAATCGGAGAATGGTGTGCAGTGAATTGTGCAGTGTGCAGTGTACAGCCAGTGTAAAGTAGATTGCGTGTATACAGTGTGTGTCGTGTATAGACAATGTAAGGAAGAACTGTAAAATAGAAAGGGAAGGTGTACCTCCCAGGCTCGCCAATAGCCTCCTAGCAGATGTCCGCTGCGGCGGATGAAGAGCTCATGTACCTGTAAAGCGTGGCCAGGCCTGCGCCACCCCAATCATAGCGTCGGATCCTAGTCATGTCCACCAATGCGCTCAGCAGGTAGAGGCCAACCATGTTCACCTGGTCGGCGAAAAGAGTGGTGCCTAGCAAGAACATAATGAACCCTCGGGCATATTGCTCAACCTCCTCACGAGTCGTCGACGCATGTACTCTGAAATGGTCCTTGAACCACGAGTATCTCATGAACCCTAGCCGGGAGCGAGGTGGGCGAGTGCCAAGCAAGAACATCTGGGTAGTATCCCACTCGCCCATATCAGTGTCAAAGGGGATCGGATCACCGCCTACTCCAATGCCAGTGAGCATAGAGAAGTCGAAGGGAGTCATCATCATCTCCCCCGCCGCGAAAGGTGAAAGGAATCGGTGGTGTCCCACCACCTCTCCACCAGCGCACCTAGAAGGGGCCTACTCGCAGTAAGGCGTGAGAGTCCCATGCAGAAAATGCCGAAACCGGCCTCGTCGACGATCTGGCGGACCTCGTCAGGCAACTCCATGTACCAACCCTGGGAAATGGTGTTCCCATACCCCCGGAAGGCATGGGAAACTCCCTGTGTTCAAGACAAACGGATGCAAAGCAATGTCAGAAATACAGTGTTTGAATGCCTTCAGAATTGATAAACATGCAATGTGTGTGCATATGTTCGAGTTGACACAGATATCATGCATGATTGTGTTCAAAGTAAACTAAATGTGTGATGTACAAGTGTGTTTGTGATGATCAGATAAAGAACAGTATCGGCTATCGAAGACATATGATCTACATTGCAGAAAGTAAAGAGAGGAAGAGTGTGCCTCAGCGGCGCCAAAGGATAGGTGTGACTCCGGCTTGCACAGTAGGAGATCCTCTGGAGCGCCTCGCACGAAGCTCCTGAACTAGCAGATATTGTTAGGAGGCAATACATGTATTGCGGGCCGGCATTTCGCCGGGTCGAACGATCGAACGCTGAGCGGTAAGAGCTCGACCTCGGGATCCGTATCCATCTCTGGGGGAGTCCCACCCCGTGGAATATCGTCCGCCATCTCGAGAAGAGTGCAAAAATGGCCGAGGGTATGGAAAGTGGGCAAGAATGCCAAAAGTCAACCGAAAGTCAACCCCGAGGGGTTAAAAAATGGAAGAAAAGGGCGAAGTACGGAAGAAGGCACAGAAACAAAGGCTAACTCGGGGGAAAGAAACCCCAAGTGGTGGAAATCGAGAATGTGGCACCGAAATCACTTTTCGTTCGGTTCAAAGTGTTTGGAACGAAGAGGGTTTCGCGAATCGAAAGTTGCGGAAGGATTGAAAATGGGAGAAAAGCATGGGTCGAAGAGAGGAAAATGACCTAGAGAGAGAGGGAAATGTTTTTCGGATAAGGAAAAGTGAGGATATAGGGTCTGGAACCCTATATTTAAAGACCCAAAGCAAATGGACAAAATTGCCCCGAATCTGCCACTTTTGGCAGATCGGCCAATTTGTTAGCCGATCGGCTAAATTGTTGGCCGATAATCTCTTTTTGTGGCCAATGGATGGTCGATGGCTCCCTTTTGTGGTCGATGCACCTCCAATGCCCTTGTTTCGGTCAGTTCTATTGATTGGTACCCTCATCTCTCAAGAAAGTGCAAGAAAGTACACTTTTGAAGCTTAAGCGGTCTTCGTGATGACCTCGAACCGTGTCTTCCGTGTGCGGTGCTCGATACGCACGAGGTGTATCCTTTTTCGTATCCTTTTGTATCTTGCAAGATTCAAGAATTGTTCAAGAATTGCTTTGAATACATTGCATTACATTGAGCATGCCTCATCTGGTTTTGAAGTTGCATCTCAACATCGCAAATAACATGCCTTTACCATGCTTACGTTGAACATGTGCCTCTCTTTGTTTGGCTTGCGTTGTCGCACATGCTTTTCTCGCATTGTTATGCACATTGCTTGCATTGTCGCGCATGCTTTACTTACATGTGCTTATGCACTTGGCTTGCGTTGTCGCGCATGCCGTTCTCGCATTGTTATGCACATAGCTTGCGTTGTCATGCATGCTTTACTTACATGTGTTTATGCACTTGGCTTGCGTTGTCGCGCATGCCTTTCTCGCATTGTTATGCACTTGGCTTGCGTTGTTGCATATGCCTTTCTCACATTGTTATGGACATTGCTTGTGTTGTCGCGCATGCTTTACTTACATGTGTTTATGCACTTGGCTTGCGTTGTTGCGCATGCCTTTCTCACATTGTTATGCACATTGCTTACGTTGTCGCGCATGCTTTACTTGCATTGTCATGCACCCCTTGCTTGCGTTGTCGCGCATGTTTTACTTGCATTGTTATGCTCGTTCTAGTTGCATTGTCATGCATCTTTTCACTTGCATTGCTATGCACCTTCTCACTTACATTGTCTATGCATGCGTTTATCTCATATTGAAATGATATCTTGATCTAACGATTGAACATGTATTTCTACTATATTGTACCTGTTGAATTTCTTTCTTTTGCAGGCAAGATATTGTATGTACGGTTCATTCAAGAGAAGTTCCGGTTCAGTTTGACTGCTACCCTTCTCCACTCACGTTTGGCATGCATTTGGACGTATCTCTCTCCTCTCGCGTTTGGCACGCGTTTGGATGACTGCGCTTTCTTGTACAGTCCTTTATTCTCCTATGTGTGATACGCTGAGAGATGTTGTGTTTGAGACTCCGGGTATCCTTGGTAGTCAATTTTAGCCTTCTGCGCGTGAGACGCAGTGAGAATTGCATAATTTTCTTGCATCCTTTCTGTTGGAATGTGTAGGACTACTCTTTCTCATTCGCTTGCTTAAAATGTTGTATTTGTTTTCCATAAATGCTTCATTACAGCTCTCTTTGCATGATCATAAGTTATGTTCGACATCCTGCATGTCATTTGCATCTTGCCCTTGCGTGCGGGCACATCTCTTTGTTATCTTGTATGCTTGTCTCAGTCTTCAGCCTTGTCAAAAATGGGTCGTCTATGGGCTCTGACATTCACTCCCATCATCTTATGACTTTCGAGTTCTGTCAAAGAGCGGCCATTGTAGACACCCCATCTTTGACCGTCCTCAAGACTTGGACGTCATCGTTTGAACACTCGATGATCATCCATGCTCGTGTTCGTTTTGAGTTCCCGAAGGTCTCGGCCGCGCGCCTTGCCTTAGGATCTCTCAACGTGTCTGTTTTGTGCTTGGTTGTGGACCAAGGACCTGTGGCTTTGTTTCTAAGGGAATAGGGTGGCTTGTTGGCCATTCCTACAACCCATCGGCCAAGCCTTGTGCTTGTCAGCATTGTTTTCTTGCTATCGGCCATAAGTGGTGGCCGATTGGCACTCTTTTTGGCCGATCGGCACTCTTTTTGGTCGATCGGCCATATTCTCTAGCCGAGGCGTTTCCATTTGCTTTTGCAAATATTTTTGTGCCAGCTATGACAGTTGGTAAGCAGAGTTTTCATCCTCCACACACGTGTATGGAGGGATTGATTCAAGACTCTAGCTTTTTCAACAAGCATGAGAATTGAATTTCTATAAGAAGGGAGACCCCCTCTCCCTTTCCAGAGGTTCTGAAAAATTGATATAGAAGTTATATATCTCTCTATATTTGCACTTCTTTGTGATCAAAAGTGTAATTTCTTCACACTTTTGCACTAAAGCACCTACTAGAACACCATACTCTTGTTGCTGAGGCATTTGACGTTTTTGTTTGAACTCAAAGTTTGGTTTTTGGCTCAGAAAGTTACTAAAGTTACCTCTTTGAAGGTGTTCTACAAGGGTGAGTCTCTAAGCTTCTTTTAAGCTTTGTGTTCATTGCTTACTTAGCCTTATTTGCATACTTATTTTGGCTTAACTCTTAACTGTAAAAAGCTTCATTTTCATGTGTTTGAAATGATTGTTTAAGGTCTTGTTGGTGTTGGGGGTGGTCTATCCCCTCTAAGGCTTTGTTTGGCCATGTTTTCAGCCACCTCTTTAGGCTCTTGTTTTTATCTTTGCATGACCTTTCTACCACTGAATTCCAGAGGAATTTCAGTGGTGGAAAGTGTATTTTGAGGTCTTGAATAGGAGAGGGTCTCCTTGTGTCTTGTATGCTTGTATAGATGGCTCATCACAGTAGCATATTTGTCTAGCATGTTTTGGTTCCATTTCAGCAAGTTTTTGGTGTTATTTTAGCATGCCTCAACTCTGTCTTAGGTTGGTTTGATAGCATCTTGCATGCTTCACATACTTGTATTGCAATCTTGCATGCTAGCATAACATGTATCATATCTTTGGACTATCATTCTTGAATGTTTTGGCTCAACTCCAAGAAGCTTTTAGCCTTGTTTTTACCATACTTACGCTCTGATTTGTGTTGTTTTGGTCATGCATGCCATGCTTTGTATAGCCATAGTGCATTCTAGCTTGTTAGCTTTGAGTTTCCAAGCCACTAGCATGCATTGATTGGGCTACTTTCATGATTCAGCATCATTTGAAATGTGATTTCAGCACATGTAGTGTGGTCATACACTTGTATTTGTCACTCTTTCAATGCTTTGAAGGATTGGTGTTTCATGCCTTAAGAATGGGTCATTGTGCATGCCACCATGCTTAGGCCTTTGAGCTATCATTTCAATGCATTTTTGGTCTTGTTTTTCCATAATATAGCTCTAATTTTTGTTGGCGAAGCCATCCTATGCTTGGTTTTGATAGGTGCAGTGTAGTCCTCCCTATTTATCTTGCATTCATCATGCCTTATGCCCTTCATGCTGGCTTGTTTTGGCTTCCTTCCATGCATGTTTTAGATTCATTTTGACATGTTCTAGGACTGTTTTGGGTTGTATTTGTCACATGCTTCATGTATTGCATAGCTGTAATGCAATTGGCCTTGCTAGCCTTGTGTTTTGATGCCTCTTGCATGCTATCTTTGTGCTATTTGGATGATTTGGCATCATTTCTTACTTGATTTCAGAGCATTCAACATTGTCATATTCTCATGCATATCACTCTTTAATTATGGTTCAAGTGTTATGCATTGTTCCCTTGTTTGTGGCCTAGCATGCATGCCATCTTGCCTAGGTCCACGAGCTCTCATCTCAGCATGTTTTGGTCTTTTTTTTTTGACCTACTTGAGCTCTATTTGTGGCTAGTTCGTGCATTTGTGCCATGTATTGCATGCCCCCTTTGTAGCCCTCTTTGCTAGCTAGCATGCCATGCTTATGCTGATTGAATGATTTGGCATCATTTCTTACTTGATTTCAGTGCATTTGGTGTTGTTACACCTCCATGCTTGTCACTCTTTGAGCACTCTTGAGAGTTGTTCTCTTATGCCTAGTCAATGGGTCATTGCATTGAGCATGCTTATCTTGATCTTCATGCCTTAGTTTCATCATTTTGGCCACTGTTTTGGACCCTTTTAGGTTTGTCCATATGCGGTTTAAGTCCACAAAGTGTTGCATTATATGGCCCTTGCCATCACATTGTTGTTCGCACATAATAGCATGTTGTTGCATGCTTGTTAGATAGCATGTTGTCGCATGCTTGTTCCATTGTGTTGTTGTTGCATGCTCGTCGCATTGCATGCTCGTCGCATTGCATGATTCTCTCATGTTGTTTGCATGGTTGTTGGCATACTCATGTTACATTAACTTAGCTTGCATGCTTAGGTTGCATTGCATTGAGTTGGCATGCCATTGGCTTTGATGAGTCAATCATTGTTGCATCACATTGTTCACATGCCATTAGCTTTGTTAAGTTGTGCATGCATTGCATTGTGTTTGGTTTGGGTGTTAAGACAAACACGAGGAACGAGGGACGTTTCATACTTGAAGTGATGAAACGTGCCTTAATTCTCGGTCGCCAACACTCTTGATCAAACATGATAGAGTTTAAGGCATTTCTGTATTTTTGTGCATTTCATCCACATTGAATTGTGCAACTCGGCCTCTTTGGCCATCATGCATCGAAATGTGTGATTGATGGCTCGAGAGTCGAGCACTATACTCTTTTGAGCCTTAGACATGATAAGGGGTGTAGTTGCACACACATTTTCTTGCAAATACATTGTCATGCCTCTGTTTGTGCTCTGTTACACCAAAAAAGAGAGTTTGCAGGAAGACATGGCCGATCGGCTATCCAGTGTGCCGATCGACTATCAGTATTTGGCCGATAGCCTCAAAATTGGTCAATGACCTTTATCCTTTGGCCGATGGCCATACCTCTTGGCCGATGACCTCTCAGCATGTCCATGAGGTGGATCAGAAGTGTTTTGGAGATTGGCACAATTTTCAGAAGTCTAAAATAGTGCAAACAGAGGCAACATGAGGCATGGCAACGGATTTCCGAACGAGGTGATCGAGCATGCATCTTCGAACTCTTTGAACTGAGCTGAGGCTTTGTAATTTGTAATTAGCTTTACTTGTTAGTTAGCTTTGAATTTGTAATTAAACTAGCTAATTTGTTAATTAGTTAACGTGTTGTAATAATTAGCTTAGTGTTAGCTAGTTATTCAATTTGATTATGTAATAATTAGTCTAATTAGCTTAGATTAGCTAGTTAGCTTCTTATTCGGACCCTCCGTCGAGAGGGTGAATGTTGTAATAAGCGTGCGTGTGTGTGATGCATGTCTTCCAACCCCACGTCTTTCTCCCTTTTACTTATCAGCTTTTGATGGTCAGTTTTAGGGCATGTTGCAATTAGCATTCTTATGCTTCGCATGTGTGCATCATTCATCTGTCTTGCATGCACCGAACTCGGCGCATCATACAAACCGCATTGTATTTCAATACATTTACTTGAATACGTGTTCAACAGCATGTTATTGCATTTCACTTGACATCTTAGAATAGTCGAGCCTATTTCTAGTTGCATTTTGCATGTGTTGCATTAGTCATCTTAACATAAACTAGGATCATGCATGATTTCTAACTAGTTCTCTGCTTTGGCTCGGAGTACTAGGTAAGCTTTTATGCTTTAGCATCTTGCATGAGTGTGAGTGTTGCCATGATAGCATGCTTGCCATGAGGCTAACTGCTTAAATGATTAATTGCATGAATGCCTGTGGATAAAGGTTGGATTGCTTGAGTTGGAACAAATCATCAAAATGCGAGTTTTAAGCCCACTTGAGGTGGCAAAATCATGTTTTCTAAGCCCACTCGAGGGTGGCAAATCCACGTCTTAGCCTACTTGCGAGTAGCACCTTCAAACCATTTTCAAACAAACAAACATGAGATGTTTTCTTCCAACTTAGGCGGTTTAGTCTATACTTGTATGCTGTGTGCATTACGTAGTAATGATAGATTAATAAACCAGAAGAAGAACACATGTGCTTTCAAAAACAAAATATCATGTTAGTAAAGGTCGATTTTTGATCGAGCGAGCGGAGGTGCTCATTGCATGACATTCCCCTCTCGTACCCAAGTTCCCGAATCGAGGCAACTTTGGTGAAGACGGACACGTGGCCTCAGGCACGAGTCAGGGTTTCCTAAATTTCCCAAAATAAAACATTTAGGTAGCGACTCTGTATCTGGCAAAGCAGTTCATGTTTGGCACTTCTTTATAAAAATCAGTTTTCCAAAACGATTTACCGGATTTGGACTCTTTGGTGATTTATCGGTCTTGCATTGCACTTTGCTAGATTAGATTCAGAATCGTGACATTGAGTCCGAACTGTAGAAGCTTAAAAGAACAAAATGATTTCACGCCTTTGAGCGCGGAGCCGTGACTTTTGGGCACGTCTACAGTTTCTGGCGACTCTGCTGGGGATTTAGAGAACTTGAATCGAACTCATGATATCTTGTTTTGATTATACTTATGTGTCTCTTTGCATTGCATTTGCATTGGTGCGCCTAAGATACTGTGTTTGCCATATTCTATTCCTGAACGGTTTGCCGGAGGCTTGCTTTAAGAAGCGTGCCATAAGGCTGACCGATTGCGGGCTCTGCCACGACGGGAACACAAACCCCGATTTTTACCGGCGCACCCTTTTTGCAAGGTAGTTTAGCACCATTGCTTTTGACCAAACAGATATTCCCCGAACACTCTGGGTTAGAGGTCGAAGACTTAATCAATCCGAGGATCTGATAGACGGACAACCAGTGTTCCACTCATTATCCCCGGTTACAAATGGAGGTCAAGAAGGCGCAGCAGTATCGACATGGCAGCTTGTCGATCAGTGGTCCTTGAGTAGTCAGGTTGAGATTTTTGAGTCTACTGCAGAGACAGTTATACCGGCTGTTCAGTTAAATCAGCACAATATGGCAGGAATAGAGGAGATGATGTGTCAACTCTAGGAGAGTATGGAAGCCATGCAGGAGGATGCTGCCCGCCAAGTAGAATTTGCCATGCGCCAGGCCGAGGTTATGGCTCAGCAAGCGGAGTTGATTGCCAGACTTCAGCAACAACAGCAACTGCAACCACAACAACAACCCGGAGTATCTGCTTCGCACCCACTTCCTCCCCTACCTAGAGTTCTAATACTCAGGGAGACAGCTAACGTTTAGGAAAATACAGACGTTCCGACTGGGCCAGTTCCCCCCCCCAATCCTACCCCAGCTATCCAAAGCACAGACCAACCTAGGGGATACACCGTTTGAGTTTGAGGTGGACCCCACAGTGCTAAAAGTGAGCAAGCCAGAAAAGCTCTTCAAGAAGTCCCAAGGCATGAAATCCATTCCGGGTATAGAGGATGGGTACACCGACTCGGCCGTGACTCTTCCGGACAGATTCAAAATGCCGCACACAAACCGTTTCGACGGGTCTGGAGATCCTATGGTGCATTTGCGATTGTTCTCGGATATACTAAGGCCAATGGGCCTCTCCAGATTACAGAAGCTTTCTATGATTCGCCGGACCCTGTCGGGTGTAGCGGTGTGGACGCGCCCTCGGGCCTTATGCTACCACAATTCGGACTCGATTTGTGTCGGTTCTTAATCTGACCTCATAGTGTGCAATATGAGATTGATAAATCACTAAAGAGTCCAAATCCGGCAAATCATTTTGAGAAAACAGATTTTTAGAAAGAAGTGTCAAACATAGACTGCTTTGCCAGATACAAAGTTGCCACCTAAATATTTTATTTTGGGGGAATTTAGGAAACCCTGACTCGTTGCCTAAGGCCACGTGTTCGTCATCACCAAAGTTGCCTCGGCTCGGGAACTTGGGTACGATTGGGGAAGGTCAGCTACGAGCACCCCCTCTCGCCCGATCAAAGATCGGCCTCTACTAACCATGATATCTAGTTTTGAAAACATTATGCATTCTTATCCCGGTTAATTAGCTAATCTTACTATGTGATGCGCACAACACAAAAGTACAGACTAGATCGCCTAATTTGGAACAAAGCATTGCATATCCGCTCGTTTGAAAGACAGTTTGAAATTTGCTACTCGTAAGTAGGCTAAAACACGGATTTCAACGAGTTGTTCCAACTCAAGCAATCCAACCTTCACCCACAGGCATTCAGGCAGTTTATATCACATAGGCATCTAGCCACATGGTAGGCATGCTGTCATGTTAACATTCACACTCATGCGAGATGCTAAAGCATAAAAAGCTTACCAAGTACTCCGAGCCAAAACAAGAACTTGTTAGCAACCAAATGCATGATCCTAGTTCATGTTAAGATGGCTAATGTATCTCATACAAAATGCAACTAGAATAGGCTCGGCTAATCCTAGGATGGCATGTGAATGCAGCAAGTGACACGTATTCAAGTTAGATTTGAAATACTACGTAGTTAGCATGATGCGCCGAGCCCGGTGCATGCAATACAAATGAATGGATGCACGCATGCATAGCATAAGGTATGCTAAATTAAATATGCCCTAATATTAACCATCAAAAGCCGGTAAGTAAAAGGGTGAAAGAAGTGGGGGTTGGAAGACATGCACACACGCACCCACACTTATTACACAATTATGCTCTCTCGCGGAAAGACCAAATAAATAATACAAACCCGAATAAATAATCAACTATTCTAGCTAATTAAATATTACAGACCACTTAACTAGTTAAGCAAATTAACTAAGCTACGAAAGCAATAAAACAGCCTCGGGAAGAGGGTCCAATGCAATGCGTGCTCGGCTCCGCTCGGAAGTCCACCACCATGCACAAGTTGCCTCTGCTTTCCCTGCTCTGCTCCATTGAAAATGGCACAATTCCCAAGGAACACTCACTGGACATTGTGGAACACCACCGGCCAAGGGGAATTGTCACCGCCATGAAAAATGGGTCATCGACCATTGGTTGAGCTCTCGACTAGACATTGTTGGCCGGTCGGCACTGTATGTAGTCGACCGGCCAAAGCTTCCTGCAAAATCCTGTTTTGGCAGCAGCAGAGGGAAAAACAAGGCATGGCAATGCATTTCAAGCAAATGTATGCACCAACACACCCCTTATCATGTTTGTGACTCAAAGGGGTATATTCCTTGATTCTCGGACCACCAACCGTGCATTTCAATGCGTGATGGCCCAAGAAGCCAAGTATGCATTTTCAATGTAGAATGAAATGCACACAAAACAAACAAATGAGGCTCAACCTCTATCATACTCAATTCAAGAGGCAAGGCAGGCATGCCAATATCATGCAACCTGGGCATGTGAGCTAGCATGCAATCATGGCAATGCAAATAAGCATACAAGGCATGCAACAATCATTTTAATGACAAGCATGCAACAAGAAAAGCGGCAAACACGTAACAACATGCTAAGGGGTGGACCTAAACTAATTTTGGCAGCCCTCAAACAAGCCTAAAACAGTGGCCAAAGGCTAAGGAAATGGGGCCAACACACATACACACATGCATGCAAATGGGCCAACAGTTAAGCATCAAATAAGCAACCTTTAAGCACACTTAAAAGAAGGTAAACATGGACAAATGGCATGCATATTAAGCTCTGAAAATCATGTTAGAAATGGTGCCAAACCAATTAAACAAAGACAAGTCAAGCATGCAACATGGTCCAAAACTCAAAGGCTAACAAGCCAAAATGTAAGGTGGCTATACAAAGCATGCCATGGTCGGCCAAAGCAACCAAAAATAGACCTCAAGCACACTAAAACATGCATGAAAACTTCACAAAGCTAGGACAAAACATGCTAGAAACAAGGCTCAAAGCATAAAACATATTAAGGCTAAAACATGGCATTACAAGACATGTATGCAAGGCATGCAAGGTGTGTCTAAACCAACTCACAACAATGCTATATCATGACAAAATAAGCATGAAAAATAGCTAAGGCATGGCCAACATGAACCTAAACAAGATGCTCACACATGAGGCTTAAATGGCATGTTTTAAAGGCAACAAGGAGAGGGGATGGCCCTCTCCTTCTTGGGACCTTAAACCACCATCCTCACCACTGAAATCCCTCAAGATTTCTGTCACGTCCCAAACTTGCCCCTAAAAGTTTGGGCATGACCTGAGCAGAAAAGGACACGTAACCTGATTTCATAGAGGGGCCTAACCGGAAGCTGTAAGAATAAAGGATATAAACCAGAAAATGTGTCATCCATTGAGCTACTAAGTTATGCCAGGATCATAAACATCTCATCGGACAAGTACATCAAAGGCAAAAATACATTAGAGAGCTAGTTATTTACATGCATATACAAATCCAATCCCCGAGGTGGGGTATATAACAAAAATATTAAGTACATAATATCTGAAGCCAATAGCAAAAGTGTAAGCCCTCATCTAACAAACTCCACAAAAGTAGGGTTTCGACCCCAAGCTTGGTTGTGCCTAGGCTGACGAAAGTATGACGATGCCGAGTTAAGATCGACCCCTGATGGGGCTTACCTCTGAAAGAGCGTAATATGAAGTGAGTCAAGCTCAGTGAATAATAGTACTTGCATGCATGTAGAACATAATTAATACCGTAATCATGTAATCAGTTCGTTTCTGTATAGCTTTGTTGGACAACTCAGTCGATTCACAATTTCATAATTTGGCCCTTGACCTAAAGAGTTCACATATTCACACATAATCATCGGTTTCATAACTGACAAGTTATCACATGGGCTTTGGTCCTTCTTGTTTCACAAGTTCACAATTCATATCACATTGGCTTTGGTCCTTCTTGTTTCACAAGTTCACAATTCATATCACATTGGCTTTGGTCCTTCTTGTTTCACAAGTTCACAATTCATAAATTCATATATCACACATCGGCCCTTGGCCTCATAATATCATCGTTCACAAATGGCTCTTGGCCACATCGTTCCATAGTTCACTTATGACCCTTGGTCACATAGTTTCGCAAAAAGGCTTGTGGCGACATTGCTTCACAAATGGCTCTAGGCCACATTGGTTCACAAATGGCTCTAGGCCACATTGGTTCACACATGGCTCTAGGCCACATTGGTTCACAAATTCACAATTTCCCTGATTCAGTCCAAAAGTCACAAGATTTCACATATGACGTGCATAACTTCACAACCTTTTTGATGTTTCCACAATTTCATAATGGTTCACTTATCCACAATTTCATGATGGTTCACTTACATCCACAATTTCATAATGGTTCACTTACAACGTATGTATATGTCGTACCATCACAAGTTTGACAACGAAGTTCGTAATGTCAAGATATAACATCAATACATAATCATAACGTCAATAATAATAAATCGAGTTAAGGTACATTGAGGTACTATCACTCACTGGGTCATGTTGGCATGCTAGCTTCCTTAAGTGTGCCCCGCATTACCATATAATCAGACATTAGTGTTCTTTCTGCATAAATCATTGAGGAATCATTCCCTGTGTCACTACACTTCATGTGAATTTACAACCATCTTAAAATCTTCAGAAAAATATTCTAAAAATACCAGAGGGACAAGTATGCAAAACTGAACAACATTTATTTTTGTCTGAAAATAAGCCTCCCCGCTCGAGCGCCACTTTGGTCGCCCGCCGAGAAAGGACACAGACATAAACTTTGGGAGGTCGTTTTTCCCGCCGAAGGGCTTGCTTCGAGCGGACCACGCGAATTCTGAAATTCTGAACTTCGAATTTAGCAACTTCATTCTAGTTCTCATGCAATTCCAAATGAATCTAAGACCATATTTCAACCCAACATCACTATAATATGAGATCTACCTTAAACATAACAAATTAAGCACAATTAGGAACTTAAATAAGCCATCTCTTCCCCAAATTCCACTTTTGGATTCAAGTTCTTCATGTTCTTGAACCATAGCACATGCTATATATATATATACATATGTACATAAATCCATGAAGGGATGGTATAAAACCAAGGATTGAAGTATAATTTCATAGAACACCCAAATTGAGTGTCAAAATAACCAATTGATGAAACCCTCATAATTCAAACATGAATCTTACATGAATCAAACAAAACATGAATTACAACTCTAGTTGCCATAACAAGGTGAGAACTTGGGTTACCTTGAATTAAATCTCACAAATCTAACAATTTTGCTTAGCTTCCTTGTTGAATCACGTTTTCCCCTCAATTCTTCATCTCCTATCTTCACGTTTTCTCTCTTCTTGATGTCACACAAGACATAGCTCTAAGTCAAAAATATCTCCTAAGTTGATATATATATATATAATAGGATAATAAGACAAAATCCAATCGCTTTATCATGCCGAAACTAAAATTTCACAGAAAATCCCATTAGAGCTTAAAAATTATGTAGATTCCAAATATCAAATCCATTTCTGAAAATTAAGCCTCTAAGGCACCCAATTTCAGATTCAAATAAGTCAATTGCAACAGATAATGTTTCAACCAACAGATAAAAAGCCATTTTCTCTAAGTTCCGTTTAATTCCATGTTAGTTCACCTAGATTGTCATAATATGCCTTCAAAAACACAGAATAGAGAACTGAAAAGATACCAGATTCATGTACGAGGGTCGGGCTATTACACTCTCCCCCCCTTAATTAAGTTTGGTCCTCCAAACTTGTTTCAACGTATAACAAGGTAGAAATCTTCGTCTCACTTCAGCGTCTCTTCTTCTTACAAGGGTTCACATAATACTGCAGTTCGAACAATTCACAGCTTACTCTGGTCATTACCATAGTCAGTCAAGAGGTGTCACCACAATTAGCATCTTACTGTTTTACTCAACCAATCGGTTTCATGTGTATTGAGTACGTATAAATCAAATAACGTAGGATAAGATTACATGAATCCATAACAGGGCATGATAGACATAAAATCTCCAGTAAGTAGGGTATCGAATCACCTCATTTTCCTATCCATCAGGTTGACACAAGTAATTCTCATAGTTAAAAGCATACAATTTCCAAATACAAGACATAGTAGATATCGTTACCTTCAATACATGAGTCACATAAATTAAATTTCTATAGCATACATTAATTCCAACCACAACATTATTTATTTTTTATTTTGCTTATCAATTCTTTAAGAACGACACATTTTTAACAAGAAAAAGTTAGCACAACAGCAAAATGAAAAACAAGAAATCCCGGTACACATTGTTAGTTCTTGATAGCATTACTGGTAAGTATAGAATTATAAGGAAAATCATACCCCGGGTCAATGATTAGGACAACACTTACATAAATTCATGCAGATTTATCATCATAACACTTGGACATACTTCATGAATACAAATCTAAGTAACAAATAGAATTATGACAATCGTCGTTTCAAGCAAAAGGAGCTATTAAAAGATAAAATTTGGGGATCACGTTTAGATTCGTATTGCATCACTCAATTATAATGATGTAGTACTACACCCACTCTTTTTAAGTCTTCTATCCAGTTACAATCAATAAGTACGTCGCTTCTCTTTTCTTTCTTCCCTTTTTTTTTTCATCACTTCAGGTTTATATTCTCCTTATAGCATATAATCAACTACATTGTTTCATAGCCACAACCGTCAACAATAGTTATACATAAATCACAACCCAATCATGCAATTTAGCTCTGCAGCGTAAGCAAGGTATCTAGTTATCCTTCGTACGTAGATCTAATTAAGTCTTTAACATGGTTATAAGAACTTAGCTCAACAGTATATCTATAATGTGATGTAACTTAACAAGTTCTGTGCAATATTACAAGAACTTAATGCAAACTCACACAATGCGGAATATACAACTCTGTATAACCATGTAAGCGGAGATATATATATCCGGCAACCCATTATTATCCTGAAATTCCCCTATAACCATTTGTTCTCATCAAAATTCACATTGACACCCAGAACAGCTTGTATTACTGCCATCAAATATAGAATAGGGGTTGGTTTGACAAGTTACAATATTCACACAAAAGTGTATCATAGACGTATTTTCTTAGATAGGATGCTAATTCTTACAGTAACCTATCACATTACCAATTAATTTACTTGGTGGTTAGCTATTGCTTTGCAAGTATCGTATGGACAGACTTGGATTATAGGCGGAGTTCCTTATATTATTTGACTACTCCTTATAAGAAGTCCCAATAGTAGATTACAGGTTCGACATAAACAAAGCAGGGATCAGATCACAAATGATACATAACAAACAAATTCGAAACATAACGTATCAGATGATAGATTATTTCTTTCATATCATGTCATTAGAGTACACTTAACAAAATAACTAGTTCACATTCTAATGAGTCAACCTTTTGCTTTCATGTCGTAAAGTTAAACAGCTCGGGTCCCTACGTGACACAACAGAATAATCTCAACTTCGCACAGATACCTTAATTTATAGATGACTATCATTTCATTTATTCGGTAAGACACAACTTAGCTCGCTTAAAATAGTAGTAGACAGTTGTTGTTTTGTTTTTGTTTTATATATATATATATATATATATATTCATTAGTGACACAACAGAAGGATTCCAAAGTCATACAGAGTTACAATCCAACATGTAGCTTAGTTAATCATATAAGCAGTGTTCCAGTTTACTTTTCATACATAGGTACGAGTAGATCCATTTACCAAATCATAAATCCTCATTAAACATGCTGCATTCATAGTTAGCACAGTCAGTAATGTCAAAACTAAACAGACAATAATGAATTTGTAACCATGTATTAAATCTCATTCGAATCGAAAAACAAAATCATTAACAGAGCATATTTCCAATTCCATTTGTTCCTATTCGAATTCACATTGTCATGCAGAACGGTTCGCACTTGCAGGCTTTCACAATCTTAAACCGTGAACATATATCAACAGGTTCCTATCAGACATTGTGTCAGCTCACAAATTCATAATATTTATATCTTATTCCAAAATCAGAAGTCATAGTACTTGATCAACGGTTCAAGGTCAATCTTCACATATCCAAACACAACTAATATGTATGTCAGTCTCTTATTTCGTATAAACTATCAGTAGGGAACTGGGTATCATCGCTTATTTCTTTACACAACTGTTAGAATCTCTATATACCTAATCTCTTATCGCAGCCAGTCTTTCTTAACACACTACAAAACGTCATGCAAAACTTATTCTTGTCAGAAAGTCTAATTACAAGCACCCCGCAGGTTTGAACATTGCTATAATACGGTGAACGTGACTATACTCCGAAATATACATATTGTATATTATCTAGTTTAATCACTAAGTCATAGGAATAAGCCATATTTAAAGTATGAGCCATTCAGCTAAACAAATGCTAGAAAACACAATTGTTTGTTATCAGTTTCCACAAATATCGATCAATCCATCAATAACAACCAAAAGTGTATTTCATTAGGAATGCACAAATTATTTTACCAATCAACTTGAATTCTTACCCCACTTCTACCGGCAACTTTGTTGATCTAATCCCATCTGCTTGCTTCTACAGTCTGTCAACAATATATATATTTTTTTTCTTTTCCAGTGGAGGTAGAGTCCTTTATCCTCATTCTCGCCATATTCTGTACAACAATCATTATACAGTAGACATAATTCAAAAATTGTTAGCCTTATCAGAGTACACGTAACGTTGCTATCAATCTTCCATGTACTTTTTGGATGTCATATAACATGCCTAAAGCTTTTCTAGAGATCCTAGAGCTCAATGGATCCGTGTGTGAGATAGCAACTCGTGCTCTGATACCACTTGTCACGCCCCAAACTTGCCCCTAAAAGTTTGGGCATGACCTGAGCAGAAAAGGACACGTAACCTGATTTCATAGAGGGGCCTAACCAGAAGCTGTAAGAATAAAGGATATAAACCAGAAAATGTGTCATCCATTGAGCTACTAAGTTATGCCAGGATCATAAACATCTCATCGGACAAGTACATCAAAGGCAAAAATACATTAGAGAGCTAGTTATTTACATGCATATACAAATCCAATCCCCGAGGTGGGGTATATAACAAAAATATTAAGTACATAATATCTGAAGCCAATAGCAAAAGTGTAAGCCCTCATCTAACAAACTCCACAAAAGTAGGGTTTCGACCCCAAGCTTGGTTGTGCCTAGGCTGACTAAAGTATGACGATGCCGAGTTAAGATCGACCCCCTGGTCGGTTACCTACAGAAACAGACGTAATATGAAGTGAGTCAAGCTCAGTGAATAATAGTACTTGCATGCATGTAGAACATAATTAATACCGTAATCATGTAATCAGTTCGTTTCTGTATAGCTTTGTTGGACAACTCAGTCGATTCACAATTTCATAATTTGGCCCTTGACCTAAAGAGTTCACATATTCACACATAATCATCGGTTTCATAACTGACAAGTTATCACATGGGCTTTGGTCCTTCTTGTTTCACAAGTTCACAATTCATATCACATTGGCTTTGGTCCTTCTTGTTTCCACAAGTTCACAAATATCACATTGGCTTTGGTCCTTCTTGTTTCACAAGTTCACAATTCATAAATTCATATATCACACATCGGCCCTTGGCCTCATAATATCATCGTTCACAAATGGCTCTTGGCCACATCGTTCCATAGTTCACTTATGACCCTTGGTCACATAGTTTCACAAAAAGGCTTGTGGCGACATTGCTTCACAAATGGCTCTAGGCCACATTGGTTCACAAATGGCTCTAGGCCACATTGGTTCACACATGGCTCTAGGCCACATTGGTTCACAAATTCACAATTTCCCTGATTCAGTCCAAAAGTCACAAGATTTCACATATGGCGTGCATAACTTCACAACCTTTTTGATGTTTCCACAATTTCATAATGGTTCACTTATCCACAATTTCATGATGGTTCACTTACATCCACAATTTCATAATGGTTCACTTACAACGTATGTATTTGTCGTACCATCACAAGTTTGACAACGAAGTTCATAATATCAAGATATAACATCAATACATAATCACAACGTCAATAATAATAAATTGAGTTAAGGTACATTGAGGTACTATCACTCACTGGGTCATGTTGGCGTGCTAGCTCCTTCTGAAGTGTGCCCTGCACACGGCATAACTGTACATTAGTGTTCTTTCTGCATAAATCATTGAGGAATCATTCCCTGTGTCACTACACTTCATGTGAATTTACAACCATCTTAAAATCTTCAGAAAAATATTCTAAAAATACCAGAGGGACAAGTATGCAAAACTGAACAACATTTATTTTTGTCTGAAAATAAGCCTCCCGCCGGCGCCACTTTGCCGCCGAGCGGATCATTACATAAAGCTGCTGAAGAAAGGTCGTTTTCCCGCCGAAGGGCTTTCGCCTTCGGCGGACTACTACCATGAAAATTCGAACTTCGAATTTAGCAACTTCATTCTAGTTCTCATGCAATTCCAAATGAATCTAAGACCATATTTCAACCCAACATCACTATAATATGAATTCTACCTTAAACATGACAAATTAAGCACAATTAGGAACTTAAATAAGCCATCTCTTCCCCAAATTCCACTTTTGGATTCAAGTTCTTCATGTTCTTGAACCATAGCACATGCTATATATATACATATGTACATAAATCCATGAAGGGATGGTATAAAACCAAGGATTGAAGTATAATTTCATAGAACACCCAAATTGAGTGTCAAAATAACCAATTGATGAAACCCTCATAATTCAAACATGAATCTTACATGAATCAAACAAAACATGAATTACAACTCTAGTTGCCATAACAAGGTGAGAACTTGGGTTACCTTGAATTAAATCTCACAAATCTAACAATTTTGCTTAGCTTCCTTGTTGAATCACGTTTTCCCCCCAATTCTTCCTCTCCTATCCTCACGTTTTCTCTCTTCTTGATGTCACACAAGACATAGCTCTAAGTCAAAAATATCTCCTAAGTTGATATATATATAATAGGATAATAAGACAAAATCCAATCGCTTTATCATGCCGAAACTAAAATTTTACCGAAAATCCCATTAGAGCTTAAAAATTATGTAGATTCCAAATATCAAATCCATTTCTGAAAATTAAGCCTCTAAGGCACCCAATTTCAGATTCAAATAAGTCAATTGCAACAGATAATGTTTCAAACCAACAGATAAAAATCCATTTTCTCTAAGTTCCGTTTAATTCCATGTTAGTTCACCTAGATTGTCATAATATGCCTTCAAAAACACAGAATAGAGAACTGAAAAGAAACCAGATTCATGTACGAGGGTCGGGCTATTACAATTTCAGTGGTGAGGAGGCCCAAACAAGGTGGTCCCGGAGCTCACCAAAATAGCACAAAATGGGGGCTAAACAAGCCCTAAGAAGGGTCAAACAACCCCAAAGCTCAAAGCAACCTTAAACAACTATTTTAAGCAAGTAAAAACAAGACTTTTATTAGTTATATACAAAGTCTAACAATAGTTGCAAGATTGGTAAAAAGGATATGCAAAAATGGGGGATAATGAGCAAGGTTCTTACCCTTGTTGACCCTTTTCAAGAACAAAGACTCATTTTCTCCAAGCTTGAATCCACTCAAGAACTCAAAATCACTCCTTAGCACCTCAAGAGCCAAAGGAAAGTAGCAGAGGTGTTTGTGTGCAAAACTAAGCACAAAACACCTTAAGGCAAAAAAGAGAGAGAGATAGAGATAGATAGATACACTAATGACCTAACCCTAACTCAGAGCTCCTCTGGACTTTTTTTGTAACCCTTGAGGAGGGAAGAGAAGCCCTCCTCTTATAGAGGATCACTCTTGCAAAGCTTACAAAACAAGCTAAGCAAGAGTGGAATCCCTCCATACACGTGTATGGAGGGGGGGCAAAGTGGGTGCCAGCTATCACAGCTGGCACAAAATATCTGCCAAAAGCAGATGCACAGTGGTCGGCCAGCCAAAAATGACATTTTGGACAAATACATGGTCGACCGACCATAAATAGTGCCGGCCGCCCAAACATTTGGCCGATGGCAACAAACCAATGGCCGGTGGCCTCAAGCCATGGCCGGTGAGGTGTGGGGATGGCCAACAAGCCATTCCCTGCCCTCCAAAGTGAAAACACAAGTGTTTGGTGCAAAACCAAACACAAAACAGTCGAGTTGAGAGATCCTGAGACAAGGCGCGTAGCCGAGACCTCCGGGAACTCAAGACGAACATAAACAAGGATGATCACCGAGTGTTCAAACGGTGACGTCCAAGTCTTGAGGACGGTCAAAAATGGGGTGTCTACAGTTGCCCCTCTTTGACAGAACTTGAAAGTCATAACGATGATGGGAGTGAGTGTCAAAGCCCAGAGACTACCCATTTTTGACAAGACCGAAGACTTAGATAAAGCATGCAAGACAAACAAGATATGCGACCGAAGGGAGGGGCAAAATGCAACTGACAATGCAAGAAGCCGAGCATAACTTATGATCATGCAAAGAAAGCTGTAATGAAGCATAATATGCGACAGTTTTAAGCAATCAAACACAAATCCAACTACATTACAATGCAGAAAGGATGTAAGAGAATTATACAATTCTCGCTACGTCTCACTCAGAGAATACAATACCTATCTGATTCGTCTGGTTACACCAGCTTCAAATGAACCGTACATACAATATCGTGCCTGAAAGAGAAAGAAAACTCAACAGGTGCAATATTGTTAGCAACATGCATGACAATGCAAAATGAATGCAAAATGATATGCAATATATACAAAACTATGTATAAAGTAATGCAAATGAAAATACAATGCATTTGAAACATGATCAAACTATAAGCAGTTCAAAACCATACAAATATCATAAAGATAATGGAGGTGACAAGTCTGTCTAACATAGAAAAGTTGTCGCAACCCTCAAACCACAATACCAGCAGTGGAATAGGCGCGTACACATGCAGAACTATGAGTTTATAGACGGACCAAAAGATACAAGTAATTGGGTGGAATGATATAAGTGAGGTAACGACCTGCTGAGGAAAGACCAATGATCCTAATGCTGGATGCAAAAATTACACTACAATGTAATATATACAATGGATAAGGCGCGCAGGCCAAACCAAATCTTGCCTAGGAAAGGTATGGACACAAACAAACCGCGTCTAACACAGATACGGTGCCGTCACCCTCAAACCACAATATCAGCAGTGGAATAGGTGCGTACACATAATATCATAACTGTGCTTTAACGTGAGAAGTATGGGCACATACCAGACCAAGCTCAACGTGGAAAGGCGCAAGCCATAGATGGAGGTGATGCAGTGAATGCATGCAAGCTACAATGCAATATATACAATATGCAATGGATGGAATGGATGCAGTGGATAAGGCGCGCAGGCCAAACCAGATCTTGCCTAGGAAAGGCATGGACACATACAAGCCGCGTCTAACACAGATACGGTGCCGTCACCCTCAAACTACAATACCAGCAATGGAATAGGTGCGTACACATAATATCATAACTGTGCTTCGACGTGAAAGATATGGCCACATACCAGACCAAGCTCAACATGGAAAGGCGCAAGCCATAGATGGATGTGATGCAATAAATGCATGCAAGCTACAATGCAATATATACAATATGCAATGGATGTCAATGCAATATTTACAGTGAATGCATGACATATGCATTTTATACAACGAAATGCATGACATATGCAATATTTACAGTGGAATGCATGACATATGCACTACTTACAATGATGCATGACATATGCACTATTTACAGTGTATGCATGACATATGCATTTTTATTTTTATTTTTTTTGAATGCATGACAATGCAAATGAAAGGGAAAATGCATGATAATGCATGATTTTTTTTGTTTTTGTTTTTGAAATGCAAATGATGCATGATGATGCATGTGAGCTTGAATGCACGACGACGCGCGTCTTTTGCTATGCATGACAATGCATATGATCTCGAATGCGCGACGACGCGCGTCGCTTGAGATGCATGATAAGATGAAACCTACCAAGAGTCGTTCGAGCACGACAAACACCGAAGGACTTGCACCTTCAGAGGATTTAAGGTCTCCTAGACCGTCTGCTGGGGAAAAATGTATGACGATGCAAATTGTGCGCGTTACAACGCGTGTATGCATGCATAACAATGCAAGGGACGACGTGTGCTACAATGCACAAGGTGTGTGCATAACAACAAAGGTTTTTCACCTTCAAAGGATTTAAGGTCTCCCAGATCGGGCATATTTAAGGTCTCGCCAGACCGTGCAGATTTAAGGTCTCGCCAGACCGAGCGTGCATGACAATGCAAGCATAATGACGTATAACTTAACGCTCGTTCATGTTAAAGCGTTGTAAAGTAACGCATGTGGGGCAAATTTCGAATCTTGAAAGAGACAAAAGGATACAAAAAGGATACACCGCACCCGTATTCAAGTGCTACGCACAAAAGACACGGTCTGAGGTCAAAATGGAGGCCGGTTGAGCTTCAGAAATGTCTTTTCTTGCAATGTCTTGAGAAGGCCCCAAACCACACATCTGACCCAAACAAGGGTGTAGGAGGCTCACCGGCCACTTTAGGGAGTCACCGACCATCCACCGGCCATCAAAATATTCCACCGGCCAAATATTTGGCCTCGGGTCTTTTAAAATAGGGGTTTAAACCCTATTCCCTTCACTTTCTTTTGGTCAAAAATCCTTTGCCTCTCTCCCTAGGCTATTTTTCTTCCTTCATTCCCCATTTTTTCTCGGTTTTAGGGCCCATTTCGACGTTCGATTCGCGAACACCTCATTGTTTCACACGTTTTGAACCAAACGAAACTTCGTTTCGGTGCATTTTTCTTGATTTCCGCCACTCGGGGCTTGTTTCCCTCGAGTTCATCTCGATTTTCGTGCCTTTTCCACATTTTGACTTTTCCGGCCATTTTTTCACCCTCCCGGGGTTGACTTTCCGTTGACTTTTTGCATTCTAGCCCGGTTTCCACATTCCCGGCCATATTCACACTCTCTTCGAGATGGTAGACGACATTCCAGGCGGTGGGGCTCCCCCGGAGATAGACATGGACCCAGAGGCCGAGCTCTTGCCGCTTCACATCCGGCAGTTCGATCCGGCGGCCTATAGACCAGCGATTCACATGCTTCCGCCTGACGGACTTCGCCAGTTTCGGAGTTTTGACAGGAGGGTGCCACCAGAGCTACTTCTGCGTGAGCCAGAGACGCACGTTTCATACGGGGCTTCCGAGGTATACTCTTCCTCTTTTCATTTTCTGCAAAGCAGAATACCTAACTGCCATAGTCGATTCTGCCTTTAACTGTTTAACCCGGATACACCGATATACTGTATGCTATAGTTGACTGTGAACACACCTGCATTCGGTATTTGTTTGAATTGGAACACGTGCACACACGCTATATCTATCTTGAACCACCGAAACACACTGATACATCATACACTGTAGTTCACTGAAAGCACATAGGCACCCAATGTCTATTTGAATCTGAACACGTGCACACACGCTATATCTGTACTGGACCACTCAAACACACTGACACATCAGATGTTGTAGTTCTCTGCAAGCACACCGGCGCCCGATGTCTGTTTGAATTTGAACACGTGCACACACGCTGTTTTTCATCAATTCTGAATGTTCTTCAAAACTGTATATTTAGTATTACTTCGCAAATGTTTGCTTTTGAACAGGGAGATTCCCATGCCTTCCGGGGGTATGGGAATGTTGCTGCCCGCGGATGGTATATGGAGTTACCAGACGCAGTCCGTCACATTGTCGATCAGGCCGGCTTTGGCGCCTTCTGTAAGGGACTCTCGCGCCTCACTGCAAGAAGGCCTCTTCTTGCCGCTCTGGTGGAGAGGTGGTGGGACACCACCGACTCATTCCACTTCTCTGCCGCTGGAGACATGACGATGACTCCCTATGACTTCTCGATGCTCACCGGCATTGGGGTAAGGGGTGATCTTATCCCCTTTGATCAGATATGGACGAGTGGGATGCTGCCCAGAGATATCTGCTCGGCAAGCTGCTTCTTCCTCTGTTTACATTTCTGCTTTACATTTCTATACTCTGTAATCAGTACTGCTTGCTTCACGCCGATCAGATATCGCACACACAAAGACACATATAATCTGCTTTACACTGACTGTACACTACACACACTGTACACTCTACACAACACACTGCACAATACACGATTCTGCAATTTCTGTTTTATTCTGCATTCTGATTTCTGCCTTTATTTGATAAGCATACTAATATTTGCCTTGCAGTTATGGGTCTATGCCTACTTCCCTAGGCTCGCCCCAGTGCCTGACGAAGAGACACCCCTCGAAGTTCCATTCTCTCGACGCTTCGATGTTAGATGTGTGCGGAGACCCTGGGAGACATTCATATTCTTCCGCCGCTACTTCGACACCATCACCGCCGCAGAGGTATGTTCAATCTTTAGAGTTTATTTAAGCTTCGCTTTGCACTGTACTTTCAATAACAGTAAATAACAAACTGCATTTCATTTTCAAATCACCTGGCAGCCCTGGGCTCCATTGCCAGCAGTGATCCGGGAGCGGTTTGCCGGTGCGGAGGAGACCGCCAGATTCAGGATCTTGCTAGAGGGCCTGGTTTGTCGGGCTTGGTACCTAGGTGAGCGCTTTCTGCTCCAGACCTTAGGTTTACCGGAGCAGATAGTTCCGAGTCCGCCCCCTGTCCATATGAGGGACACCGAGAGGTTCACTCTCGAGCAGATGGCTAACTATACGATCGGCTGGGAGGCTGAGGGCTTCAGGGGCGAGGGCGACTACACAGAGTACGTCTAGACCTACATCATGTGGCCTTTGAGCAGTGGCCGTCGAGTTGAGCGAGGGAGGCCAGAGGCACCGGCAGCTAGGGCAGGAGTAGGAGTAGGAGCGCCGAGGGTGGCTCGGGTCCATGGCAAGAGTGGGACTTGGAGAGGACAGGGGGCTAGTTGGCCAGCACTACCCACAATGATGACATGCCAAGGGCAGGGTGGGGAGACCTATCAGATCCCCATCTCTTCCCCTACAGCTGATCATGAGTTAGTCGGGTTCTACGACTTGCCTCCGGTATGTACTACTACATTTTGCATCTTGCATTGTCATTTCATTTGACATTCCGCAGAATACTGATGCTTCTAACACTTTTGCAGGCTTCCTCCGAGTACACTCGCTAGTCCCTAGAGATGACCGCCTCTGTGATGGGGATGCTCCAATGGAGCCTTGACCTGCTGGCCATCTACGACATTCCTGTAAGTTTTTCTGACCGCAGTCTCAAACCATACATACAACTGTTTCATACATAATCTAATCCATCACATTGTCAACACAACACTTGATACACGGCCTTCACGACATCTGACACACTGTAACCCACGGACTGTTCACAGCATTACTCACGGCACTCGTACACTGCACTCAGTCACTGCATTCTGCACTGGCACACTAGTCACGGCATTCATACACTATACTCATACACTGCATTATGTACTCATGCTCTGTTCACGGTATTCATACTCTATTTTGCGTAGCATACTGACGTTTTTGCAATTTGTTCCTTTTCAGGCCCCGTTCCAAATTCCTGCTTCAGGTGGTGCTCTAGCCGGGCCTTCTGTGCCTGCCAGAGGAGGAGAGCATGAGGGCAGAGTATACCCCCGCACCAAAGTGGGGTGTACTCATGTCAGGAGTAGTTCACGGGCACCAGTTCCCGATGATGATGAGTCCAAGGCGGAGGCAAAGGCAGAGTCAGAGTCGTCCGAGAAGGAGACCGGAGATGGCGCAGACTCAGTCTCAGACGGCGGAGCTAACGATGATGCTCCTGGACCTTCGTCCAGGAAGAGGATGAGGACAGACACTCAGGCCTGAGACCACTAATGCTGATCCAGATTTTTGCTGCTTTTTCCTTTTTTTTATTTTCCTTTTTGTTGGTAGCTTAAGTACCTTGTACTGCCACAGGCAGGTTTTTATTTTCTCTAAAACTTTGTACTTGAAAAATGATGATATGAAACAAACTTTTTGTCTGAAAAAGTGTCATATTGGTACATTTCATACATTGCATCGCATTGCATCATATTACACCTCAATGTAAATGAGATTGATCTCCTGTCTGAAAATCAAACACTTGTATTGCAATAACCAGATAATAAACCAACCTACGGCAAAACAACCCAAATAACCCACTGCTCATTCTGAACACACAGCCCATAACATAGCACTCGGTTTACTCGGCACACAGCCCATACACACAGCTCACTCTGAACACTACTCACTCTAAACTCATAGCCCATAACACAATATTTTGTTTATTCGCACACGGCCCATTCTGAACAAACAATTCAATCTTGACAAGACGGGATGTTCACTATTTTCGAGTAACAGGGGGTTGAACCCCTGTGGTTCTACAAAACAAACAAATCATGTTTTGCACAAATATGGAGAATGGCACAGCACTCTGGGCAGAAAATGATTTGAGAGAAGGGTTTTCAACCGGGTATTGACCCTACAACTGAACACAGTGAAAAGGACTCAACAACGAAAAACAAAAGGTAAACAACCCAAACACAACGAGACACGCTCGGAATGACTCAAAACAGGAGTTGGGGCAAACAAAACAAAAGACATGACACACAGGACAGGTTACAGAGACAAGAGAACTCTCGATTAGCGAGGAGCCAATTTCTTCGGGTATTATTTCCCACCCTTTTTGATTTGTGATTCTCACATCACTCGGCCCTCAGATTCATTTTTTTCCTCTCAAAACCCTTTTGCTCACTTTTTTTCTCAGCTTACGCCTCTCTATTTTTCAATCTCTCATTTTTCATCCCTCCCCAGGGTGATTGATGGATAAATAGAAAGTTGTGGGTTTATGCCCAACACAGCCAGTTCGCGGCTATTTCTTTTGGTGACATTTAGTCGATGCCCTGGATGAGGGAGTGGAGTGTCCTGGTCCATTCCAATTTGTGCTTCGCACTTGGTTTGATACCTCGTTGCTTGGAGGATGTTGGGAGCTTTCAGCCCTTTGTTGTTAACCTCAACTGTGCCCTTGTTGGCAAGTAGAGTGCCCTTCAGACAAATACGTTGACGACCGGGGGGAGGGGGAGACAGAACACCTGACTCAACTATGCCCCTAGTTCATCACTTTTACCATTTTTGTTTTGGTTTTCTACTAAAACAATTTTGACCAAAATGAGAGTTAGATTAACATGCTTGTTCGATTTTTGATTTGAAAATCATGTAAGTCAAGCTATGAGCACTGAAAATTTTCCTTTTTTGGGTCCAAGAAGATGGTCTAGTTTTGGAAAATGAATTAATTTTCGAGAAAATGGTCAACCTTAGTAAAAATTCTCAAAAACTATTTTTGCAAACGATCAACGCTCAACGAACACAGAACCTACCCTTGAGGTGTACAACCTCGGATCGGAGGCAATGGAAAATTGCCCCTTGTTTGGATGGCACTGCACGGCAATGGAAAGTTGCCCCTGGTTTAAATGGCGACCCATGGCAACGAAGAGTTACCCCTTGTCTGGATAACGCCGCGGCATTTGGTAGTCAGTCCTCGTTAGTGATGATCACGACCGAACTCTCGGATACAGAGAAGACGAAGATGGTCAAAACCAATATATGGACACAATCACTTCGAAAGTGCGTGGGGCTAGACTTCAGGATGAAGTTGCCTACGTATCCCAATCATAGGAATCAAGCCTTACGTAGTTCGAGTAAGGTACACTCGTGTATTAACCCTCACTTTTTTTACGCTCTAACTTTTGCCAAGGCGCCCGTCGCGGGTTTTCGACCTTGCGAGCTCTGTTTTTCTTTTCTTTTCAATTCTTTTCATTTTTTTCATCTTTTCTTTTCTTTTTTCCTTTTCTTTTTTTATCTTTTTTTTTCTTGCTCTAACTTTTGCCTGGGTCGCCCTTCCGGGTTTTCGGCCCAGCGAGCCTCTCAAGGGTAAAAGTGTAGCTAGTCCATGCCGAATGGTTTTAGGGTTTTGAAGCCATCCGTATCCAGGAAAGTGGCTGTTGTATTAATTTACAGCAGGACCCATCTTCGGCTCTTCGAGCAGCATATTGGGCATCTTTGCCCCTAGTTCGAGGGGCGCTTCTAATTTAGCTTTGCAAGCTTCTTCTGATGAGGTCTGATCTTCTTGATCTGACTTTGGTGCCTCTTATTCGAGAGCTGCTTCAAATCTAGCCACGCAGGCCTCACATTACGGTTGATCGTTGAACAATCTGAACCCAAGGTCCAAGGTTTGAAAGCAAGGGCTCAAGTCTCGAGGCTGAGAGCGATCCTAAGCTACACAATCTCAAGAGCGATTCCACACAGGTCTTCGCAGGACCGCGCAAAACATTTTGTTTTTGAAAGTTTTTAAGAAAGCGACAAATCACTCGCGCTGAAGATAGTGTGGAACTAATCTGGATCAAGCTAGGGTCCTTCTTAGTACTCACGTTAACAAACATGATTTCATTCATTAAGGGCTTAGCATGCCTCTCTTTCTCTCACTTGATCAAATTTTGCAAAACCCGAGGAATTCCTCCCTCTTTGTTTTCACCGCAATGTTCAAAAAGTTTTGAAAAAAAAAATTAGGTCAATGCAATGATTTCGAGGTGCAGAAGAGTAAATGAGATGCTCCGCTATTCCATTCAAATCTTCTAGCATAACTAGTTCAAAGTGGCAGTAAGCACAGAAACATGATAGCCGTAGCTGTTTCATTCAGATTTCCGATTGCAACTGGATCCACAGCAGAGACAGACTCAAAAGAAAGCAAAAGGGTAATTACAAAACAAAAACGGTGTTCGAGGCAACAAACCCGGAATCACCTGACATTCTATACAATGGGACTGACTCGATATGACAAGATAGACCCTTAAGCAAAAAGACTGACTCAAAGCAAAGAGACAGACTAAAAACAAGATCACTGAAATGACTCAACACCCAAGTCAGAAACTACAAAAATTAGCACTCGTAGATGCTCAAAAACAATGCGTGCCAGACGCCACATCCTGAAATAAACCGAGCATTGCCCCCAGGTGGTCCAACCCCTGATCACATACTTGTAGTATCCTCAAAATCCAACAGCTCAGTGCGACAGACTTTGCTGAGGTAGGTGGGAGGATGACCTCATTATCAATCAAGTCTTGCACTTCATGACGAAGGCGGAAACAGTTGTCAGTGGCGTGACTGGTTTGCTAGTGGTACGCGCAGTACAGGGTAGCATCATGTGTGAGAGGGAGATTCTTTAGGAGTGGCCGAGGCTCAAGGGGTTTAAGGTGTCCCCTTTCGGCGAGGATCTGGAGTGCCTTAGACAAAGGCATGTAAAGGGCATGGAATGCCCTGCGACCTCGAGGCAGGTACTTCGAGCTTTGTGCGTTTTTACTGGATGCACTAGCAAAAGGATCGGCAGGTGCTGCCTTGACTTTCTGATCTTTTCCAGATGCAGGGTTATGAATGGGAGGAACTGTTCTGGCATGACGGGGCCAATCCCGATCTTCCACTTGGCGGGAACTCTCCTCGGTTGGAGTGGGGAACGCATCATCCACAGTCTTAGCCACAACTGTGTATACCTGCTGCTTATTCATCCCTCCAACTTTCAAAGCCTCGACTGCCCACAGCAGCTGCTCAGCGGGATTGGCATCTGATCCCACTTTGTTCTTACCTCTAGCCTCAGCTTGATCGAGGGTTTGGGTCGCTATATCAGAGCGAAACCCGGTTGTTGTTGACACGTCATTGCTATACCTTGAAGCAACCTCAAGTTGGCTGAGCTCGATCACAATCCGTCCCAGTAGCAGGGGCTCCTGCAGTACAAAATTCCTAGCATATGATGTGGCTGGTGGCGAAGCTGACATTCCATAAGCGAGATTAGCCACAGACCTCTGGAGGTCACCAATCATTCCCATCAATTTGAACGTGGTGGGCTCACGAGCTTGATACAACTGGGGTGTCCAGATCGGGAGTGCAATCGGCGACTTGGGTTGATGTGGTACATCAACATTGGCCTCATCCTGCAGGGTGATTCCTTGGTCTAATGCGGCTGCCATAACCACAATTTTCTCTGAATTTTGGGTCATCGTAAGTCCGCTGAACTGAACGGCGATGATGCAACCGGTGATCAATGGATCCGATATCTGTCTGCCTCAGCGAGGGAGAACACCAAATCTCTAAACTGAAAAGGAAAACAAACAGCGTTTCAGCCTAAACGGAACAGACACAGGCGTAGCTGAATAACTGTACTCTACTACTGATCACTGTTCCCCAAAAATCACTGCCCAAAACACTGAATCTGATACCCGCAGATATAACTGATTCCCTAAAACACTAATACTGATGCCCTCAGGCCTGATATTCGGACTTGCAAACTGATATGTGCATTCCCTGTAGAGATACACTCTAAAAGCACATAGCAGCTAAAAGAGAGCCAAAACACCCCTATGTTGGGTAGGGTTTCCCTGTCCTACTTTGCCAGGAGCTAGGGTTTCACTACGCACACAGCGATTTCAAACAACCTAACATCGGGTGAGCAACCTGTCCTATCTTTGGAATGGTCACTATGGATTTCGAATATGCACTAGGTCGAATGGTCAAAAGGGTGCCCCAGTAACAACCGGGGTTTGTGTTCCCATCGTGGCAGAGCCCGTAACCGGTCAGCCTTATGGCACACTTCTCAAAGCGAGCCTCCGGTAAACCGTTCAAGAATAGCAAACGGCAAACACGGTGTTCTAGGTGCACCAATGCAAATGCAATGCAAAGAAACACATAAGTGTAATCAAAACAAGATATCATGAGTTCGAGTCAAGTTCTCTAGACTTCCCAGTAGAGTTGCCAGAAACTGTGGACGCTCCCTCGGGCCTCATGCTACCACAGTTTGGACTCGATTTGTGTCGGTTCTTAATCTGACCTCACAGTGTGCAATGTGAGATTGATAAATCACCAAAGAGTCTAAATCTGACAAATCGTTTTGAGAAAACAGATTTTTAGAAAGAAGTGCCAAACATAGATTGTTTTGCCAGATACAGAGTCGCCACCAAAATATTTTATTTTGGGGAAATTAAGGAAACCCTGACTCGTTGCCTAAGGCCATGTGTCCATCATCACCAAAGTTGCCTCGGCTCGGAAACTTGGGTACGATTGGGGAAGGTCAGTTATGAGCACCCCCTCTCGCCCGATCAAAGATCGGCCTCTACTAACCATGATATCTAGTTTTGAAAACATTATGCATTCTAATCCTGGTTAATTAGCTAATCTTACTAAACGATGCGCACAACACAAAAGTATAGACTAGATCGCCTAATTTGGAACAAAGCATTGCATATCTACTCGTTTGAAAGACGGTTTGAAATTTGCTACTCGTAAGTAGGCTAAAACACGAATTTCAACGAGTTGTTCCAACTCAAGCAATCCAACCTTCACCCACAGGCATTCAAGCAGTTTATATTACATAAGCATCTAGCCACATGGTAAGCATGCTGTCATGTTAACATTCACACTCATGCAAGATGCTAAAGCATAAAAAGCTTACCAAGTACTCCGAGCCAAAACAAGAACTTGTTAGCAACCAAATGCATGATCCTAGTTCATGTTAAGATGGCTAATGCATCGCATACAAAAGGCAACTAGAATAGGCTCGGCTAATCCTAGGATGGCGTGTGAATGCAGCAAGTAACACGTATTCAAGTTAGATTTGAAATACTATGTAGTTAGCATGATGCGCCGAGCCCGGTGCATGCAATACAAATGAATGGATGCACGCATGCATAGCATAAGGTAAGCTAAATTAAATATGCCCTAATACTAACCATCAAAAGCCGGTAAGTAAAAGGGAGAAAGAAGTGGGGGTTGGAAGACATGCACACACGCACCCACACTTATTACACAATTATGCTCTCTCGCGGAGAGACTAAATAAATAATACAAACCCGAATAAATAATCAACTATTCTAGCTAATTAAATATTACAGACCACTTAACTAGTTAAGCAAATTAACTAAGCTACGAAAGCAATAAAACAAATTTCGAAGAGGGTCCAATGCAATGCGTGCTCGGCTCCGCTCGGAAGTCCACCACCATGCACAAGTTGCCTCTGCTTTCCCTGCTCTGCTCCTCTGAAAATGGCATAATTCCCAAGGAACACTCTCTGGACATTGTGGAACACCACCAGCCAAGGGGAATTGTCACCGGCCATGAAAAATGGGTCATCGACCATTGGTTGAGCTCTCGGCTAGACATTGTTGGCTGGTCGGCACTGTATGTAGTCGACCGGCCAAAGCTTCCTGCAGAATCCTGTTTTGGCAGCAGCAGAGGGCAAAAAAAGGCATGGCAATGCATTTCAAGAAAATATGTGCACCAACAATGCCCTTATCATGTTTGTGACTCAAAGGGGTGTATTCCTTGATTCTCGGACCACCAACCGCGCATTTCAATGCGTGATGGCCCAAGAAGCCAAGTATGAATTTTCAATGTGGAATGAAATGCACACAAAACAAACAAATGAGGCTCAACCTCTATCATACTCAATTCAAGAGGCAAAGCATGCATGCCAATGTCATGCAACCTGGGCATGTGAGCTAGCATGCAATCATGGCAATGCAAATAAGCATACAAGGCATGCAACAATCATTTTAATGGCAAGCATGCAACAACAAAAGGGGCAAACACGTAACAACATGCTAAGGGGTGGACTTAAACTAATTTAGGCCGCCCTCAAACAAGCCTAAAACAGTGGCCAAAGGCCAAGGAAATGGGGCCAACACACATACACACATGCATGCAAATGGGCCAACACTTAAGCATCAAATAAGCAACCTTTAAGCACACTTAAAAGAAGGTAAACATGGACAAATGGCATGCATATTAAGCTCTGAAAATCATGTTAGAAATGGTGCCAAACCAATTAAACAAAGACAAGCCAAGCATGCAACATGGTCCAAAACTCAAAGGCTAACAAGCCAAAATGTAAGGTAGCTATACAAAGCATGCCATGGTCGGCCAAAGCAACGAAAAACAGACCTCAAGCACACCAAAAACATGCATGAAAGCTTCACAAAGCTAGGACAAAACATGCTAGAAACAAGGCTCAAAACATAAAACATGTTAAGGCTAAAACATGGCATTACAAGACAAGTATGCAAGGCATGCAAGGTGTATCTAAACCAACTCACAAAAATGCTGTATCATGACAAAATAAGCATGAAAAATAGCTGAGGCATGGCCAGCATGAAACTAAACAAGATGCTCACACATGAGGCTCAAATGGCATGTTTTGAAGGCAACAAGGAGAGGGGATGGCCCTCTCCTTCTTGGGACCTTAAACCACCATCCCTACCATTGAAATCCCTTAAGATTTCAGTGGTGAGGAGGCCCAAACAAGGTGGTCCCAGAGCTCACCAAAATAGCACAAAATGGGGTCCAAACAAGCCCTAAGAGGGGTCAAACAACCCCAAAGCTCAAAGCAACCTTAAACAACTATTTTAAGCAAGTAAAAATAAGACTTTTATTCATTATATACAAAGTCTAAAAATAGTTGCAAGATTGGTAAAAAGGATATGCAAAAATGGGGGATAATGAGCAAGGTTCTTACCCTTGTTGACCCCCTTTCAAGAACAGCACTCCAACTGCTTCTCCAAGCTTGAATCCACTCAAGAACTTTGAAAATCACTCCTTAGCACCTCAGTAGCCAAAGGAAAGTGTAACTCTAGGTGTTTATGTGCAAAACTAAGCACAAAACACCTTAAGGCAAAAAAGGGAGGGAGATAGAGATAGATAGATACACTAATGACCTAACCCTAACTCAGAGCTCCTCTGGACTTTTTTTGTAACCCTTGAGGAGGGAGGAGAAGCCCTCCTCTTATAGAGGATCACTCTTGCAAAGCTTACAAAACAAGCTAAGCAAGAGTGGAATCCCTCCATACACGTGTATGGAGGGGGGCAAAGTGGGTGCCAGCTATCACAGCTGGCACAAAATATCTGTCAAAAGCAGATGCACGGTGGTCTGCTAGCCAAAAATGATATTTTGGCCAAATACATGGTCGACCGACCATAAATAGTGCCGGCCGACGAAACATTTGGCCGATGGAAACAAACCAATGGCCGGTGGCCTCAAGCCATGGCCGGTGAGGTGTGTGGATGGCCAACAAGCCATTCCCGACCCTCCAAAGCGAAAACACAAGTGCTTGGTGCAAAACCAAACACAAAACAGTCGAGTTGAGAGATCCTGAGACAAGGCGCATAGCCGAGACCTCCGGAACGCAAGACGAACACAAACAAGGATGATCACCGAGTGTTCAAACGGTGACGTCCAAGTCTTAAGGATGGTCAAAAATGGGGTGTCTACAAGCGGCTATTTAGTATGCAAAGCTGGAGGATTCTGTTAAGAGAAACTAGGAGGGGATGGCTGAGGCCTTTATAGCTCAATACTCCTACAACACGCAGATCGAGGTCAGAACTCGTGATCTCGAGACAACCAGGCAGGAGCCGAATGAGAGCTTCTCCGACTTTGTAACCCGTTAGAGGGCTAAAGCCTCAATGATGACCATCAGACGGGTTGACAAAGACCAAATACGGATGGTAGTGCGCAACCTCCAGCCCAAGCTCATGCAAAAGATGATCATCCTCCCCCTTCCCACCTTTGCAGATCTACACGAGATAGCGGTGCAGATCGAGGACACCATGAAACAGGGCCTCATTGATAATGAGAGAGAGCAGCCCAAGAGGGCATTCAACCGCAGTACGAATGCAGGCACAAGTAGTGCTGCAACTGCCAGAGCTTCAGATGTGGGCATGGTCACCACTACCACCCCAAAAACCCTTGCAGCTACACCATTCACCGGTGCGTCCGGAAGTAGCTCGCAAACATCTAGGTATCCACCCCGAGGCCAAAGAACCTTCACTCCACTATATATGTCTCTGTCCAAAGCTTTGGGGGTTTTGATCAGGAAATGGCACTTGAAGCCCCTAGAGCCGCGGCCCTTGCCAAATAAACTTCCTCCCTCCCATAACCCAGCAAAGTACTATGCCTATCACCAACAGCATGGTCACGAAACCGACCAGTGCTTTCGATTGCGTCATGAGATTCAGGATCTCATCGACAACCGGGTGATTATGCCTCCAGAGTAGCCGAATGTCACAACCAATCCTCTCCCACCACATAACCAAGCTCCACCTCCCAAACGCATCAACCTGATCCAAACTGGGGTTGTGTCATACGACCCTAGCATATATATCACCCCCTCCCACCTACCCAAGCCGGAGGTGTTCATTCCAGAAAGCACGGATTTGTGCATGTTGAGCACCTCCTTAATCCAACCTGAACCGGTGGTGGTGACTATCGAAGATAGAACATGGATCACTTTGGAGGCAGAGAGGAATGATGATTCAGAGCTTGAGAGGTCTGCGAGTTTTGTGTACAACCCGAGCAGTTACATCACACCAGCGGATCAGCCTAAGCCAAGGGTGGAATTGCCAGTGAGGGCAGAGATCAATGTCGTACGGGAGGATGGACCTAATCAGGGGTTAGATGACCTAGCAAAATTGGAAGAGAACATAGCCAACCTTCAGTTCTTCAATGAACAGGACTCACGAGACGTGACTGTCAACTGGTTTGATCTGGAAAGGTCAGCGGAAGCTACTGGGTGGCTCAACGACGAGCCAGATATTATTGAGCAGCCTCAGTCAGAACGAGGTCCGTTAAGGACGCGGACATCAGCTGTGGTCGGAAGGGCCGAGGAACATATTGCACCGCCGAAGAGCACCGGTGTTAAGAATTTTGCTTAGAATACGGGTAGTTTGAGTATGGAAGATGCTAAACAGCAGGCTGCACTGAAACAGTTCGAACAGGAAAAGATCAAAGATCTCGAGAGGGTCAAAAAGGCCAAAGGCCCTGTGGGGACAAAACGTGTTGTGTGCACAAGAACAAAATGTGCTATGAGCACAGGAACGGAAGGTGCTATGGGCACAGGAATAGTTGTAACAGAGCCGGACAGGTGTCTGTCGGTTGCCGACGGTATGTGGTGGAAAGATGACGACCTATGTCTTGCCCACACAGACGAAGATTGGAGGCAAAGCCAACCAGATGATACCTAGTATATTAGCGAGGTTGACCACATGACTAGGAGTGGACGGTATTTCAAGCCCCCACACTCAGATCAACCAGAGGCATCCGAAAAGGACATAGAGGCAGAGAAGCAGAAAGAAAAACTGCTCGAAGAGGAGGCTGTGCTGAAATAGCTTAAGAAGATACAAGCAGACATCTCCATCTGGGGACTGCTTATGGCCTCAAGAGTTCATAGACAAGCTGTCCTTTCTGCAATGGACAAGGCCACGCTTTCAATCGACACCACGCCTGAGCAGCTAGTAGGATTGGTTTTTCCAAGAGGAGCTTCCTCGACGTTGACCTTCACTGACAAGGAGCTGCTGCCTGAGGGCGCAAACCATAACAAACGTCTCTACATCTCTGTCGAGTGTAGAGAAAAATGAATACCAGTGGTTCTTGTCGACACAGGATCCGCTATCAATATGTGTCCGTCGAGGACGGCATATGCAATCGGGTTGAAGCCTGCAGATTTTGTGCCAACTGCCCAAGTGGTAAGGGCCTACGACAATACCAGCAAAGAAGTGATGGGGACTGTACAGATTAGACTCAGGTTGGTCCAGGACAACAGGATATTGACTTTCATGTCTTGGACGAACAGCGTTGATTGTTCTAGAGACATGGAAGAAATTAAGGGGTGGAAAACTGAGAAGGGTAAGGA
Organism: Camellia lanceoleosa; assembly: GCA_025200525.1. NCBI lineage: Eukaryota > Viridiplantae > Streptophyta > Magnoliopsida > Ericales > Theaceae > Camellia > Camellia lanceoleosa. Next base: position 90,191,813 of record CM045760.1, read on the forward strand.
AATTATCCAGTGCTTGACAGCTTAAGATTGTATGAGAATATTAAACCAAACTGATATACGTAGAAAAAGATGGCTGGCTGCCGTAAACTTAGGTTTATGTCTCAGTCGTAAAGAAGTTATTCTCTTATTTTTATGGTGTAGTTAGAGCATCTCTAATGTTTCATTAAATTTGAGTAAAAATTTAATAAAAAGTTTGATATGATATGATGCACTCCAACAGTAAAAAGTAAGTTTTTATCAATTCGGCTGGTCATCCTACAGGTCGTCTAGGGAAAAGTAAATTTTCATCAAATCCTCTTACAAAATTTATAATTCATCCCAAAATCTGATTGTCTGAGAGGGTTGTCTGGCCGGTCGTCTAGCCGGTCACCCACCAGCCACCTATAAAATTTGATGAAAGGATAAAAGCTCACTTGATTTGATAAAAATATAGTGCTCCCTTCATTTGACATCAATCTGATGAAACGGTTAGAGTACCGTTTTCACCTATTTTTTCATCAAATTTAAATTTGATGAAATATTTGGTAAAGGATTGGAGATGACCTTATAATGGTGCACACCATGAAATTATAAAAAAATAAAAAATAAAAATTCTTAGTTACGAAATATTGTGATTATATTACAAATGTTAAAAAATTAAGAATTTTTTTTTTTTTTATGACTAATTATGGTGAAGTTACCAAATATGTTAGGGAGTGAAAAAAAAAATAAATAAATAAATAAATAAATTGAAACCCACTCTAAGTCCTGTTTGGCAACTTGGCTTGTTTTAGTGACTTTTTGGTTTTTTGGTGAGGTGAAAAATGTTAGTATGTTTAAAATGATTTTTTTAGTTGAATATATATTTGTGAGGAAAAAAAAAAAAGTAATTGATTGATATGCGTATTCTAACATTTTGACTTTTTTTACTCCTAATTTTTGTGTGACCTTCGATTATTTTAACTAAAAATAATAACCAAATTAACAAATTTATAAAAAAATGAATTTATTAACAGAGTTTGATTCATGGATTTGGATAAAAAAGTAAAAAGGAAAAGAAAACAAGGTGTATGTAATGTCAAACTTGAGTTTGGGAGACATGATACAATTAGGTTGGTGAACATTTGAAAGGATGATTACAAGTTGGATAAGATTCATGAAAATGCAGCATCCATAATGATACCAATAAATCATCAATCTCGCAAATTGTGACTAGAATTTCAGAACACCCTCAAAATAAACCCATAAAACATACAATATTGACATGCTTGAATAAAGCATAATTAAATTTCATCAAAGTATTCATTACAAAATGTATTACATGTTGACAACAAAAGTAAATGCCCTATGGGCTTACAACTTTCCAAGTCAACACTTGGTTACAAAAGGAGAGTACTAACTCTACATAAAATAAGCCCTTGGCTTGATGCACATGTAATACAACCAAAATAAACAAAAGAGTCTCCAACTCCCACAACCATCCAAGCTAAGATCTCGGAGGTGGCATAATACCTGAACCTAAAAATGATGTCCCATAGAGGGTGAGCCAACGCCCAGTAGAGATACGCTAAACATAATACGAGCAATAACTAAAACATTAGCATTTGATAAATGTTTAACTCACATAAATCAATTCATAACTCATTTCAATTACATGACGAATGTGTCCATGTTTCATCCCATTTCCATTTCTTATCTAGTTTCTCAATTCATAACCCTGGCTCAGAACCTGGCCATGTACTTTAAATGAGATTACATCTCATGTCTATAATTCTTCCATTTCAACAATTCAAATGAGATAAAAACTCATATCAAACACCCCTATAAATCTTAATAGATACACATATTAACTGTATCAATAACACATAAAAACACTTCCATACTTCACAAATAATACACAAATTTGCTGTATCAACACTTCAATAAATACACATATTTGCTGTATCAACGGAGTCCATCCCCTATCTCCTCCCAAACAATATCCGGTTTAGGAGTCCATCCCCTATCTTCCCCTAAACCGTGGAGTACATCCCCTATCTCCTCCCACACAACACAACGTATATCAACACATATCATATACACGTTCTATCAATACACAATTTCGATGTATTATTCTAACCGTCATATTCGATGGCATATTCAATTGATTAGTTTTAGTTCGCCTAATCATCATGCATTGTCTACAATAATCAAGACTATCCTCCACCGATAGCCCAAAGCAATTATTTCTAAACAGATAATAAATGCATCAACAGATATATTATCAATATTTTCAAATTGAGCGATTAATAGATCCAACTCCACCATCCCATCTCATATTATGCCAATTTCATTAATTGCAACTTAATTTCATGTTCCCATAATTTCCCAAATTAATTATATGAATTAATTTGTCATAGCAATTTAGGGCTTTTTCCCCCTTCTCTCATTATTGACCCAAAGGTCCAAAATAACTTTAATAACATCAATACTATGATTTTAAGACCCAAAATACACATTTATGAGTCAAAATATTCAACACCCCACTTTACTCATTTGAAACCCTAACACCCAAAATCACCCAATTTCAACATTAAATCAAAATGACTAAATACTTAGGTCAAAGATCGTAAAAGTGAGTAGTTATCCCTACCTCAAATTCGGAGCTCAAGGAAGAAGATGTTGAAAACTCAAAGTGCTCCAAACACCAAATTTTTCGGATCAAGATGAAGAGCAAAACCAACTCTACACTTTTTGTAAAGGAACCAAGGTAGAAGATCAATAGATCTAGATAATATTGAAGAGAGAAGTTGAAATCTAGAGAGAGAGGCTCTCAAATCTGGGTTTGGGAAAGTAAGAGAGAGAAAGAAAATCAAAAAGTGATCCAAAAAGGTGAAATCCCGAAATGTTATAAAAGTCGCCCCGTTCAAGCGTGGAAACCCCCGCCGAAGGCCGACTCACGCCGAGCATGAAAAAGAGCCACTCGAGCGTCGATTGCACACTTTCAGAAGTTTTGCAGATATGGTCCCCGCTCGAGCGTCAAACTCCATACTCAAGTGGAGGAACAAAATCAAAGGGTCACACTCGAGCGTCAAAACTCCCGCCGAGCGCATTTAAGACTGCAGAGAAAAAATATCGGGAGATGGAAATTCACGCCGAAGGCAAAACACCCGCCGGCGGAGAAGCAACAACAAAGGGCCCGCTGAAGGCCAAAAGCCCCGCCGAGCGTGAAGGCCAAATTCTGGGCATCGACTTTTGGTTTCAAAGCACAACCAACCTGTTCCAAACCTGCCCAACACAACCCAAGACTCAAACATAAAGAGTGAAGGCTGGAAATGAGAATGAGACAACAACACATCCATGGAGCCGAATCCGGAATACAATAAATAAAGAGAGAAAAAAACAGGATCGTTATAACCTCCCCTCTTTAAGGAATTTCATCCCCGAAATTAAGTACAAGTTTTCAAAAACGTGTTTTTCTCAATTCTCAACAGTGTTACACTCAACATTCAACAACCCGACCCATTACCGGTCATTCCATCTCTATTCAAGAGGCATTTCACAATTCTATATCATATTCAATGTTCATGATATATTTCCATTTCTATAATACATTCAACATATGCAATATTACATTAAACTTCCATTTCGAGGCAAGTTTCAAAATACTTCCATAAATCAAAACATAGACAATGTTTTACAACTCAAGACATATTTAATGCTCTTAAGGTTCATCAATATTACTAAATCCCAATGCATGGTTAAACATTTACAAACAAGTTCAGATATTTCTCACGGACATCCACCTCACGTTCCCAAGTGCCTTCCTCCACTCCGTGATGTTTCCACAAAACTTTTACCAAGGGAATGATCTTGCCTCACAAGACTTGACCCCGTCTATCCAAGACCCGAACCGGTCTCTCCTCATACGAGATATCCTCGTCAACCTCCAAATCGGTCCAATCCAACACATGGGACAGATCCAGTTCATACTTCCGAAGCATACTAACATGAAACACGTCATGCACTCCGGACAACTGTGGTGGCAAGGCCAAACGATAGGCAACCTCGCCAATCCTCTTAAGGATCTCAAAAGGACCAATAAACTAGGGGACCAACTTTCCACTCTTTCCAAACCTCATCAAACCGCGCCTAGGAGATATTTTCAGAAAAACATGATCACCCGTCTCAAATGCCAAAGGCCTCCTCCTACGGTCGGCATAACTCTTTTGGCGACTTTGGGCTGTAACAAGCCTCCTATGGATAAGCTCAACTTTCTCCGCTGCTTCTCACCAACCTGTGCCTAACAACGGTGCATCACCCACCTCAGCCCAACAAACTGGAGACCTACAAGGTCGGCCATACAAGGCCTCAAAGAGTGCCATACCGATACTCGACTGGAAACTGTTGTTGTAGGCAAACTCCACCAAGGGCAAGTGCCTCTTCCATGACCCCCTAAAGTCAAGAACACAACCTCGAAGCATATCCTCAAGGATCTGAATAGTACGCCGATCGCCTGGCACCGAGGATGATAAGCCGTTAAAGGTCAACTTAGTACCTAAGGCACTCGCAAACTCGCCATAACCTAGCAAAGAAACGAGGGTCTCTATCTCGAGACGATCGACACTGGGACCCCGCAACCTCACTATGTCCCGAATATACAAGTTGGCAAGATGATCTACCGAATCTCTCACGCGCATAGGGATAAAGTGCGCCGACTTAGTCAACCGATCTATAACCACCCAAATAGCATCACTACCCCGCTGTGTCCTCGGAAGACCTCCAACGCAGTCCATAGTGACATGCACCCACTTCCACTTAAGAATATGCAAGGGATGCAGCAAACCCGCTGCCCTCTGATGTGCGGCCTTCACTTGCTAACAAGTAAGTCACTTAGACACGAAAGCTGCCACATCTCTCTTCATACCCCGCCACCAAAACTGCCGACCCAAATCACGATACATCTTGGTGCCTCCGGATGCAATCAGAAGGCGTGAATGGTGAAACTCTCATATTTCCTCTCAAAGATAACTCCCAGACAAACAAGCGGTCTCAGATCTCACACTCAGTCGGGATACACAGACAAACCCTTCTCATCCTTCCCACTAGAGATCTTCTCTGAGGATTCTACCTCAATGTCACCTCTCGTGCCTCTAACACTCGAGTCACAAGTGTAGGTCACAAGAACAACAGAAAACAAGGTCGCAATTTCAACAGATTCGCCAAGAGCAAATCAAACTCGCCAAGTGCACCCAACATTTTCCACTCCTGATGGCTATACAAGCAACATCATCGATGGATTTTTCATAAGGGCATCGCCACAACATTGGCCTTACCCGTGATAGTGCAACTCAAGTCGTAGTCCTCAATGAACTCCATCCACCTCCTCTGCCTCAAATTCAAGTCCCTCTGTGTGAAAAGATACTTCAGACTCTTATGATCCGAGAATACCTCGAATCTCTCACCATAAAGGTAGTGCCTCTAAATCTTCAAGGAAAAGATCACTGCTGCTAGCTCTAGATCATGGATAGGTAATTCCTCTCGTATTTTCAATTGACGTGAGCCATAGGCTACCACTTTCCTCTTGCATCAACACACAACCTGACCCTCTCGTGAGGCATCACAATAAACCGCATAACCCAAATCCCTCTCCGGTATAATCAGGACTGGAGCAGTAGTCAATCTAACGTTCAACTCTTCGAACGACTTTTCACAAGTCTCACTCCATACAAATTTGACCCATTTCCGCTAATCTAGTCAACATGGCTAGTCTCGAGAAATCCTTCACAAACCGACGTAATACCCAGCTAATCCCGAAATCATGGATCTCAAAACACTCTTAGGTCAGACCCAACTCAAGACTACCTCTATCTTGGATGTATCAACAGACACCCTTCCCTAAACCACATGGCCTAAGAATTTAACCTCTTAGCCGTAACTCACACTTTCCAAACTTGGCATACAGCCTATGGGCTCTAAGCAACTCAAGTACCACTCTCAAGTGTTCCTTGTGCTCCTCCTCCGAAGGCGAATAAATCAGAATGTCGACCACAAAAACAACCACAAAACGATCTAAGAATTCCCGGAATATCCGGTTCATCAGATCCATAAATACTGCCAGTGCATTGGTGAGCCCAAATGGCATCACCAAAAACTCATAATGGCCATACCGCGTACGGAATGTCGTCTTCGGAATATCCTCCTCCCTAACCCTCAACTAGTGGTAACCCGATCTCAAGTCTATCTTAGATAAACAACAGGAATCCTTCAACTGGTCAAATAGATCATCTATACGGGGCATAGGGTACTTATTCTTGACCATAGCCCGATTCAACTTCTAGTAATCGATACAAAGTCTCAAGGCACCATCTTTCTTTTTAGCAAAGAGGGCCGGTGCTCCCCACGGCGACACACTAGGGTGAATAAAGCCCTTATCCAGTGACTCCTGGAGTTGAATCTTCAACTCACTCAACTCGGCTGGGGCGAAACGGTAAGGTGTCATTGAAATCAGCACTGTGCCAGGCACTAAATCAATGGAGAACTCTATCTCTCGATGAGGTGGCAAACTAACAAAATCCTCAGGGAAGACGTCCGAGTACTCACAAACCACCCTCGGTAACTCAACCCTGGTCTCATCCCACTCACTCCGCCCTCGCGGATCATACACCGGTGGCAAAACACAACCAACCCGATCCCCCAAGAAATGGAAACAATCCCCGCTCAAGGTACATACTGTGACCCTCTGGCGGTAGCAATCAATAACAGCCCGGTATGACGATAGCCAGTCCATACCCAAAATAACATCAAAACCCGAAATAGCCATACTCACAAAAGAAAATGAAAGTCGGCGATCTGCTACCTCTATATCGCACCCTCTATACCCTTGTTTCAGAATCAACTCACCCGAAACAGGTGATACAACACAAATAGGAGATGCTAACTGTGCCAACTCCAAACCCAAAACAGATGCAAATGCAACAGATATAAAAGAATGGGATGCACCCGTATCAATCAACACATTGGCAACCGAGTTGCAAAACAGAAAGGTACCTCTCACAACAGATGGAGTCGGTACAAGATCCTACGCGGTAACAGCATACACGCGCCCTGAAGGCCCCTGATCTACCTGCTCACCTCTAGGAGCAAAAGACTGCTGCACAGATTGGGACGACGAAGCTCCCTGATTGGCCCTCGAGGCCTGAACTGACTGTGCTAGCTAAAAACTCTGTGTCTGCCTAGAACTAGACGCACCCAATGTGGCACTCAACTGTGGGCAAAACCTCTTCAGGTGCCCCGCCTGACCACACTGGTAACAAGACAGCAGCTGACCCCTACCCTGACTCTGGCTCTAAGGTCGAGCTGAAGATGAAGCAACTCTCTGACCTCCTCCCCTCTGTGGACAAGCTAGAGACTTGTGGCCCAGCTGACCACATTTGTAACAAGTCACGTCTCCCTGGCTGCCTCTCCCAGAGCCTACACTCGGCACTGGAAAGGTAGATCTAGCAAAACCACCTTGAGACTACTGAGGGTTAGAACCCCTCTGTCTCCCTACCATCACCCTGGCCATCCTAACTCCTCTTGGAGCCTATCTACCTCTCCTCCTCCTCTTGCATCATAATCTCTATATGGGCTGCAGCATCTATAAGGCGCCCATATTTCCGGGTCATAGAACCCCCAACTCTCGTCTTGAGGCCATGCCTCAGCTTTTTCTCAAACTCGAGACAACGGCGTTCCTCAGACGCTACAAGCTCAGGTGCAAACCTGGACAAACTAGTAAACGCGGCCTCAAACTCTGCCACTGAAGAACTCAGCTGCTTAAGGCAGAATCGATCTTCAACTTCTCCCCGATCATGGAGATAAACTTCTCGAAAGCATCTACAAAAGCCTCCCACGTGCCAACAATACGACCCCTCATGAATTTCCACCATCGACCAAGATCTCCTTCAACTGAAAGATGCTAAGGTCACTTTCAAAGCCCCATCCTCGATGCCAAGCATCTCAAACGCCTTCATCCGCCCAACCACTCATCGCCTTAAGTGGCTCTTTCAATCTCCAACAAACTCCTCCAGATTAGATCGAAGAACTCCTTTTCAAAAGGAAGGCCCCGCCGCAACATGGGCTCGACCTAATTCTCACCGAGAATGCCCAAGGATTCCTCAACGCTCCTCGCCATCTCATGAGCTAAGGCGCCCATGGCTGGCTCCTCGTTCGCCACATTGGCCTGGCCAACACCCTCCTGCTGTTCCGGAACCTCATCCGGTATAGGCATCTCCTGCCTTATAGGCCTACCTCGCCTACCACCACGTCCTCGTCCTGACATCCTAATAAAGGTAACGAAGAACATTAGCACATTCATAAATGTGCCGGGTTATAACACTCAAGGCCCAAATGCAATGGACAACTGTAATTCACTCCACGTAAGCACATAATCACATAAGCACTTACGAATTTCATTTCTGGATAATGACAGTCCCGAGGCGTTTCTAGAGTTCCAATTAGAAATAGCATTGATCAAGTGCTTTTCCAATAGGACTCCCAGAAACCCAAGGATCCAATCGACATCCTAGAAACTAAATCTCATACCCATATAATCACATAAGCATGTTATCACATAAGCACATAACATTACGTCTAAGTCTCTAACAAGCGAGACAAACCCATTGTGATACTAATCACTTCCCACGTACCCAAAGTATTCAAACCCGGTACGCTCTGATACCAAGTTGTAACGCCCTCAAAATAAACCCATAAAACATACAATATTGACATGCTTAGACATAAGAGAATAAAGCATAATTACATTTCATCAGAGTATTCATTACAAAATGTATTACATGTTGACAACAAAAGTAAATGCCTTACGGGCTTACAACTTTCCAAGTCAACACTTGGTTACAAAAGGAGAGTACTAACTCTACATAAAATAAGCCCTTGGCTTGATGCACATGTAATACAACCAAAATAAACAAAAGAGTCTTCAACTCCCACAACCATCCAAGCTAAGATCTTGGAGGTGGCATAATACCTGAACCTGAAAATGATGTCCCATATAGGGTGAGCCAATGCCCAGTAGAGATATACTAAACATAATATGAGCAATAACTAAAACATTAGCATTTGATAAATGTTTAACTCACATAAATCAATTCATAACTCATTTCAATTACAAGATGAATGTGTCCATGTTTCATCCCATTTCCATTTCTTATTCAGTTTCTCAATTCATAACCCTAGCTCAGAACCTGACCATGTACTTTAAATGAGATTGCATCTCATGTCAATAATTCTTCCATTTCAACAATTCAAATGAGATAAAAACTCATATCAAATACCCCCATAAATCTTAATAGATACACATATTAGCTGTATCAATAAAACATAAAAACACTTCCACACTTCACAATTAATTCATAGATTTGTTGTATCAACACTTCAATAAATACACATATTTGCTGTATCAACGGAGTCCATCCCCTATCTCCTCCCAAACAATATCCGGTTTAGGAGCCCATCCCTATCTTCCCCTAAATCGTGGAGTACATCCCCTATCTCCTCCCACACATCACAACGCATATAAACACATATCATATACACGTTCTATCAATACACAATTTCGATGTATTATTCCAACCATCATATTCAATTGATTAGTTTTAGTTCACCTAATCATCATGCATTGTCTACAACAATCAAGACTATCCTCCACCGATAACCCAAAGCAATCATTTCTAAACAGATAATAAATGCATCAACAGATATATTATCAATATTTTCAAAGTGAGCGATTAATAAATCCAACTCCACCATCCCATCTCATATTATGCCAATTTCATTAATTGTAACTTAATTTCATGTTCCCATAATTTCCCAAATTAATTATATGAATTAATTTGTCATAGCAATTTAGGGCTTTTTCCCTCTTTTCTCATTATTGACCCAAAGGTCCAAAATAACTTCAATAACATCAATACTATGATTTTAAGACCCAAAATACACATTTATGAGTCAAAATATTCAACACCCCACTTTACTCATTTGAAACCCTAACACCCAAAATCACCCAATTTTAACATTAAATCAAAATGACTAAATACTTAGGTCAAAGATCATAAAAGTGAGTAGTTATCCCCACCTCAAATTCGGAGCTCAAGGAAGAAGATGTTGAAAACTCAAAGTGCTCCAAACACCAAATTTTTCAGATCAAGATGAAGAGCAAAACCAACTCTACACTTTTTGTAAAGGAACCAAGGTATAAGTTCAATAGATCTAGATGATATTGAAAAGAGAAATTGAAATCTAGAGAGAGACAGGCTCTCAAATCTGGGTATGGGAAAGTAAGAGAGAGAAAGAAAATCAAAAAGTGATCCAAAAAGGTGAAATCCCGAAGTGTTATAAAAGTCGCCCCGCTCGAGCGTGGAAACCCCCGCTCGAGCGTCAGACACAGACTCACGCTGGAGCGTGAAAAGAGCCGCTCGAGCGTTGATTGCACACTTTCAGAAGTTTTGCAGACATGGTCCCCGCTCAAGCGTCAAACTCCCCGCTCAAGCGGAGGAACAAAATCAAAAGGTCACGCTCGAGCGTACGAAGACCTACAGAGAAAAAAATACTAGGAGATGGAAATTCATGCTTGAGCATCAAAACACCTGCTCAAGCGGAGAAGCAACAACAAAGGGCCCGCTCGAACGTCAAAAGTCCCACTCGAGCGTGAAGGCCAAATTCTAGGCATCGACTTTTGGTTTCAAAGCACAACCAACATGTTCCAAACCTGCCCAACACAACCCAAGACTCAAACATAAAGAGTGAAGGCTGGAAATGAGAATGAGACAACAACACATCCATAGAGCTGAGTCCGGAATACAATAAATAAAGAGAGCAAAAACCAGGATCGTTATAATTTCAAATCTACCTTTTCATGTGAAAATTTTTATTGAGATAAAGAGAGGATATTCACCATTGCATCCAGTCGTGGTCCTTAGAAGAGACAGTTTAATTAAATGGGCGACAAGTCCTAATTTGTTTGTTTGTATCTTGTGATCCTTAGAAGAGACAGTTTAATTAAATGGCCGACAAGTCTTAATTTGTTTGTTTGTATCTTGTTATTATGCAAAAATCAAATCAATTCTATTATTGATTGCAATCAATGAGATGAAAGTATAAAAATTAAACCAACAGTAACAACTTTTTATACAACTTCTTGTTTGTTCAATTGTTTAAGAGATGGTAGCTCTTCCCTTTGTATATGCAATGGTATATTGTTTAAACTGTGGAGATGATGGAAGTTCGATGGATGAATAGCTTTTGAGGATGAAGAGTTTGGATAAAGAAGGGGTAATTACAAGTGATGGTGATAATAAAAATTAATTACAAATTAATGAAAAAATTTATAATTTTAATTATTAATACTTATAATGTTTTTCATTATTTTGTAATTATTTTTTCTAAGACGTCACTTTCAAGTTATTTCTCCCAACAAAAAACGGTATTTCTCCCAATAAAGAATGGTAAAGACAGAATAAAGATCTGATGAGGGTGACCTTGAGTTTGGGTCTAGGTGGGAACCACTCTTTGCTTATGTGTCAGTATCATCATAATGGTGGTCAATTGTAATATTAGCTTTTACTGGTTGACCGTGTAAAAGTTAATTTGTTAGTAATGTACAATGGCTTCACTTGGGAAGAAGTGTTGAGTTGGGTTTGGGATTATTTTAACTATAAAAAGACAAAATAAATTTTTTAGTCTAATAAGACAAAATATCACATCTAACTCATAATCATTACATTCTTTCTCTCTTAAAAAGTCAAAAAAAAGGTCAAAAAATCCTTCCCAAATGAGAATTTTTAGTCCCAGGTTAAAATAACTAAAAAACTAAAAAGCCAACCCACTTCCCAAATGAACCCAATAGTAATTCCAACTTGTAATTCTAATGGTGCAATATAATTTAAAATAGCACAAGAATTAAATTATATAAGTTTGGAGTTAGAGATTAGTTTTCATTATAATATGACCCACGCTTAGGAACAACAATAAGTAAGGTACGAGTTGGAAGTCGCTACCCCACCCCCATTTCTGCCGCTTGCCCCCACCCCTAACCCGGTCCTCATAAAACTCTCTCCCACCCTACTCAAACACAAACCCAAACCCAAACCAAAACCGAAACCCGCAAATGCAACTCTCACTCTCAACCCTATTCGATCCAAAAATATGAGACACAAATGTGTCAACACTAGCCGCAGCCTTTACTTTATATATTATTATATATATATATATAGAGAGAGAGAGAGAGAGGAAAAAAGAAAAATAAACCTGCAAATAACTATTGGAAAGATAATATTTTCAGTGAACAGATATTAGAAAAGTGATGAAAGTATAGCTCACACTCAGACCCAGCAGCAACAGCCCAAATAGTTCAGAGCTCAGCAGTAGTTCAAACAGACTTCATTATCATCATCCACATCCACGTGTGAGAAGCTGCAAGCTGAGTCCATTGATATTATTCGTTATCCATTATAATAACTGTTAGATATTATTGTAACAGAATTAGTTAAGGAGTTAGTTAGAGTTAGTATAATTAGTTAGAGTTAACTCATCATAGTTAGTCTTGAGTAAAAGAGGTTAGGTTGTTGTATAAATACCACACATTCATCTGTAAAACAGTTAAGTGAAATAAGATCTCAAATCTTCTTTATGGTATTAGAGCCAATATTGCTCTCACGAGTTTGAAGGTCCATCAATGGCGACCTTACCTTCTGCTCCTAAGCTTCCTTCAAATCTTTCACTTCTTATCTCCAATCTAAATTCTTTTGTTACTGTTAAGCTTGATTCTTCCAATTTCATTGTCTGGAAAAATCAATTTCACAACATTCTTAGAGCTACTGGTTTGCTCTGTTATGTTGATGGTTCTACTGCACCTCCTTCTCAATATATCAGAGAGGTACCGAATGATGCATACACTCAATGGATGCTCATTGATTCACATCTTCTGAGCTGTATTATAGCCACATTATCCTCAGCAGTATTCACCACAGTTTTTCATTGCAAGACTTGTCATGAAGTCTGGAGCACACTTGAGAAACGCTTTACTTCTCTCTCAAGGTCTCATATTCATCAGCTCAAGAACATGCTTCATAATGTTGTGAAAACATCTTGTTCAATGGAAGAATATCTTTCTCAGATTAAAGCTCTATCTGATCAGTTGGTTATGGCTGCTTCACTAGTTGAAGATTAAGATCTGGCCCTTCTCACATTGAAGGGCCTTCCTACTGAATACAATGCTTGTAAAACCACAATTTGCGCAAGATCTGAATCCATCTCCATCTGTCATCACTGCTCTGTTCGGAGGCAATTCATGTAGAGTCTATTTCTAAACAGAATTCTTCTGATCTACATGTGGCTTATTCAACTGCATATCAAGGTTATCCTCAGAAAAATTCTACTCAGTCTTCAGGTTTCCGCAATTCTTTTTCTGGACAATCTCAATTTAGCAGAGGAAACAAATCTGGTGGTAGCTATGTCCAAAGAGGAAGAAGATGTCAAGGTTATCACAACAATTCATCTAGTTATCATACTTCTAATGACAAATCCTCTGTGGTTTGTCAAATATGTGGCAAACATAATCATGTTGCTCTCAACTGTTGGTACCGAATGGATACTTCCTATCAGCCTACCAACACTAAGACCTCTCATATTTCATCTGAGTTTTAGAACACTTTCCAGAATAAGGCCTGCATTGCCTCTACTTCTTCTCCATCAGACAATTGGCTTTTAGACTCTGCAGCCACTAGTCATGTCACTCATGATCTTCAAAATTTACAATCATATCAGCCATATCAAGGTTCAGATCAGGTCATGGTTGGAGATGGTAATGCCTTGCCTATTCAGCATAAAGGTACTGGTATTTTATCAACTCATTCTCAAAATTTTGCTCTTACACAACTTCTTCATGTTCCTAAAATCTCTGCAAATCTCATTTCAGTTCATCAATTTGTGTCTGATAATCATTGTTCTATTACTTTTGATTCTTCTGGTTTTGTGATTCAGGACAAGAGTGACAAAGCTATTCTTTATAGAGGTACTAGTTCTCATGGCCTCTATCATCTTCCAGCTGTTCTTCCTAGATCTTCCTCTCACCAAGTCTGCCTCAACACCACTACTGCCCCTTTTACTTGGCATGCTATTTTAGGTCATCCTTCTTTACATAAAATGCAACTAATTTGTAATAAACCCAAACTACCTAAGACTGTTTCTAGTTCTTCATTTCCTTGTTAGCATTGTTGTATGGCCAAAAGCCATCGATTGCCATTTAGTTTGTCTACTACTTCTGTTAATAAACCATTGGCCCTTATCCATAGTGATGTATGGGGACCATTTCATTCTTCTTCTTCCATTAAATACTATGTTTTGTTTGTTGATGATTTCAGCAAATTTACATGGCTCTATCCTTTGCATTTTAAAAGTGAAGTTTTTGCAAAATTCATTGAATTCAAAGCTTTTGTTGAAAATAAATTTACTATTAAATTGAAAATTCTTCGCATTGATAATGGCACTGAATATCTGGGACTTAAGTTTGAAGAATTTCTTCGTACTCATGGCATTGATCATCAGTTGTCTTGTCCCTATACACCACCATAGAATGGTGTTGCCGAAAGAAAACACAGACACATTATAGAAACTACTATTGCATTGCTTCAGCAGTCTGGTGTTCCTCTTGCTTATTGGTTTGACACTGTTGCCACTTCTGTGTACCTTATTAATCGTATGCCCAGCTCTAAGCTTCAAAACCAGACTCCTTTTGAACTGTTGTTTCATCAATTACCTGACTATCATTTTCTTAAACCTTTTGGTTGTCTGTGTTTCCCTTGGCTCAAGCCATATGTTCATCACAAGCTTCAGCCCGTTCCATTGCTTGTGTATTTCATGGCTATATACCTTCAGTTAAAAGATATAGGTGTCTTGACTCAAGCACTGGTCGCATTTATGTTTCTAGGCATGTTGTTTTTCATGAGCAAACCTTTCCTTTCATTGATTCCTCTATGCATGTTCATTTACCTTCATTGTCTCAGTATCAGTCTTTATTTTGGCCATCTTGTTCTCATTTCACACCAATTATTCCTCCTACTTCTCCATCAACTGCACCAGCTATTTTCTCCTACTTCTCCATCACCGACCGGTACCACGGTTTTCTTACTTTTCCATCAACCGCTTCTTCTCCTTTATCTCATTCCTTTTCACCGCTATTCCTATTGATTCTTTGGTTGTTGATCTTCACCATATTCCTTCCTTCTTCTTATATTGCTCCTTCTCTTAATCTTCATCCAATGGTTACTCGATCTAAGGCACTCATCACACCTTGTCTACCATTACTTCTATCGATTCTACCGATTCGAACCATGTTCATAGAAAGAGGTCGCTCTATCTTATGCCCGACCAAGGCTATGCATGAAGAGTTTGCTTTTTCAATCACAAATTAACCGACTTTGGTTCCTCTGCCTCCCACTAAACAGGCTATTGGATGTAAATGGGTATTTCGTCTCAAACATAGTTCTGATGGTACAATTGCTCACCATAAAGCTTGTCTTGTAGCCAAAGGATATCTCCAAGAAGAAGGTTTAGACTATCATGAGACATTCAGTCCCGTTGCTAAACAGCCCACTATTCACATTTTACTCTGCTTGGCACTTCATTACAGTTGGCCTATTAAACAACTTGACATCTCAAATGGATTCTTGCATGGTATCTTGGATGAAGAAGTTTATATGACTTAACCTCAAGGTTTTGTTGACAAGTCTAAACCTCAATTTGTCTGTAAGTTGACTAAAGCTTTGTATGGTCTTAAACAAGCACCTCATGCTTGGTATTCTACCTTTTCGAGCTATCTTCTTACCAATGGACCTGTTGTTAGTTCATCTGATTCCTCTCTGTTTATTCAACACACTGCTACTACCATGACTGTGTTACTAGTGTATGTTGATGATATCCTAATCACTGGAAATAATTCAGCTCATATTGCCTCTCTCATTACTCATATTGCTGTTAATCATGCTTGCCAAACTATGCATTCTCCTACTGAGGCTAATTTTGCTTATGTCAAACATTTGCTGCGATATCTCAAAGGTACTCTTTATCAAGGTCTGTCCTTTACTCCTGGTCATCTTGAGCTTCATGCTTTCTCTGACTCAGATTGGGCTGGGAGTATCAGTGATCGTCACTCTACTACTGGCTACTGTGTCCTTTTAGGTCCTAACCTTATCTCTTGCTCTGCCAAAAAGCAACCTATGATCTCGCTCATCCATCGAGGTCAATATTGAGCTCTTGCTCAAGTAGAGTTGAGTTGGCTTCAAATGGTTCTCACTGATTTACACATTACTCATCCATGTCCAATTCTCTGGTGTGATAACTTGTCTGCAATTTCCTTGGGTTCCAATCTGCTTCCATTCTTAATCTAAACACATTGCTGTTGATTATCATTATATCCGTGAATGAGTTGCCTCCAAACAAATCTTTGTCAAGCATGTTGCCTCCTCTGATCAGCTTGCTGATCTTTTTACAAAGGCTTTACCAGTCTTTCGATTTCACTTTCTTCATGGCAAGCTCATGGTGCTTTCTTCCCCTATGAGCTTGCCGGGGGGGGTGATGAAAGTATAGCTCACACTCACTAACAAAGAACAAACAAATAGCCAGAGCTCAAGAATAGCTCAAACAGACTTCATCATCATCATCCACATCCACGCAGAGAAGTCGAGTCCAAAGGATATTATTCCATATCCATTATAATACCTGTTAGATATTATTGTAACAGAATTAGTTAAGGAGTTAGTTAGAGTTAGTATAATTAGTTAGAGTTAACTCATCATAGTTAGTCTTGAGTAAAAGAGGTTAGGTTGTTGTATAAATACCACACATTCATCTGTAAAATAGTTAAGTGAAATAAGATCTCAAATCTTCTTTAAAAAGAAATGTCCTGAAACACATCCAACACAATTAATTATGGAATGAAGAGTACACACATGCATTGGATAGAACATCAAACATGACCATTACATATTAAAGTACACAAACATAGAAAATCAAGCAAATTACAACGGCATCAATGCTGAGATGAACATTATTGTATGACAACAACATACAACTGAATCAACAACATAGAGTAACATAACCAATTGCCTATTTAGCTGCTCATTTCATTTGAAGCGATTGTAAGCATTCTTGGATCGCAAGAATCGAAACCTTCTCTTTGTTATTGAATGCACAATAAACATGAGCAATAAAATGGGAATCTTTGTTATAGTATGCCCAATTATTCTTGCTAATCTTCTCGTCACACACTTTACAGTAGACAGTTTTAGAAGTCTCAATGGGAAAATCATAGCAAAGGGTAAGTGGGTTTTTGTGCTTCTCATAGACAGTATAAGGCGTGCCAGCGCACGCCATGTGGAGATCGAGCTTGCAATGAAAGCAGTGGTAGTGAAAGCCCTTGCCAGAGTCACGACAAGCATTGCAATAGAACTTTCCAGATTCAGAACAGGAAGAAGATGGAAGGGTGAGTGTTTTGCCACAATGAGATATGTGTTTGATCTCTCGTCTTTACATGACTTGTAAATGAAGAATTTACAGTCTTGACAGCCCCAAGCTTTGCCTATAATGTCTGTCTCGCACATATCACATTGTATTAGGTCTTTCCCTAGCATCTTGTAGCGATACAGGGCATGGCAATGGTTGAATTGAGTTATCTCGTTTTGAACAGAACATGTATCGTGGCGAACTTTATGTTCATAAAATTATGTGATTATTATTATTATTATTAAATCAACTAATTTTTTTTTTTTTTTAAATCTAAAAGATAGCTTAAATTCAACATACTAGTGAACTCAAAGTTATTCCAAGATAATGAGATTTATTATGTTTCCATGGTAATTTATTATGTCTCCATGGTGATATAACTGTTTTATAACTTGTATAGGTTTATTACACTTGGATGTTCAAGGCGCCTTACCTGTGGAATGCTAAATTGATGGGATGTTCAAGGGGCCTTACCTGGATATGTTGAAGGGTTACTTCTATGGTGGGATGGGGAGAGGCTCAGCAGTAAGAAGAGATAGATTTGGCGGGGCATACCTTTGGTTGTGTTGTGGTCCCTGTGTAAGCTTAGAAATGTTGTGTTCAATGCGCCAGTCCCTAATGTGGCTGAGTTACGTGAAGTAATAAAAGTTAAGAGTTCCATTATGGTTGAGACCATATTACTCAGATCATAGTTTTACAGTTCAGGATTTTGTGCTAAATCTTAGGCAAGTGAGAACATTAAAGGAAGAAGGGTGTAAGGAGTTTGTATTGTATTTTTGTCTTTGTTGCTGTGTGATTTCTAGATGTTGTTATTCTAGTTGGATCCTCTCCAACTGGGTCTTTATTGACGTTATCTCTTATAATTGTGTTGCTTGATGATCATCAATAAAGTTTTTTCGCTATTTTTTCGCTATTTCAAATATATATATATATATATATATTATCTCTAAATTATCGCCAAATTATATATACTTAGTCTCTAAACTATCGATTGAATCTATTAAAACACTAAAATATATAAATCAAGTCTATTTAGTCCATAAACTATTGATTGAATTTATTAAGTTCCTAAAGTATTTAATTCAAATATATTTAGTCCTCGAAATGATTACAAAAATAAAATAGGGTGAATTAAACTAACGGTCCCTATAGTTTGGGATTTGTGTCACTTTGGTCCCTGATTTTTCAATTGTGACACATTTGACCCTGAATTTTGAATCTTATTGCAAATAAAGACAATTGAAGATCACATTGCTTAATTTCAAAGGCAAAATCATCAATTTAATAAAATGTAAACTAATTTGTCAAAAATAAATGTCCAAAAATATTTTTGAATTTTAAAAAATTATTTTTACCCATTAAAGATAAAATTATGTAAAATTGATAAATCTTTTCGACATTTATTTATTTATTTATTTTACCAAATTAATTTCTATTATGTGTTTGGATGATGATCATGTAATGGGTGATTGCTTTTATTTTCATTAAATTAGTTTTTATTTTTCCAAAAGCCAAATATGGCGACAACCTTGATATCATTATTAAACCAATCCATTAAATCAAAAAATCTAAAACTAAAACATTTCATATATTAAATATATCGATTACACATTAAAATATTAACAACTACCCATTACATCATAATCATCCAAACACATAACAAAAAATTAATTTGGTAAAATAAATAAATAAATATTTAAAAGATTTATCAATTTTACATAATTTTATCTTTGGTTGGTAATTTTTAAAAATTTAAAAATATTTTTTAACATTTAAGTTTGTCAAATTAGTTTATATTTTATCAAATTAATAATTTTGCCCTTGAAATTAAGTAATAGTATATTCAATTGTCCTTATTTTGAATAAAATTCAAAATTCGTAGTTAAATATGTCATAATTGAAAAATCGTGACCAAAGTAATACGAGTTCCAAACTATAAGCATTATTAGTGTAATTCGCTCAATAAAATATAACCAATAAGTATTATAAATTAATAAAAGACCTTATCTATTTAAAAGTTTATTTCAAAAAAACCTTTTTTTATTCTGTATTTGAAAAGTGGGTGTTAGCTTTTCTGGGTGAATTTTCTTTGTAAGGATATAAGGGTAATTATCTATAGTACTTTCTTACTTATTTTCTACAATGGCCCCGTTTGGTAGAGCTGTGGAAAAGTGATTATAGATTTTAGCTTAACAGATTATAACTTACAGCTGTGAACATAAGTTGGTAACCTGTTTGGTGCAGCTGTGGGATTATGGATTTAAGCAGCAAAGTAGTGTTTGGTAAATAAGCTGTAAAATAGTTTTTTTCTGTATAATTGTCATTTTTGCCCTTATAAGATATAAAATTTGTGATTTCATTTATAATACATTTTTTTGTTTTTCTTTTTCTTTTTCATTTTATTTCATTTTCTTTTCTTTTTCACCTTATTTTCTTTTCTTTTTTTTAATTTTTTTTCTTCTCTTCTTTCTTTGTTAATTTTTTTAAATTTATTAATTCATTAAAATTAATATTCATTTTCTAATTTATATTAATGTTGTGATTTCATTACATATTATCTTTCATATATTCATTATCAAAATTATTAATTTTTTTCTTCTCTTCTTTCTCTGTATTTCCTTTATTTATTATTATTATTAATTTTGATTTTAGTATAAAAATTATCAATTGCTCATCAATTATTAAAATTAGTATCAATTATTAATTATTATTATTATTAATTTGTTCATCAATTACTAAAATTAGTATCAATTTGTCCATTAATTATTATTATTCTTTATCAATTCGTATAAAATTAATGGCTTAATTAGCATCAATTAATACTAAAATTTTTAATAATATCAATTATTTCAATTAATGTTGTGATGTCATTACGTATTATTTTATTTCAATCAATTGTTAATTTTGTTTGCAAAAATCATTGTTTTCATTTTTTATTATTTTGTTTTGTTTTCATTAATATCAATTAGAATAATTTTTTTTATTTTATTATTACAATACCAAAAATTATTTCACTAATAAAAGTTAATATAATTAGTATTACAAAAATCATTATTTTCATTAATATAATTGATTATTTTTGTTTTTAATTTTTGTTTTTAATTGGTAAAGAAATTACCAAATAAATTTATTTAAATAAATTTATTTTTGTTTTTATTTTTTATTTTTTTCCTTCTCTTCCTTCCTCATGAACCATCCGTACACCAGTGGTCTGAACCCTAGCCACCGCCGCGATCTGGAACGACAGAGAGGGAGTGCCGTCGGCCTGAACAACCACAGCCTGAACAACCACCGCCTGAACAGAGAGAGAGAGAGAGAGAGACGACAGCCTGAACAACCACTACCTGAACAACCACCGCCTCTGACACCTCTTCTCTCACGACGGCAGATCGCGATGCGTAGGGTTTTGAGATCGCGATGCCTTCAGATCGCGATGACGGGGGTGGATCTAGGTTGTCGATTGATTGAAGCTGTCGATTTGTCTTCAGATCACGATGCCTCTCTAAGGCAATGATTGTCACTCTCATAGATCTGAATCCGAACACACACACACACACACACACACACACACACACACATAGAGAGAGAGAGAGAGAGCTAGGGTTGGTCAGAAATCGCCTCCCTTTCGCCGGAAATCGCCTCTCAGAGGCGTGTAAGAAACAGAAATGAGTTGTGTCTGGTTTATATACGTGGCACACTGGTAATAACTTGAAATGGTGAGGGGCATTTAAGTCATTATACACCTTAAGGCTCAGTTGCGCGCATTGTGAAGCCCCTGAAAAATGTATTCTCTATAAAGAACCCTAATGTTTGAATTATTTTCTTAAAGCCCCTTGGTTATTTGAATTATTTCAGATCTTGTCGGTTAGCATTTGATTTTTTTTTTTTAGCAAAACAGGAATTTTTCTAACCGGATTAGGTTCCCTAACCTAATTTAAATCTACCCAAGTTACATGTATTTAACTCCAAGCCCTCACCCTTTAATTAAATTCAAAACTTGTCCCAAAAACTAGTACTTGTACCTCGTACCTTGAGTACGTACCATCAATCTTGTAAGATACATATATACATATATATACACCTAGAGGAGTGTGCCTAGAACCTAAAATGATTTAAATAATAACCCCATCACACTTCCCCAAGGAGGAGCCAATTTTCAAGAAACCACTACAAGAAATTGCACTTTTGGCAACTACTTTTGGCGACGACGTCAATTTTTCATCGCCAAAAGTATATTTTTGGCGACACGGATCAATTATGCTGGTAAAGTATACCTTACCGACGCAATTTCCTATCGTCGTTAAAAAAGCATAACATTCGTTTAGCGCCAAAATTTTTTGTTGGCGCCAAAATTTCAGAACTTTTAGCTACGAGGCTTATGTTTTAGCAACACAATGAGCGTTGCTATTAGTATGCATACTTTGGCGATGACAAGTTAGCGTGGGTAAAGAGTTAACCATTTAGCGGCTTTTATAACACTATTCGTCGATAAAAGTTTTGCTAGTGAAACGAAATGATTTAGTGATTTATGTTTTTATTATAACTTTTCAAAAAGTTTTAAATATTCTAGTTATTGAATTGTAAAATTAAAGTGATCATCGAATTAGATCACAAAATGAACCCATCAAGACTAAACACACTCTTAAGTTGAGATGGCTAATTTGAGATAATCTAAACTTTTCCAAAGAATATGGTTAGATTATCAATTTCAATATATTTGGTTTTATTTTCAGAAACTTGTTTCCGAAATTTTTTTTCTAAAAAATTTAAAAAACTTTGGTAAAAAAAATATAAAAATACTTATTATTTTTGTATAATTTTATCTTTTAAGAGGTCATAAATAATTTTTAAAAATTTAAAAATATATTTTTAATTTTTATTGTTCTCAAATTAGTTTTAATTTTTTCAAAAAAAAAATCTAAAAATTATTTTATTATTTTATTTTAGTGTTTTGGTGATCTGCTTGTAGAAATGGTTGAGGCGGTGGAATGTTCCCTCTCAAAATTCCCTCTTTTTTTCCAGAATAGGTAATGAACCCCCTCATCACTCTTCCCGATTTTCACTCTTGCACGGCCTTCTCTCACAATTTTTAGTTCTCTCCCCCTCACAATCGCACACCCTCATAGACGTTTGTTGATCGTTGGGTTTCCGCCGTTTGCTGCTACTGTGCGAGACTAGGTGAAGATTCGACTAAAAATACTTATTTATCTCTTGCTCAATTCGATTCTCTCTTATGTTTTTGGATCTATGTTTTTTTGTTATTAATCAAGTTTTCTTCGATCTGTCTTTGATATCCATGTGATTTTGTTATTCAAAATGCGACTGTCGATAAGCTATATGAAATGATTTAACTACTGATGTGAAATCGAAGTAAGTTTTATAGGTATTTAATTGAATTAGGTTTAGAATAAAATATGTATATCAATGCCCTCATTTTGTATTTTGATATGGTGTACTCTGTAAGAGAACATTTCCTGAAACGTCTCGCTCCCTTGCTTTGTGATCATTTTTAAAGCATTTCTAAATATATTATTTAGTACTTCTTTTGAAAATCATGAAATATTGCAGTTCCCCCCTAGAATATGCGTATATATATATATATATATTAGTTTAGAAAACAAAAATAAACAGCATTTGGGTTTTAACAAAAATTATAGGCAAATTAAAAACAAATAAATAAAGTGAAGAGACAAAGAGGGCATTTTTACAAGTAAAATTTCCTTTGTGATTTGGTTGGTAGAATCGGCCACCGTAATGAGGGCAATTCATTCAAATTCAATATAAGCATCCACTCATTTAAAACTAGTGAGCTCAGAATATTTTTCGCGTGATGTAGAAACAATCATTGCTAGATCCATAATGTTATAATAATCATTGTTCTGGGTTGTATTGATATTAAATGCAATGTATAACCCCCTCTGGCCCATAATTTTTTACCTTATAGGACTAGTTATTTCATTTCACCTTTCTATCTGATGGCCTAATTAATGTCGTCACAACTTGAATGCTTGTCACTATTATTTCATGCCATGGGTTATTGCAAAAATGAGAAATCTTCATGGACTTACTTTTCTAAAAGGGTGCCAATCTTTGTAGGACAAAAAAATATTTGTTATCACAATTATGTGTTGTCATGCAAGGCAAGTTCATCTGATATTTGTTTTTGTGGTATTTGTTGTTCTTATCATTTTCTTGTTACCATTCTCTGCATATGAAAATTTGCGAAGTACCAACTAACTAAATGTTAGATGATAACTTTGATAATTGCAAACTTATCCGCATTCTTCATAGATTGAAATAATGAGTTACCTTGGCTGAGGTAGGGTGAATTAGGCCCCATTCAGATATAATCCTTTCATCTTTCCATAATTTTTCTCTCATTCACTACAGTCTTTGTTTCCAAGTCTAATGTACTCATCACAACCTGTTCATACATGCGCTTTTATCGCTTTTAGTTTTTTGCTTTTTTTTTTTATTATTAGTTCCTCCTCCCCACACACACACACACCAAGAGTAGCCTTTTCCAAGGTCACATTATTTTGCCTCCATTATTGGGCACTCCTTTGTTACTCACAATATGCAGAGCCCTCCTCTTTGCTAATCGATCATTAATAACCATAAGGTCCATACTAGAAAAATGTCAATATGTTAATAGTTCATCACAAAGGATTTTAGCCTTATTGAAGTCGATGAAAATGCACAATATCTTCCATTCCCTTATGGTCTTACTGCAACTCAACTAAAACATGCTATCGATGCATAAAAGTAATCCCATCATACCACATCACCATAGTAAATCTAATCTGAGCATCTACCAGAACTCCAAACAATAGTCAGAGGCCTTCTTGATCTTCTTGGTGAACTCCACCACCACTATTTGCCCGCTTTCATTGTCATTCCCAAACACCCACTCTCAATGTCTTGATGTCGCTATGGGGCCAAGTCCCTTATCTTCTCGATTTGATCTTTTGTGTCATTGACAATGAATAACAAATTGATTTTGTATTCAAGCATTACGCTCAAAGATTGGAACAAACCACTTGTAATTGCAACTTTGTTTGTTGGGTTTTTAATAAAGATGGTGGGAGGTGGTGTGATCGAGACAATGCAAAGGTTGAATTGGGAGGTTTGGACAAAGGCAGATGGAGAATCAACATAACAATGATCATGTCATTTCAAACCCCGCATTGTCACCGCTAACTATCCCATAAAACTTCTAGAATCTTTTTCCTCAATTCTACCCCCACCTCCTTGTTTGTATTCATTCATCACAACCAAACCCAATCATCATTGGTTTTCTACATTCTTTCAACTAGAAGAAGAAACACATAAATCTCACAAAGGTATATTTAGTTGACTTGTGATTGTCAAAAGTATACTGCTATGGAACATCAATTATGTGTGGAAGCTTTAATATGCCTAAGTGGCACATATGACATTATGTTCTTGCTTTCTCTTTGTTATGAAGGTAATGCTTTAGTACTACATTGAACGACAATGCTTATTGAAGTGTACCTGATTATCATGCATGCATGTAAGTCCATTATGCAACTAGTTTAATTCCATTTTACACTTGTGGTCTCTCTCTCTCTATATATATATAAATGTATACATGCATATATTTATGAACTTCTTTTATATTTAAATTCAAGGTATCCCGTTTATTCACTTTGATAGAGGTTTGGGATATACATTTGCCATGTGCATCGTATAGTATTTTGAATTGTATGTGTACAAGTACTGTGATCTTATAAAAACAAATCAGTTATTAGTACTCATCTCCCATTCCAATGTCAATTCATGAAAGTACTATAATTTATAACCTAAGATTAAATGCAACCTATAATTTATGATTATCATATGATATGATTATATATAGTTGGAACTGTGTTCTGAATTCTGATATCTTTGACAGTGAGGTAGATATTTACAGTGTTTACAGTGTGCATATTTTTTTTCCATTTGGCAATAACTGATGAGCATTGGCATTTATTGCTCATACCCTTACATTATGCTTTCCTTATCTAGCATCCTGGTAATTCAAATTTGTTGCTATTTATACAAAAGTGTATGTTTTAAGTACTTAAGATGAGGTCCGTACCTGATGCGTCCTACCACAATTACGGAAGTGTCGAGGCTTATTTGATGCTAGGCCCATGAGAGGATAATGTGGCATCTGATGAACTTAGTCTTTAGTCTTATTAAGATTCTTTTCTGCAAAAGTACTGCTAAACTTTAAACACTATAAAGTTCTCAAGTTTTAGGAATATAATTGTATTTTACGCTTTAGACCTCTCTCCCCCCTTTCTTCTTTACCTCTTATTTTTGTCACTATTTCTTTTGTTCGTCTCAATTTCTCTTTCTACTCTTCTTCTACCTTTCTTTTTAAACACTTCTTTTATCTTGAAATGCTTCAAATTATTATTTCCTCTCTCTGTCGCCAACCATGGAACATGAGATGGAGAAACTTGCTTTGATTTTATAATCTTACTAGATGCTCCTTAAGCTCCGGATTCTCCCATTAGTGCCTTTTAGAGAAATATCCTATTTTGCTATTGGTTCCCGGTATGCCGCTTAACCATCAACTGTGGAAAGGACAGGGATGACTTCTGATTTGATTTCTACACCATTACACCTTGTTTAAATCTATAAGTGATAGTGTAACCACTTGAGGGAAGCTTTACTTCCATTGTGGTTTTTAAATGCAGTGAAATGTCTCTTCAAAAACCTTTTGAAGCTTCTTAATATTTTATGGTGATGCCGATTGCCTTGAACACTCTTATCAAAGTTTGACCGCCAAACCATTATGTTTGGATGGTTGATCAAGCCGTTGAACTGCGTGCTCATAGTATGTGTTCGTAATAAGACATGCACACCACATCCCCACCTAGACTGTTTCCATTCTTTTAAAATGTCATATTGGCGTGTTCATGTTGCATTAGTGTATCTGTGTTCTGTTGGCTCTCAGTGTCCATGTCTGCATTACTTGGTAGATGATAGTGTGCACCTGCAAGTTAGGACTTGAATGTTTTGTCTAAGTTTAATGACTGTTGGTAAAGTTTGAATGTGTTAGATTTTGAACTTTCACTACTTTGTCTAATCTAATGCATTGCTGCTTTGATTCCTGAATAAACATTTATTTTGATGTAGTGTATGTTGGAACTTCTAAAGAAGGTAGTGCGGTAATTATGTATTGGGAAACAACATTAAAAAATGCTCTGTTATTTAGTTTTTGCTTATTAATTTGGAAAAAAAAGGACTTATAATTTGCTGGACATTTTAAACTGTTGAATTTATTGTCTTTTGTCAAGTCACTAAATTTTGACTTACATTCTTTTGCATGGCTATATAGGACAATCCAAGAGTTCCAATTGGGAGGAGCCCTAGACGATGTCCTTGAAAGCGTAAAAAGCAGTTGGAGTCCGTAGTGTTGTTTAATTGTTAGGCTCTGGTCCCTTATTTAGCTTTTGTTTTCTTATGTTTTATTGTTGATAGCTCATGTGCCTAAGGGATGCCTCTTGTAAGTTTGTAAATCTTATAAAAAATATAAATGATTTTCAATTATTTTTGTTGATACAAATTTGTCGCTGCCAAAAAGTAAGCTTTCTTGACAAACAAATCGTCAAAGAATGGCAATATTTATCGACGAAATGTGTTGCCAAAGTTTACTTTTGTCGACTCATATGATTGAGAAGGCATATGGATGGTGGTTTCTATGTGCTTAATTTGGTGTGTTTGGAGAAAGAAATCAATGTGCCTTGGAGGGTATAGAGATGGCTACTCATAGGCTAATGCTAACCTTACTTAGATGAAGGAGAAGGCTTGTGACTTTTCCTTTTTTTTTGGTGGATTTTTTCAGGGAATTAAGTTTTAGGAGAGAATATAGTTTATCTTTTGGGGAAGGTTTAATGTCTATCTTTCTTTTTTTGTTTTGTTTTTTGTTCTTCTGTCTGCAAATCTCTAATGTATAGGGGTGATGACCCTTTGTGTTCTATGAATCTATACTTTATTTACTTATCAAAAAAAGAAAAAAAGAAAAAAAGAAAAGAGAAGAGAGTAGAACATTCAATAATAATGTGTTCTTTACTGTTATACCAATTTTATGCCTTAGAAGTCTACTAGTTACTGGTTACATCTAACTTAATGGAAAAGCAAAAGAAAGAATTTGGTGTTTGCTCACCAGTGCTAAACTTACATATCCATTGAACATTTTCTAACTCCTCTAATCATTAATCTGTTTCTACTCTAGCAGAGGATTTGGAGAGAGTTTTTGTAGTTGATATATATGTCTCTAAGGGAATGTCAGAGGTTTTGAATGGCAAAATAATGGTAAGATTATATATCTCATATCCTATTTCTTCCTCACATAAGTAGAGGATCATTTTGCTTTTGTTTTGCTATTTTACAACTGGTCAAGTTTATATTTCTATAATACGCAGATTATTTCATCAGGACAGTCGGATGCCATTACAAGGGCACGCCCTATTCTCTCTGGTACAATCTACTTATGTCACTACTCTGCAACACTTGCATGAGGATTCAGTTTTTTGATCACTACTTTTAAATTTTCTATTTCATCTCTAAGACAAACTATTGTGTTTTTCAAACAGCTATGAGTGAGAAACTTTATGTTTTTGAGGGGGCACTTGGTGCTGGAAGGTGGGCTTTCTTTACAATCTTACCAATTTCTTTGTCATGTTTGGATTGTAGAACAATTTGCATTGTGTTGTTGAGACAAATTTTCATATAAAATTGGTGACAAATTTTCATATAAAATTGGTGACAATTAAATTTAGGGTAAAAGATGAAGACAAGAAGACACAGAGAGAGAGAGAGAGAGAGAGAGAGAGAGAGAGAAATACAGGAAAAGGCTAATGAGAGACACCAAAAGTAGGCACATGTTCTCTTCTTATACACACATATGTTTGCATTTTGTCTATCATTGACTGAACCAACCCAATTTGCATCACTAAATGCTTTCAATTTTAAGTGATCATGGTTAGAGCATAGGATCCAATTTCACAAGAGCTGACTTTAGATACCTCTAAATGAACGATCAGGCACAAAAATTTTGGCATGATCAAGCAACTCAGATTATTATGTTCTTCCTCTTCCATGATTGTGTCTTATGTTATTTTATTTTGCAGTATGTAACTCTAAATTAAGTTAATAAAGTTTGATTAAGTAGCATGTATTTGTTATTTTGAAATGATAGTTGAAATGGGAGAATAAATGGAGGGAGCAAAGTCATCATTGGAGCAACATTGCTAATATATAGCATTTTGTCTCTTTTTCGTGCTAAATTATATCAAAATTCAAAGATGTAGCTATTGAACCATTGGAGACTAAAAAATTCACAAGACAGCACCAGGAAACCATAGGAGATTTTTTTTACTTGACAGGAATACAAGAACTGATAGGCTGCTTCTTAGTAGTGATATGGCTTTGATAACATGTAAATATTGGAAACAAAAAGTGGAATTAAAATTTGATTTAAAAAAAAAAACTAATGGCTTTCTTGCGTAAAACAACACCTGACCTAATATTACACTAGTGATTGTGTAAACCAAGTCAAATCTAATTTACTATAAACTTACAACTAAATGATTCTTGAATATTCCAATTCAAATTTAAGTAATTTAACATCTTTGAACAATGCTTTTCAAATGATAATTTAATTGTGTCTTGTTGTGCCACTTGATAGTAAATTTGTTTGTGCTAGGTGTTTAACCCAATTTAACAGGATTGCACAGGAATGGCCCTTTTTCTTTGTTTATTTATGTTAGGTGTTCTAATATCATATTAGATGATGTTATTGTTAAAGTCTACTTTTCTTTTTTTAAATTGCAAAGAAAATTAAATGGTAATAGAGCCTTGAGGGCATTCATTTTGTTTCTTCTGTGGAGGCTATTTCTCTTGGTGCCCAAGTCGGTATTCATCCATGGATAATTTATGACATTATTTCTAATGTCATTGAAATTCATGGTAAATTATTGTTCACAATTCTTTCTCGAGGATTATGTTGTGTGTTTAAAATTTAAATATTTCTAGTCCTGAGCATTCCTTATAAGCATTCCGATCTCGAATTGCCAATTCTAGCTCGTGCACAACCTTGATAGATGAGATCACTAATAACTGCTTTTACACCATGGGCACCAATTAAGACCATGGCACCGATTGGCACTTGCTTTCGACAATGAACTGGATTTTGTAGAACCCATGCCTTTTAAAGAAATTAGCTACAAAATTTATTGAACCGAAGCCCTTCTTGTTATGTGCTTACATGTATACACATACATGGGAACATCTGCTTACTTTCAAAGATCTGCATTTTTATACTAACTCAATAGGTATTCAAGGCTTTGGTGGTTGGTGTTGGTATATGTAAATGTGTAGTTAGTTTTTTTTCATGACATTCCCGAATTTGCTAGCTTCTTAAGCAGATATCGTGTTACCTTGCTACTAGACATCCTTCCGCTGATTCAATTTTATACGGTTTTCAAGAATCATGTTCCTAGTTGCTAAGGGATAATCAAACCAAACATCTCTGAATACTTTTGTTCAAAATTTGGTAGTCTTCTCATGTTGTAAGTTTCTTAGTGTTGTTCAAGGTATTATGAGTAATTTTTTCTTCTTGACTTTGAATTTAAGTTCAATGGGGTTTTGGGTGAATTAAATGCTAATCTAGCTTTTATAATTCATTCAAATTCTGCTTCCTTTCTTGTGGTGGATTTAGCATTTAGGTCATTTACTTGATGACCATCTGCTAAATTTATACTAAAATTTTAGACTTGAACACCACTGCAATCATTTCTTCATCAATGAATTTGGACACATTGAAACTTTCAATAATGATTTTTGAGGTATTGATACTGTAAGGTAGACCTCAATTCAGAATCACATTCTTAAATGGGTCTCTTATCCAGTTATGTTTTTAAGAACTCATTATTGATAAAATAAAGTAATGTACTAAAAAGTTCACATTAAGAAATCTTATGTTTTTATGAAGAAGAAATTAGAAAAGACTTATTTGGCTAGGCATTGAAGTGTAGAAGTGCTAAAGTGAGAAAAAAAAATAAGCTGGTTATCTTAAATACTAAAATCCTATTTAGCTTAATCACTTTATTGGAAAGACCTTATGGATAGCTTTTGTCATTCTAATCTAAACAAATTCTTGTTCAAATCTTTGAACTCTTATTCAATAGAGATCTTTATGAACTGCAAAGCTAAAACAAAACCAAACCAAACCAAACTAAGCCTTGTGTCCCCAATCAAGTGGCGCTGCCATATGAATCATTTTCAGATTTCGCTTCTATCAAGGGCCGATGAGTCAATTATGCCCGATGGGTTTTTGTCCAACTTGAAGGGTATTGTTTTGGATATGGCCAAATCATGTGCATTTCTCTTCCACTTCTGGTAGTTGCTTTTCAACAACCAATAGCAGTATGTATCTCGCATGATTTACAATTTCACAACCATAACTGTAGGTGGCAACTATTAATGTTTTGGAGCAAAAACCGACACTCACTTTGTTACTTTCCAATTGTCCTTTCACGTGCCCTCTCATGGTCATGGAAATGATGGTGATGACACATTGATCAAGGTTGTTCTCATGAACTAATTTCTTTTTATATAAAAGTTATATTATGTAGCTTTTTACTTGCTTTGAGGTTATGTAAATATTAACATGCCATTTGCTAAGTAGACACACCTGTTTCTGCACGCTTATGCGAAAGTATATAAGGTGAACATTACCAATGCTTTATCAATATGGTACAAACTTATTTATCAAATTTTTTAATAAAATGTCATTCCGAGCCAAGTCTTTGATCGATGGTTAATTAGGTATCATATATTACAATCGCTGAGCAAAGATCTCTCTCTCCTAAAGTTTGTGCCGACTAAAAGGCATTCTATCGGTGGTCTTTTATTTCTTTGTAGTTGAGGTAATAATGCTATTGTCGTATATCTATTATAGATATAGTGTAATAGTTGAGGTAATAACTTACTTCCTAGTGTAAACATGATGCCGCTGAATTAGTTTGAATTTTTACTTAACTTTAACTCGATGGCTTAAAAGTTACTAAGAATTGTATAGTTTTGAGGGTTGTTTGAACAATTATGCAGCTTGTTTGGTGGATACTTTTGTGCCATGATGTTGTGTTATGCGTTGAATCTAGTGTTGATTGGCTCTCTCGTGTGCTCGCCTCGATGCAAATTTTTGATTGATGCGATCTCGCTTGTCCCTGAGATTTGGTTGAGTTGTTTTGTTTTGGTGTTGTTTGATTTGTTTTCTCGATTGTTCTAGTAAATGAGGTAAATCACCGCTAATTCTCGATTTGGTCATATGATTTTGTTTGGCTGCCGAGTTGAAATGGTTTTCCGAATGGTGATGATCTGTGTTGAATCGGTTGTTACACCGGGCTATTCTTCTGAGTGTTGCTTTGTGATGTTGGTGCTATTGTTGAGATGCCTGTGGTGATGTCGCTGGTGATGGTGTTT